>JAAIXJ010000705.1:0-46025 GCA_013403705.1 Heliconius hermathena | reverse complement strand
AATATTAACTTTTAATAAAATTAATTAATAATAATATATACAAATACTACACTATATTCTATTTTCAAATTTACTTAAAACTAAAGTTAATATTTATATTTATTATAATTCATCCGCACGCAGCGCATTCGCAAGATAAACTTGTTTCGAGTTTTTTTGCTGTGCGTGACGTAGCCTGCTTGCTAGCTACGAGTAAAGAGTCGGCTACTATCGCTTGCGACGTTCACTTGTTTTAATATTGTACTCATTGCTTGTTTTCAATTTTAAGCCTTATCTTCTTACTAATACGTATCTGTTTCGCTTATCTGTTTCTTTTACTATTTCTTTAAATTTCTTTATTTCCTTCTGTGAGTGTGTAAAATTATTCTCTTGTGTATCTTCTTAAAGTGTAAATAAATTTGGACAATTATTCCACAAAATTTTGGAAATTTAATTTCACTCCATAATTGAAAATATAGAATATTATTAAATAGCGTAGTTCACAAAAACCGCTATAGACTATTTACCCTTTTTTAATTAAAAAATTATAGCACTAAAGTACTTATAGCATTACTAGATATTAATATATTATTAAATGACTTTTTTGAGATGTTACCTTCTAGTAGCAGGTCTGCTTGCAACCCATAATGAGAATAGAGATATCATAAAACTAGCAAAGTCCGTTAAGAGATGTGCAGCATCTGTTGCTATCGCTAAACTATTTGACAAGTAACCACCTGTAAACAAAAAGTAATTTAATATAATATAACAATTAATAACAAATATGTAGATGCCATACAGAGGCTGTCGTGACGCAGGGGTACGACTGTAAAGGCAAAGACTTTGGGTTCAATTCCCACTCGGGAGAGTGATTTTTTTTACATTGCCTGGCTTCTTGTCACAAGGCAAAGTGCGACTTTTGAGTTCCCCCAATCAACACGCAAATACCACAAGAATTCGCCGGAAAGTGGAAAACGGATATATATTAATAAGGAACGGAGTATGTTAATATTTGGTTCCCAAGTTTTAAAAAAAGATTAACTCTTAGAATACTATCAATTGGCTTTTTTTAAAAAAAGACTATTTTCTAAAAAATATATACGCCATCTTTATTTATAATTTAAGTATCAATCATCGATCAATTATATTAAGTAAGAGGTTGAGACCGTCACTCGAGTATTTTCTCAAATTCGACGAAACGCGGACAAAAGAGTGTCTTGACACCAGTTTTATTCTGCCTGCCCTGCAATATGTAGGATTAAAAAAAAAATAAATCAGCTTCACGCTGTATCCTGCACACAGCAGGGTAGGCAGAGCGAATCTAGTGTTAAGACACTCCGTTCCCCACTTTCTGCCGAATTCTGGAGGCATTGCGTGTTGAGTGGCAGAACTCAACGCCGCGCTTAACCTCGACACCAGAGCGAAGAAATGGAAATATAAATTTAAGTAAATATTTCATCTCCTCGAGTGGGAATCGAACCCACAACCAGTCGGTTTTACAGTCACACCTTGTGCCGCTGCGCCACCACTGGCCTCATATGTAGGATAAATTGTGAATTTATATTTGCATCCAACTAAGATTTGCATCCGATTTATAGATAAATTACGAAAAAAGCATAGATTTTTTTGTATAATATTCGCTGTTTTGTGACATAAATAGCTGTGACTTTAGACAAATTCTTGACTTGAATGACTTTAGATCTAGTATTAAGTGTGGCATACATGTCATCAACAACACCATCCATCAAACTGAAATACAATACGAACGCTTGGTTTCAATATTGAATATTTGCAAAAATGATGTAGAATATTCTTTAAAACAAAATATTTAAACCATCATATAGACCTCGGTGTAAACTTGTAGGTTCGATCTCGAAGTAATTATTATACCTTTCTGCACTTTGGTAGACAAAGTACGGTGTTGAGTTCCACTAACCAACAGGCAATGTGTCGAAAATTTTGTTAAAAGTGACTCAAAAAGTGACTCAAATCTAAATTTCCTCTGCCAAGATAGACGGATAAAATATGAAGCCTAGTAGCTTCAAAGTGTAATTCTCCTTAGACACTCTTTATTCTAATTAATAAAGTCTCAACAGAAAAGGAAACTTACCAACAATCTCTCCTATCATAAATATTACACATAATACACTAGCTATAATAAGTTTTCTTCGCGCTCTCTTGTCTATTTCTTCGTTTCTTGATCTATGACAATGTCCTGAAAAAATAAGTTAAAAAAGTGTTTAATATTATGTCACATTTCTGCGGGTTAGTCAAAAAGATTATATATATAATATTAAATATATTAAATATATATTAAATATATTATATATATAATATAGATTTAATATTAAATATAATAAAATTAACTACTACTATAATATAAAAGAAAAAAGAAAATCAAAATAAATAAATATTGTATATAATATTTTCTTTTTTTAGAGGAATTTTAAAGGTTTTTCACAATGATAATAAAATTAACAATAAACGAATGAATGGGCTCAAAAAATCATATATTTCTTTACTAACAAACACATGCTAATATAACACTGTAAACTTACTTTCAGCTTCGCTAATGCTACCGTTCGTCCTCTCTCCATCATCTCCGTCCGCACTGGTCTCGATGACCGCGCAGCAGCCGGTCGACGGGTTGCCGTGTACACAAAATATGACACGGCGGCCCCTTGCTGGACTGTCTGTTCCATATGTTGTTTTGCCATCTTTATATCTAAAAGGAAATTAAATAATAGAATCAACTTTTTTTAGGCTTTCGTAGCGCATTGGTATAGTATCCCACCGTAAGCTCGATAGTTGTGGATTCGTTTCCCAAGCGGGAAATAATTCTTTTAATTAATTTAATTTCGCCATGCAATGCCTCACAAAGAGAGTGGTGGACACGAGAACGGAGTGTTTTGGCACTGCGTTCTTTCTGCCTTCCTTGCTGTACTTTTTAACAGCCTTTTAAAAAGGGGGTACTCGATTCGGTTGGTATGTTTTTTTTATTAAAAATATAAAAAATATATTTTCATATCTGTCACTTACAAATATAAATAAATAAACCATTTGTTTTGTTTCAATTGTTTTTGGCCCTTTGGAGTTGTTTAAGGTTAGCATTTAGATGTATCTGTCCTACAACAACATGTTCTCTAGTGAATAGATTCATGTACTATCAGAGATATTTTGAAACTTGGTGAATCCAATACTGACGTCTATTAAGATCTTTGGTTATAGCGACTTTTACTTTTAAATGAACCTTTATTACTGTTTATATTTTAGCATCCTAATATTCATTTTAGAGATCCTAAGTTCACCCATGGACACGAGTGTGTTACTGTAACGCGACGGTTGTGGAGTCGATCCCTCAATTATATATTATTATAATATTTTTGTTTCTTAGCTCTGGCACTAAAAAATTCAGCAGAAAGTGGGGAACGGAGTGTCTTAACACTAAATTTCCTCTGCTACTGCTGATTTATTTTGACTTTATTTTTAGATTCAAAATTAAAGACGAGGAGCTACACAGAATAGCTATTGTACTACACTTATACTATTGTTAGAAAATAATGTGGATAAATAAGCGTTTACAGTGATTGTTATATTTATGGAAAATTTTCTTATTATCATGAAAATGAGAAATTAAAGCAATTTACTCATGGCGATGTACAAATAGATGTGCCTATTACACGTTTTAATGTGTCAATAATGACATGAAATAAAAATATGATTTTCAAAAGAAGTCAGATTCACGCAGTTTTGAAATATAACGATATGATAATTATATAGACATTTAAAATGATTTCTTTATGTTTAAGACAATCTACATATGTTTAAGATGAACGCAAGTACTTATTTTTAACACGCTTTTATTACGTCGAGTTGTAACTAGGCAACTTCGCAATAAAAATTTAAGAATCCGAATTACACGCACTTCTCATTGTTGTAACATCATAAACTATTTCAATTATATGTAGATGACAATACATTATTGTGGTGTCACCGAGCTGGTCTGATGATGGAACTGGAAGATGGCTGACGAAATCTTGGCCTGCCTACTAATAAATTTATTGAGTTTGTACTCATTACCTTCATATTATTAATGTGGTCTGTTGAAAAAAGCGTATTTTCAGTTTTTTTTTTAATTATTATAAATATAATATTAATGTATGCATCGATCGATATAGATCGTCGATCTTAAGTGTCATATAGAGATTGGCAAGACATTTAATTTTATTGGGGCAGTGCTTCAGATATAAATTCAATATTTATTCTCCAATAAAGAGCCGTGAGATATATTTATAATCTAAGAACTCGAGATTCTCTGCGAGATGTTTTTAAAGATGCAGGTATTATTACAGTTGCTTCACAATTTGTATATTATAATATTCTGTTTGTCCGGCAAAATGTACAGTGTCATAGTAAAAATAGTGATATACATACGATAGGAACGAGAAATAAAGATAAACTTGTTACGCCAAGTTTTCACCTCCAAAAAGTTAATAAATCTTTTATGGGTCTGAGTACACGTGTATATAATAAACTTCCGCAGTGTATTCTAAGTTTGCCAGTACCAAAATTTAAAGTAGTAAAGCTTATTACACTGTTCAAGAATATTTAGAGGATAAACATGTATGGAATTAATGTCTATTGAATGTGATGCAGGATAGCTGCCAGTTAATGTAATAAAATTATATATTATACCATTGACTTTGAAAAGAGCAACTGTTGAGTTTCTTGCCGGCTCTTCTCAGCAGAAGTGCCTTCGGGTGGTAACTTTTTTTTTGTTATATCTTCATTCGACGATTCAAAAGTGCTTATAAGAGTTTATTTGAATAAAGAATATTTTGAATTTGAATTTATTATTATCATGTCATTGATTAAATGTGATGATTAAATATTTTTTGAAAACATATAAAAAGTGTTTAGCGTAGTGATAATATTTTTTCTATGGAATAACATTTTAATTTAAAAATATGAACAATAAAGCTTTTATATATCATAATAGGGTATTAAAATATATGTATATAGAAACATTATAAATCTAATTTTTACTTCTAATTTTATATTGTAATAACAGCTTATATTTGAAGGCCATCCAAAGTCAGTATTTACTAAAAGAATTATCGATTATCTCTCTAACGTAATAAATTATAATATTATCTGTATTATTTTACGTAGAGGAGATTGAGGATTGACGGAGTTTCTCAAAATGATATAAAGCTGTATTCTATACGGTTAATGCCAATTTTCCCCTAACTCCTCATACTTAGGTCATCATTATAATGATTTTTTTGTATATTGTTTACGAGTTAAATATCAGGTAATAGAAATTTGCTATCATTGGCAAATATATTTTAGTTAAAAAAATATATTATTGCATTACAGAATATTGACAAAAACTTGTCGTCTTAGAAAAAAAACATTGGATTTGTGATGCATGTTTCCATTAGAGCTAAATTTCAAAAGAGAATCATATAATAAAAAATACAAAAAATAAATATAAATTAGTAAATCATGTTTTATATTCACTATTACTTGTGTTTCGATATACCAATTAACATTATTAATTTATTTATATTCTATACAGACAACGTTCAATCAAAACTACTGAAATTGAAACTTTACTTTTATGTCCCTAGGAAAGTGTAAGGAATACCTAAAAGGAAAATTTATTGAAATTCACGGAAACGGAAAACTAAGTTGCGAGCTGCAATTTGTATATTATGTTTTGATTAAACATAAACAAACATGAGACCAGAGGCATAAATGTGCGACTGTAAGAGCGACAGAGTGTGGGTTCGATTCCCACACTAGGCAATGAAATAATGAATATTTTCATTTGTCCGCTCTAGTTATAAGGCAAAGCGCTGCGTTGAGTTCTGTTACTCAAAATGCAATGCCTCCAGGATTCAGTGGAAAAAGGTTAACGGTGGTGTAGGTTCCCAGAATTAATGTTCCTACCTTGCTATGTGCGGAATGCTGTATGCTATATTTTGAATGTGAAGCTAAAAAAATACACACGAAAAAACTATAATATTTTTACATAGTACTCAATAACATACATATTTCAATCTTATCATTACATTATCGCGATAATAGTAATGAAATTATAGCACTGCTGTATAGATATATGGGGCTTAGGTTTATTGACCTACGCACTAGCACATCTATTTAAGTTCAGTTGACGATGATTGGGAATTCGAATCTAAATTTGGGGCAATTTGTAATTTTCATTTAGCTTATAAAAAACGTATGTATGTATCTCATTGTCATAAAGGTATTAGCGTTAATCAAATGATTATTCTGATTTTATACACTAATTTTCTCATTTGATCACTTTAAGTCAGTTTTTTTAAATTATTTTATAAGAAATTTTGGAACAAATGACGATTTTTACTACTTCTCTTTAATTTTACAACACAATTTTTATAAATGAGAGTAAATGCCTCGTTTGTGTAACCGAGGTATCCTTGCAAAGGTGAAATAAATTTGAGTTGAACCTTCTAGAGGCAAAACCTACGAACTGTTATTTACCTATCTGTTATTTACACGACCTTTTAATAGTATAGGTTGCAAATGACTTTTAAGTAACTAAACTTATTTGAAGATAAATAATAAGAAAACTAATATAACCTAAGATACTGACGGTTGGTAATCGTGATTAAATCGTTAATTACAAAAACAATTGTACCATATCCACTATTAAATATAGTGTTCATTCTTCAGCTATAATATATCTTTATGTTTTTAAATTAATTATAATATTTATTACATAAAGATATCTTATATTATATACTAGTGGGCGCGCGCAGCTTCGCCCGCTTATTTGCACCCTTAGGGGTGAATTCTAAAAAAAAACACGAAACACGTGTTCAATAAAATATTTTTAACAGTCTGAATTTAAATTTTTATAAAAATCGGTGGCGATTTAAAGATTTTTCCATACAAACTTTCAACCCCTTATTTGCTCTCTTATGGGGTGAATTCTAAAAACCATGAAACATGTGTTCAATGAAATATTTTTAAGTCTGAATATCAAATTTTATAAAAATCGGTGCCGAGCCCTTCTTCCCTCCCTTCTTAGTGGATGTCCAGATTATGAAAATAAACATCTGTCCAAATTTCACGTTTCTACGCACAGCGGTTACGGCTGTGCGTGCGTCTTACCTCAGTCAGTCAGGTACATGTCCTTTTATATATATAGATTTAATCACGATGACCAACCCTCAGTTTCTTAAGTTATCTTACTTTTCTTACTCTAGTTATCTTATTCTTTTCCTTCAAATAACTTTAGCACCTGGGCAACCAACGCGTCTAAGTTTCTACTTCAGCTTTACGCTTACTCAGTTTTGGACTCTATGTCATTTATCCTTTGTTTATTTATATAAATCCAGAAAACATGTCACTGGGTTGGATTCAGAACCATTGTAAACAGTTTTGCCACGTTTGAACTTAACAATTAGCTTCACTATTTATACAGGTAGTCAGAGGAAACGTAGTGTCAAGACACGCTCTCCTCCGCTTAAGCTTTATTAAGCGAGTGTCGGAGCTCCACTCGGAGGGATAAATGAAAATCGTTTTAAACACAAGTGTGGTCACACCCACAATTATCACGTTTACAGTGAGACGTGGTATCAATGGCATTTTTTTTTATTGGGCAGAAAATATTAATGTAATAATATGAGGCCAGTGGTGGCGCAGTGGCACGAGGTGTGACTGTAAAACCGACTGGTTGTGGGTTCGATCCCCACTCGAGGAGATGAAATATTTACTTAAATTTATATTCCCATTTCTTCGCTCTGGTGTCGAGGTTAAGCGCGGCGTTGAGTTCTGCCAATCAACACGCAATGCCTCCAGAAATCGGCAGAAAGTGGGGAACGGAACACGGTGTCTTAACACTGGGTTCCCTCTGCCTACCCTGCTGTGTGCGGGATACAGCGTGAAGCTGATTAAAATATTAATATTTATTAACCTGCTATAGGCAGGGTATCACAAGAACGTTAAAAAAATATAAATATTGAGTTTAAATTCCGTGTCTTATCTGTGTCTCATGTTTCATACAGACTCGAGAATCGCAGATAGGTATTTTAATGCAAATATACAATATTCCGGAAGTTTACGCTAGATTAGAATTGATATAAATGTTAGAATAACAACTTCACCTGCATACATACATATATAGGAGCATTTATTTCTTTTTAATTTTCTTATGTGGAAAAAAAGTCCCTCTGTTCTCCCGAAACCGAACGCCTATTGTATTACACTGAACTGTAGAGACTATTACTTTTTTTTTTTAGGTTCAGGTAGAGGGATCCTAGGAGCCCCCATTTTCATTAATACACTTCCATTCCTCACATTCCAGCGAATTCCCAAGGCATTTTGTGTTGAGTGGCAGAACTCAGAGAACTCCGCACTTTGCCTCGTTACCAGAGGGAAGAAAGAAAATATTAAATATTTCATTCATTGTAAAGTAGGTGTGAAATATCGGACATTAGACTGCCATTACTTACTATATTGTAGACATATTCTATTTGTATTTAATAAGTACGTGATATCAGTCTTACGTATTTCATTTAAGAAAATCAACAATTTATACTTGATTACGCGTCTATATACGTCAGTGTGCTACCAAAATAATAAAAAAATACTGTTAATGGATTAGATATAAACGGATGGATGAAGAGAGACCTTCAACAAATATAATTTGTATGATTAAAGAGAGGAGCTAAGATATTTTTTAACTACTATATAGCTTATAATTTGGTATTTAACCCTCTACGATCCTCATTATTAATAATCCTCCATAGCGGATCGACATGCTTTGGCACGACAGGTTCCGTACAATTATGTATAAAAACGGCAAAAATATATTTGTGTATATTCCGTTGACACCATAAGTTCTTATAGTGTCAACGGAAATACTCAGAATTAAAAAATGCAGAAAGAAAATTTCAACTGTTTAACTGGAGCGGTTCCTGAGAATAACGACAGACGGACAGATTGACAGCGAAGTCTTAGTAATCGGGTCCCTTTTAACCCTTTGGGCGCAGAACCCTACAAACATCCAGCTGCGAGATGTTATACAACAAGTAATTCATTGTTAAGTAACCATGTGGCAAACTTGACAAGTGTATGTCCGTACCTATAATAGTTATGAGTTCGATTTTCACTTAATGAAATATTTATATTAAATTTTTGCATAAGAAATTGAAAAAAAAAAACACCTGCATTGAGTTCTGCCACTCAATACACCACGTCACTACAACGCTGCAAACGCTACGATTGTGGTTCCTCGCTTTAGCCACAAAGCAAAGCATGGCATAGAGTTCCGCTATTCAACACGCAATGTCTGGAAAACTGGCCTGAAAGTAAGGGATGCGGGATACAGCGTGAAAATAAAAAAAAAACTTACAACATCAACGGCTTCGTGTCTTCCGCCATTTTTCCAAAACACTTTTACAACCAATTAGACTTACTTCACGCATTAATTGTCACGCTCAATATACTTTACATACGGTGATTATTATCACATCACTCGAAACGCACTAAATACTAATAGATAGATAGTATCTATCGTGCTAACGTTATCTACACAGCCACTGAGTATCGTCCGGGCGCTCCTTAACTTTGCTTTTGATAATGCTGAACAAATATAGGGTGTATTCTCATGTTAATTATTTTGTTTTGCACTAGTGATATATTTTGGTTCTGCTTGTAGGATTTGTTATTAAAAATTCTAACGTTATTACACATTTTTGGCAAATTGTTATTGTTGTCAAATTGAAGCTTAATAGACATTTCTTGTTTCGAAAATTCTTATATGTCATCATAGTAAATATGTCAAACTTCAAAGGCCAGGTTTCTCAACTATTGGCTATGCTAGATATAAAAATTAATCAAGGTTTGTCTGTGCCATGTATTTAAAAAAAAGATAATATATTTTTTTTATAATTTTTATTTATATATAAATAATATAGTAAATTTCTAGAATTGTTGTAGGATTTACGTAAAATGTAAACGATATTTAATTTTGGAAATTATATTTTTTTTATGATAATCTAGTGCTTGCAAAATAGCTGCCTTTGTATATAGCGATCGAATTCACGTGTGTATTCAAAACAGTATCAGTATTCATGTAATAAGACTCCAGTGTTAGGTTCTTTACGTAATTTATGCACTTTTGTAAGATATTTACAAATTTATATTAAACTGCTAAATATATTAAAAGAAGCCAGTCGTTGCGCAGTGGCACAAGGTGTGACTATAAAACGAACTGGTTGTGGGTTCGATCCCCACTCGAGGAGATGAAATATTTACTTAAATTTATATTTCCATTTCTTCGCTCTGGTGTCGAAGACAAGTTCGGCGTTGAGTTCTTCCACTCAACACGCCTCCAGAATTCGGCAGAAAGTAGGCAACGGAGTGTCTTAACACTAGGTTCCCTCTGCCTACCCTGCAGTGTGCGGGATACAGCGTGAAGCTGATTTTTATATTAACCTAGCTTTATATTACGTACGCAATTTAGTTCGCGTGGTTCCCGTTATTTTTCGTCCACATATAGAATTTCGGGGACTCTTCTCTTAATGCTCCCCTAAATTGAAACTGTCACAGATTATATTAGTAGTAAAAATATGTAATTTTTAAGCGCTGTTTTGTGATTTGTCAAATACTGGTGTTCCGCTCGCGACTTCGCCCGCGTGGTCTACATGATTATAGGATTTTGATATTTCAACTTTAGCCTAATACAATATGCATGTTTTCTTTCACACATGAACTTTACTACTCTCAAATCGTTTAGGGAAAGCCGCATTAGGGAGCATTCACACTATAGTGCCGATCACGGTTCGTTCTCGGTCCGATCTCGTTCTCTTGGATAACTTGACCGTAATTATAGCAGGAATGCTCTCATTATTTCTCATATAAGATCCCCACGCGAGGAGATGAAATATTTACTTAAATTTATATTTCCATTTCTTCGTTCTGGTGTCGAGGTTAAGCGCGGCGTCGAGTTCTGCCACTGCCTGACACAAGGTTCCCTCTGCCTACCTTGCTGTGTGCGGGATACAGCGTGAAGCTGATTAAGAATATTTTGAAAAGACAGATGGGACCTAGAACTGTGACCAACGCTAAAGTGTAAATCCTATCTTAAATTCCGTCCCTTAATTATAAACATACATCGCATTCGGTGGAAAACGATTCTGTTTAATCCTTCATGTAGTATACTATGTACTATAAAACGAAGTCGTTTACTAAGAAAATAAGTAATATGTAATTAAATTGAGTTTGTAATATATTTTAATAAATATAATATTTTTTTAACTTCACGATGTAGCCCGCACACAGCAGGNCAAGCCTCATATATACTTTTTATAAGTCCTACACCAGCATCAGTAGTCGAGCGACCTTTAGTAAAGCCATACTGTTTATCATGCAAAAGCTGATGCTGGTGTAGGACTTATAAAAAGTATATATGAGGCTTGGGAGGGATCGCAGGATGCTCTTGGTATGTTCTGTGACCTGTCTAAGGCCTTTGATTGCGTTCAGCACTCTACATTGGTCATGAAGCTACACCATTACGGCATAAGAGGACGTGCACTCAATCTTCTGACCTCTTATTTAGCTAACAGAGTTCAGAGGGTTGATGTAAATGGCAAGAAATCTCCTGGTTCATTTGTCAGTATGGGGGTCCCACAAGGGTCTATTCTTGGTCCTTTTCTATTTTTAATATATATATATATATATATATATATATAAATGTAAATGATCGGTGTCTGTACATGGAAGATGTATGAGAAAATTTATTATCGGAGACATTTATCAATGTAATGGAATCCAAATTTTTTTTTCTTGAGGTTGTGTTTTTTCTGTTCCTCTGTTTGTCCAAAACAATTAAAATGGAATTTTCGCTAATGCATTGTAACAAAATTCCTTTAATATTTAGTGTTCATATCATATTACCACATATCACATATTATTTAGACCATTCCTGGCGCAGGAGCACAAAGTGTGACTGTAAAACCGACTGGTTGTGGGTTCGATCCCCACTCGAGGAGATGAAATATTTACTTAAATGTATATTTCCATTTCACACGCAATGCCTCCAGAATTCGGCAAAAGTAGGGAACGGAGTGTCTCAAAACTAGGTTCCTTCTGTCTACCCTGCAGTGTGCGGTATACAGCGTGAAGCTGATTTGATTTGACTTGACATATTGTTCAAATCAGTTCATAAATAAAAAATATTATATATTGTATCAATATAAAGTACCAACATTGTTTGACAAAATTGCTACAAAATATTTTTCGTTGGCTAAAACTTTAGTTCTTAATGTATTGATATTGTATTTAAAATAATAGGATTATTGGAACACTAAAGTAATTCAGCTTAGTAAATAAATAATTGTGTTGTTTAAACGGGCAAGCCACGAGCGCATATAAAGAAAAAAGTTACATATTCCTTGACAAGTGTAAGAGAACACTAAGAGAGGAACGAGAAGAAACGGTATTTTAAGGCCTGTATTTATAAATCGCTCTCAAGTCTGAGATCGATCTTGAGACGCCGTTTTTATTCGTAAATTATATATCTATAGGTAGTAGTATTGTTTTATAAATACGGGCCTAGGTATAGTCCAAGAAAATAAATGCTATAAGATTTGAGTCCGCACCTCTTCAAGTATTTAGGAATTTAGCTAATTAAGCTAATACGTTCTCTATATGTATACATACTAAATCTTCTTAACATTTATTATAATTATTATTACATCAATACAAATTTTTGTACACAGTTATATTAAAATAATTTATTAAAATAATTTAGATGATCTTATATCTTAAAATAATTTAGAAAAATAATATAAAGTATTATATTATTTTAGAAAAAATGGTCATCACACATTCTAACTGCGGGAGGTAGCTCTGACCGCAGGTACAGTGAGTTATATCGAAACGAATAACGTGACGTGGCACTCAACGCCGCACTTTGCCATGATACCAGAACAAGGAAATGAAAATCATTCACTCCCCCGAGTAGGAATCGAACCCACAATTGTCGCTTTTAAAGTCAGACATTATGCGCCTGCACCATGACGACCTTAAAATAAGTTCACCAGCTCAATATTTAATGAAGCGACGAATTTCAATGCCAGTGTCACTGCCAAATGCAATACACAATAAAGCATTTAAATACAATACTTTCAAAAAATATCACATAAATGGATAAAAAATGTTTAATTAAATTTGGACAAGTACGTTGACGTAATCGAATATATTATATTAGGTTGCAGCTTCGAATCTTCTTAATATTTAAAAAAAAATACCTTTAGACTGTAACCTGCATACCCCGCAGTTAACACAGTAGGCAGGGGGCTAGTGATATGACACTCCGTTCTCCATTTTTCGCCCAATTTTCTGAGAAATGAGACATTGCGTGTCTATTGAATCGCGGATCAATAGACACGCAATGTCTATATACCAGAGCGAGAAAAGGTAAACCATTCATTCCTTTGATCACGAATCGAGCTCACAACCATCGCTTTTATAGCTAAGCCCATTGTTACGGGACACTCTACGATAGAGGGGGTTGTGGAGCAACATTTAAAAAAAACCGCGATTGTCGTGTGCGCCTCCTCCGCGCCAACCTATATAGATATGAAATAAACATTCTTATAATAAGAGAATTGATACGAGCTAAATCAAATAAATTCCTATCAAGATACTAAAACAATTGTCTTTGAACATATTTAAAGAATATTAATATTAAATAAATATTCGTATATAATTATTAAATAGGTATTCGTATATTTCAAGCGGGCGAAGCCGCACGGGGCCTCTAGTTCTTAATAACGTAAAATGGGTTCATTAATTAAACACATGATAAAATATTTTCGGGACCATTAATATCAAGACAAAAACCTGTTAATTTTATTATTTAAATCATAAGTTCGTCATAATCGTGAAACTTAAACTGATTTAATATCTAAAAATATTAATAACTAGCGACCCGCTTGCGGCTTCGCCCGCTTAAACTACTGAACTATTGACTTAATTCACTGAATTACGTTCCTGTTTGAATATATAAAGTATGTTTGACACTTAAGATTTCTAATGAGAAAATTATTAAAACCTTAGGTTGCATTTTCGTAATTCCCATAAGGATATTCAATTGTTTTGAAACAAAAAACAAATTATTTAAACTTATAATAAAATCACAACTCATTGGTGTCTGTACATGGGAGTTATATTACAAAAATTGTTATTGAGGACATTTAACAATATAATAGAACCCTATCGGTCTGTTTGTCTGTACGTTTGTTCACTCTAATCTCAGAAACGGCTTAACCGATTTATTTATTTTTTTTCACTATTGTGTTTTAGCAAATTTCCCTTTATATTTATATCACTATATAGTTATATCACTATATTTTATTTCAATCGTTTCATAAATCATGAGTTATATTAATATAAAATATTTTATAAATGGCTCTAATATTACTATTTTATTGAATTGTCTGAAACTTTGGTTTTCAATGTATAAATATCGTCTTTAATACAATTAAATTTTTTAAATATCTTTTGAATGGAAAGTCCGATTTTGATAATTTAAAAAGTATTTTAGAGGTATCGAAACGGACTTTAATAAAATATCATTTATTGGGATTTTATCAACTTATAATACGTAAAAAGTATTATATAGTATTACAGTAAAGTATTACACCTATATAGCATAGGTGTAATATTTTCATATTTTATTTAATTTTTATATTGTGTTTGTTCGAAGATAATTTACAATTCATTAGAAATGATTGTTTGCCAGGATAGAGTCCAATGGATTGTTTATACTGAAAGGACTTATCTAATGACGTTGTTTTGAACATTTATTTACTTTTCCCAAATTCTAATTACTAATGTGTTAATTATGTTAAGCGGCGTTGAGTTCTGCCACTGAACACGCAATGCCTCAAGAACTCGGCGTAATATAGGTAAGGAAAGTGTCTTGATAGGGAATGAAGTGTCTCAACGACGTGCGTGTTTTCCTCTGTTTACGCAAAAATTCTTAAACAATATATTCAATAAAATGATGGCATCTCGAAATTTTTATTTCTAACAATAGTCATATAAGATTTCAATTGATCAATAGAATTAACGACCGGGACCCATTAAACTTTTTCTAAGGTTCCTTGAAAAGATTTAATTCGTTAAAGAATGAATGGCGATTTTTTTAACCTACAACGCTTCCATTGTATACAAAGTGCGCCAGTTCAAGACTTAGAAAAAAAAATTCCTCAAGTGGGAACCGAACCGACAACCTATCGTGCTTACAGTTGCACACTTGAACTTGAAAATATATAAAGGTATAATATATTCTTGACACTATACAGGATGGAAGCGTCTGCGCTCCTTTTACGAGAGCAGCATACAGGGTAAAATATTTCAGACCCATACCTAAAAAAAATACCAAAATTCGTCAACAATTTGGACGTATGATTTTTTCATTTTACGACTTTTATCCATACTATATTATATGTGACGCAATTACGAATAGATACCAAAAACGTAAACACCCACTACTACAAAAATACTACTAAACGTTGCCGATCTGCTACTTTTCATTCTCAAAAAACATATCAGAACGAGAAAAGGATATCTCTCGTTCTATTTTACGCAATTACCTATTGTCTATAATAAATCTTTAACTCGATTTCGTGTGCGATATTGTCGCTTTGATAGGTTTGTGTCTGTGTGCGTCGCTCTTAATAAATGGTGTTTTATTTTACAACGTTAATTTTATTAAATATTTTATTAGAACAAAAATCTTTTTTAATTTTGACAAAATCTTTTGTTTTAATAGCATTCGGTTTTTATAGAGTAAAACTGTGCTTTCTTTTAAAGTGGTGCTGATAAAACACTCTGTATAAAATAATTTACTTTCTGCATCTGATTTAAACCATAGTAAGTACTTGACCATGCCATACATAAATTTTATATCTCATTAACCTTCAAACTGCGATGATTCTTGAGTGTTAATATCGTAATAGTTGAAATAATTAACTATCTAAACTGTTATTATATTAAGGTCAATATATACAAACATTTATATAATTGTGAGCTAGCAATTTAACTTAGTTGTAACACAATTATGAATCTAGACACTACTTGACAATATATTGTGATGGTTACGGGTTCGATCCCAACTTTTTATTTATTTAGTTAGCTTCACGTTGTGTCCCGCGCATAACAGGGCAAGCAGAGGGAACTTGGAAACCTAATGTTAAGATACTATGTTCTCATTACGACACTTCTGTTCCCTACTTTCCACCGAATCCTCTTGATATTGCGCGATCAATTGCGCAAAAAAAGCCGCGCTTTGCCTTTTTACCAGAACGAGGAAATGAAAATATTAAAAATCCCATTCTCCCAAATGGTAATCGAACCCACAACCCCCGCGTCTGCAGACGGACGCTTGTGTCCCTGCGTCACGACTGTCTAAAATCCTAAGCCGGTTTAATCGCGTACATACATTTTATAAAAATAAATGTGCTTTAAGAGTTAAATTTGAAATATGTTAAAATCACGAATTTCAAACAGATTTTATTCTTTTTAAATTATATCAATTTGATTATATTTAAATTATATCAATTTCTTTAGTGATTTAAAAAAGAGCGGCGTTGAGCTGAGAGGTCATCTCAAACGGCGTACCAATCTGGATAAATAATAAAGAAAATTAAAATTTACCCACTACTAAGATATCATATAATATCAAGTAAAAACACTTAAGTGCTCGACATAAAATCCATAGAATTAAACAAATAATTTACATACTGTTGAATCGCGAAGGCACTTCTAGCTTAAGTGGAAGTGTCAAAAAAAAAAGAGTATACTCCAGAGTTAATAGATAAAAAAGAGCAGACACCGAATATAAATAAGGTACACAAAAGCGAGAAACTAAGAAAAAGAAATCTAAATAATAATTTAATATTATTAATAACTTTTGGGTTTAGTTCGGGAGTGAATTAATTTCATTTTCTCTCGTTGTTTTTTTATAGATTCTATTATAATATATAGTATCTACCTTTTGATTCAATATCATTTAGTTATGTATTATATTATATAAAACTGTTGCTACTATTATATTAAAATCGTCGTTCAATAATAATATAAATAGAAGTGGAGTAAATGTTTATATATTTATGATGCCGAAACCCTAATGTTTTCATAATAACTATGTGTCTGTAACTACATTATTATCACACATACCTATAGCAGAGTGGGCGGGAGGGCCCAATTTTCGAGACATTGGAACTTAATGTAGCGCTTTGTATTGGTTACTAGAGCATGGGAATTAAAATAAAAAAGTCGTTTCAGAGGAAAGGAGGGAATCGACCTTCCTATCGCCTCGTTTACAGGGAATGACGGGTTAGCTATAAACTAGGCGGGAGGAACCACGGGCGGAATACTATTTTCCTTATAGACGAATGTCAATTAATAACATAATACTGACATAGTACAAAGGTAAAAACTGTCAAAAATCTATCCGTACAATACCCGCCTTCGTGATCATCATGATCAATCAGATCAGCAGCGGCTTTGGCAAATTATCTCGAATAAACAATTCCGATACGTGATTATTATATAATATATCGATTGCATCCGCGATTGAAGTGTTTCATACACTTTATCGTACATTCATCTTTTGTTTTGATTTAATCTATATTTACCTACTTATATATATTATACATAACTAATAGTGATTCTGTTTATGATTCGAGAAGGGAATTTTTTAACTAAGAAACTATACGGAGGTGTGAGTTATATGCTTGTACCTAGGGCCCCTTAACTCATGAGGACCTCAGATGTAAATGTATGGAGCCTCAAAATAATTTCTTTTACTTTCAAACTTTGTATGCCCAAAGATCCTCACAAGTCCTTATTCGACGCTATTGTCTATGTTTAATTTAAATAATCACATATAATTAAGGGTGTCGCGGCGCAGCGGCACAGCGCCTTACTATCGCACCGTGATTGGTTTTGGGTTCGAATTGGTTCGACTTAAGGGAATGCATTATTTTAATTTTCTCTCCTTTTAAGAAGTCACAGCGCGGCTTTGAATTCTATCCGCAACGCAATATCCAACGTCTTGGAATTGAACGATGCGTGGGGAACGAAATATCTTAGCACTAAGCACTAGGTTCCCTATGCATACCCTGCCACCTTCAGGGTACAGCGTAAAGCTAAAAAAAATAACGCAATAAACCAAAAAGTGCCATAGAAAAATTAGATAGTTTAATTATAAGCAAAAGAAAAGCTTATAACGTTATTTACGCATTTGTTGAAGCAGTAAGTATCTTCAAATGTTGAAATCTTTATAGTAGATAGAGATACCTATAACCAGTACAACAGGTCCCGCGCGCGCGTGCCTACACAGTGTACAAACTTTTTAGATAACTAATGTAATAAGTATATAGACTAATATTATTATAGTAAAACACAACATCAAAATGGCTGTTTGCTAAAGAGATGAGAAGGCAATAACAATATTACAAAACCAATCAACTACACCACAATCAACATGGTCGACGACCACAAATTCGGATATTGACACAAAGGAGCGCAGAACATTCAAAATATTGATTAATAAATGTATAAAGTTTTGGTTTTATTTTTAATAAAGTGAAGTTATTAAAAATAAAAACAAAATTTTAACATTCAAAACACAGGAACAAAAAACGGCACGGACGACAAAAGTCTGTAGCGCATGACAATTTAAAAAAACTAATGTTATAAAGCTGGAATTAGCTATATAGAGCTAGTTTTTTATTGCTTCATTTCTTCAACTTCTCGCACATAAGAAGAGAGGCAGAGAAAACATTATATTAAGACACTTCGTTTCTATTAAGACAAAGTGTTTTCCGTTTCTGCCGATTTCTGAAGGAATGCCTTCAGATACAATGGTATATTGAGTAGAGAAACTCAACGCCGTGCTTTGCCTCGTTACCAGAGTGAGGAAATTACAGTATTATATATTATTTCCTCGAGTGAGAATCAAACCTACAACCTGTCACGTTTACAGTCACTCGCGAACAGAAATTGATATAATACATATTATATATTGCAAAATGTCGGCATTGGAAAGAAACATTATTTTTTTTAGTATAATAATTTTAAAATGGCCAGTCGTGGCGCAGCGGCACGAGGTATGACTGTAAAAACCGACTGGTTGTGCGTTCGATCCCCACTCGAGGAGATGAAATATTTACTTAAATTTATATTTCTTCGCTCTGGTGTCGAGGTTAAGCGCGGCGTTGAGTTCTGCCACTCCACACGCAATGCCTCCAGAATTCGGCAGAAAGTGGGGAACGGAGTGTCTTAACACTAGGTTATATGGGGATACAGTGTGAAGCTGATTTATTTTATTTTAATTTTAAAAAGACATAAAATTATATAAAAAATTGTCACTTAACAAAGTAGCAAACATTTTTTTATACATAATTATACATATATATACATATACATACACTTTGGGGGGTAAGGGGGAGAACGGACTTAACATCATTCCGACCCCAATTCTCAACCTCACCTGCTCGCACTGGTTATTCGTACGAATAGCTAGTGGCGGCAGCTTCGAGTTGTCGCGGTACTCCCTGCTAGATAACAGACGAGGCTCTGGCGACCGAGCAATGGCGGTATAACCACACACACACAGGCTACAGCGGCCTTGGGGTATAAATAACCCCTAAAATGTCTGGTGCAGAAGGCAAAGGGAGATCACTGCACTATTTTTCCCAAGAAAGTCATCATGGAAGTACATTTAAGAAGATCACGATCGCCATACGAACCGCTTAGCAACCGGCGCCGCACTGCGTCCGGGGCGTGCGGTGAGAAATTGGTTACCGGCCACGAGGCAGTAGGAAACCAGGCCCCTCGTGGAAACTTAGATACTGGAATCACTATGAAACTCCGAACAAACCAGAAGATAGGCACATGGAATGTTCGAGGCCTTCTTGATCCTGGAAAATTGACTACTCCATAGAGCGGCTCGTGGTGCAAGGCAGAGTAGATGGTACCAGACCAAGAGGTAGATCACGCATGCGATGGACTGACCAAGTAAAATCAGCAGTGGGCGGTAAATTGCATGAGTGCACTAGAATGGAGACCAATAGAAATAAATGGCGTGAAACTGTGGCAAGAATAACGAAAGCCAAAAACGGGACTACATGATGGCCACGACCGCTCTGTCAAGAGCGTAACAACTGAGAAGAAGAAGAAGAATACACTTCAATTTCGGATATCACTAATCGATATATTATTACATCCGAAATTGAAGTATTTCATACACTTTATCGTACATTCATCTCTTGTTTTGATTTAATCTATACCTATAGATACTTAGTACATACATACGTATATATATATGTAGAATGTACATATCCCTAAATTAAGTGTGGAATAACACTTTAAAATTATAAAAAATATTTTTTTTTTACAAGATTTTTTTTTTATTATTTTGTTAAGAGATTTTGGGTTATAGTTTTATTTATGCAATGACTTTTATTCCTTCATAAAATTACAAAAATTTGGAAATGTTTTTATTTTCTTTTTTTTTGTATATTTGCGTTTATTGTTTTTTTTTCATAAATAAAATGTTTGCCTATTTTTTTCTAATTCTCTTATTAGTAAAATGTGTTTGGTTTGAAAAATTACCAAATTTTTGTTATATTCAATTAACCACCGGGATATATAATACACCGGGATTTTGCAGCCCCGGTTTCTATATTAAAATTCCCTTCCTATAAATATTTTTTTTTTCCTAAAACGAAAACAATATGTTTTAAATGCAGAATATCATTTATTGAAACATTATTGAGGTGAATATAATTACGATACATGTAATAAAATAACCGGAATTGATAATGTTTTATTTAACGCCACATTAAAACATTTATTATGCAGCCAAAATATACAAAGTGTTTTTATCAGCACTACTTTAAATGAAACCACATATTTTACTACTCTATAAAAGCCTAATACATTTTTTTTCCCAAAAATAAAAAAGTGTTTTTTTTTTCAAATAAAATAAATAATAAAATTATCGTTGTAAAATAAAACTCCAAAACCGATTGGAACTCCAAAACCGACTGGAACTCCAAAACCGATTGGAACTCTAAAACCGATTGGAACTCCAAAACCGATTCCAATCACTGGAGACCACGGAGGATGTTGACCAATGTACCAATCAGTTCACGAATGTCATCCGAGAAGTGGGAGAGGCTATTTGCCAACGAAATCAGAGGAGTAAATCATCGAAGTTCTCGACCGAAACAGTGGATCTGATGAGACAGAGACGTGAGATGCCTGCGGATTCGCCAAATTTCAGCCTTCTCAATAAGCGTGTAAAGAAGCAAATACGATTCGACCTCCGCAAAAGCAATCTTCGAGCAATTGAATATGCTATAGAGCGAAATAGAGGCTCTAAAGTATTTGCTAAGCGATTGGGTAGGAGTCATTTGACGAAGCTGACGACATCCGACGGTCGAATCATCACATCAAAACCAGATCTACTCCTAGAAGCCGAGACTTTTTATGGAACACTGTACTCCTCTCATGCACCTAAACCCACCATTGAAGACGCGGATGACAAACGTGCCAAGTTAACCCGTCACTTCACGGACGAGCTACCGGACATCGAGATTGCCGAAATTGGGATGGCTCTTGAGCAACTCAAGAACAACAAGGCACCTGGGGAGGACGGTATTACCACGGAACTCTTAAGAGCGGGTGGACGTGTTGTCCTGGAGCAGCTCCGAAAGATTTTTAATACCGTCCTAAACAAAGGTACAACGCCGGAGGCATGGTCTAGAAGTATGGTTATTTTGTTCTTCAAAAAAGGTGATAAAACGCGCCTCAAGAACTACAGACCGATAGCACTTCTGAGCCATGTCTACAAGCTGTTTTCAAGAGTCATATCAAATAGGCTTGCTCGAAGATTTGACGATTTCCAACCTCCTGAACAGGCCGGGTTTCGAAAAGGCTACAGCACCGTAGACCACATCCACACACTACGACAAATTATACAGAAGACCGAGGAATATAATCGCCCTCTATGTCTCGCGTTTGTGGACTACGAAAAAGCCTTTGACTCTATCGAAACCTGGGCTGTTCTCGATTCTCTGCAGCGATGTCAAGTCGATTGGCGGTATATCGAGGTGTTGAAATGTTTATATAAAGCCGCTTCGATGACTGTCCAAATTCAGGATGTCCAGACAAGAAGAATCCCTCTGAAGCGTGGAGTAAGACAGGGAGATGTAATATCTCCGAAACTGTTCACTAACGCTTTAGAGGATGTCTTCAAAACACTGGACTGGAGTGGACAGGGTATCAATGTCAACGGCGAATACATTTCACACCTTCGATTTGCTGACGACATAATTATAATAGCCGAGTCGCTGCAAGGGTTATCAGAAATGCTGCAAAGCCTAAGTGCTTCTTCCAGACGGGTAGGTCTAGGAATGAACTTGGATAAGACTAAAGTCATGTTCAATTCATTCGTAGACCCAAGGCCAGTTATCGTCGAAAATGTTAGCATCGAAGTTGTTCAGCAATATATCTACCTAGGTCAGACCATACAACTGGGTAGAAACAACTTGGACAAAGAAGCTGACAGAAGAATACAATTAGGCTGGGCAGCATACGGAAAGCTTCGTCAAATCTTCGATTCGCCACTACCTCAATGCCTGAAATCTCGGGCATTCGACCAGTGCGTTCTTCCGGTCATGACGTACGGGGCTGAGACATGGACTCTAACAAAAGGCCTCGTCCACAAATTTCAAGTCGCTCAGCGAGCCATGGAGCGGGTTATGCTCGGTGTATCTCTAAAGGATAGAATCTGAAATGAGGAAATCCGGAGGAGAACCAGAGTTACCGACATAGCTCAAGGAATTTGTAAGCTGAAGTGGCAATGGGCGGGGCATATCTGTCGTAGAGCCGACGGCCGTTGGGGCAGAAGAGTCTTAGAGTGGAGACCCCATACAAAACGTCCCCTGGTGGGTCGACCCCCTGCTAGATGGACCGACGACCTAAAGAGAATGGCAGGAAACGGATGGATCCGAAGAGCTGAAGATCGTGTGTGGTGGCGAGAATTGGGAAAGGCTTATATCCAACAGTGGATGATTGACGGCTATCGATGATGTAAAATAAAACGCCATCTGTCAAGAACGACGCACGCACACATAAACCTATCAAAGGGAAACCGCCGCATACGCCTCATTCCGAAATGGAGTCGTAGGTATTGGCGGCAAAGTTCAAAGTTGTTCAACCTTTAGTAGTATTTTTGTAGTAGTATGTGTTTACGTTATTGGTATCTTTGCGTAACTGTGTCGCACGAAATACAGGTATGGATAAACATCATGAAATGAAAAAAAAATCCTATGTCTAAATTGTTGAGGTATCTTGATTTATTTCTTTAGGTATGAGTTTAAAATACTTCACCCTATATGCTGCTCCCCTAAAAGGAGCGCTGACGCTTCCACCCTATATAAGGAAAAATTTTAATATGACAAAATTAACTAAAATTCACTTCAATTAAATAAAATTTAATTCAAAATTAAATAATAATCAAGTCAATAGTAGTAACAAAATAAATTAAAATTAACTTACCCGCCCAAAGCATTCGACTGCATAATTTTATTCCTAACTAAACAACTTGGTGTTTCAAATTTATCCGTCACGTAGTGAGATTCTATATCTTCCAATATTGCTGCGCGATCGGCGTTGTTTGTATTCAATTTGTCAGTGGAAAGGCTTCTTGAACGATATCTAGCATTTAAAGGTAAGCCCTTTTCAATGGAAACACTAAGACTGTTTACTCTGGCGTCGCTTTGAAAATTATCACTAGATGACATTATATTGGGTTGGTTTCTATAATTGTTTATGGTTACGTCAATAAACGTCAGTTTATTTTTAACTTGCACAGATCACTTTGTTTCACTTTTTACTTATAAATAGTTCAAATTTGGATTAATTAATTAAATTTTATTTTAAGTTTATTTTTTTATTAATATATATAAGTTATATTTTATTAGTAACTGGCAGCGTGATGAACGCTGCGAGTCGACTGAGGTAGTCGGTCGGTTACCAAACCTTTTCTGTCATACAAAACAATGTACAGATGTTATGTCCTTCACGGTGTCTATAGACAAGATTGATTTAAAAAATGGCTGGTTGTCTTGACAAATCGTAATTTCAACTGAGATTTAGAAGACAATATGTTTTATGTTCATAAAAACAATTAAGTGAGGAAGTGATGGGAAAAAATCGGAAGCTAATTTAAATGGATGCTTGAAATTGTATATTTATGTTTTTATGGTGGAATTTGTTAAAAAATGCTATATTTTTTTCCGAAATTTTATTTTAGTGGAATGTAAAGATTGATTTGATTACGTTTACAAGTTCGATGCCCGCGTATTTTCGTGAACTAGTTAAGTTAAGATTTTGTAAGAGCCTTAATAATAAATTAATTTAAATAATATCACTACTTGCTTGTTATTCCCACGATATTATGTTATATATCACCTACATACCTGTAACTCAAAATACTTCTATATAAATTTTAATAAAATTTAAATTGTTCTCTAAGTTAAAATATAAGTAACTCATTGAAATCAAAAAGATTTTTTTAAAATGTATTTTAGTTTCCAAGAAATTTGTGCACAAATATATTATACAAACATACATTTACTTATGAAATTTTGCACATGTGCTTGAGGACCTAATTAAATTATTATACTCTAATATTATTCAATCATATCGATATTGCATTCATACAGGTCGATTGATAACCTACTTTTTTCAGCGTCAAACATCCCACATGAATCAGGGTAGGCATGGAGAACCTATGGTTAAGACACTCCGATCTCAACTTTCCAACGAATTCTTGACGCATAGCGTTTTGAATGACGGAACTCAACGCCGCGCTTTGCCTCGTTACCAGAGCAAATATATGAAAATATTAAATATTTCATTCTCCCGAGTGAGAATCGAACCCACAGCCGTCACGTTTATGAGAATAGTCGCACGCTTGTGCACCTGCACCAACTCAACTAAAAATTATATATGACAAATGTGACATAACACATTCTTACTGCCTGAATTAACGCTGACCGCAGCTACACTGGGTTACATCGAAACGATTAACGTGATATAACAAAGCCTATAGCGTTGATTTCCGTAACTCAACACGCAATGCCAGAATTCGCCAGAAAATGGGAGTGTCTTAACACTAGGCTGACTCTGCTTACTCTGCTACATGAGGGATACAGCGTGAAGCTAAAAGATAAGAAAAAGAAACAAAGCCTACATCTTTCCCTTATAAATGAACTGTTAAACGTAAAAAGAAAGTTTTCAATGCCACCACCACTGAGATTAAAGTGTTCAAACCAAACAAATTCTTCAGGATTCTTCTTATATAAAATAAATTAATGAATCAGCTTCACGCTATATCCCGTACACAGAAGGGTAGGCATAGGGAACCTAGTATCAGGATACTCCGTTCCCCACTTTCCTCCGAATTCTGGAGGCATTGCATGATGAGTGGCGGAACTCAACGCCACGTTTCTACCTCGACACCAGACCGAAGAAATGGAAATATATATGTAAATAAATATTTCACTTCCTCGAGTGAGGATCGAACCCACAACCAGTCGCGTTTGCAGTCACGCTCACCACGACTGGCCTCTATACATATATATATATAGTAAATATACAAATGTATATAACAATATCTGTTAAATAATTCTTATACTATAGTTACACTATTAATATGTATGTCGTTATATTGTTTAAGCATCGTCTGTATGCTAATCGTTTTTGAATTTACATAAAAATAAAAACTTCGTTATAAGTAATATTTATTATCAGATATATTTCATATATTGCGACGTAGAAAGATGTAGTGATATACAACTTTATTATTTTCTATTATACTTTCCGCCCATTCAGTCAATATGTCAAAATAATGTGCCGTGCTTTAACTGACCAAAGCTTGCAACTATCATCTTTAATCACTATCAGTATATCCCTCGTATACCATGATAGGCAGAAAGAACCTAGTGTTAAGACACTCCACGCACCAATTTTCGAGACATCGCGTTGAGTGGCAGAAATCTACGCCACATTTTGTTCTTATCCAGAACATAAAAATGGGAATCGGACCCATAACCGTCATGTTCACAGTATGACTCTGTGCCACAGCACTACGACGGCCATCTTTCGTCTTATATATAAAAAAAATTGCGTGTGTGTGTGTGTGTGTGTCTTTTTCCATAGGTATAAGGAAAAACAGAGTGAAATCAAGAATGTTATGTATGATGAGATGCATTATCAATGTTTTATAATACGAAAAAAATACATTGTTGTCAAGGAGCTTTTTTTATCATTACAGCGAGAAAGCGTCCTAGTTTATTATATACTAGAGGGCGCGCGCGGCTTCGCCCGCTTATTAGGAGTGAATTCTAAAAAAACCACGAAACACGTGTTCAATAAAATATTTTTAACAGTCTGAATTTAAATTTTTATAAAAATCGGTGGCAATTTAAAGATTTTTCCATATAAACTTTCAACCCCTTATTTGAACCCTTAGGGGGTGAATTCTTAAAAACCATGAAACACGTGTTCAATTAAATATTTTTAAGAGTCTGAATTTCAAATTTTATAAAAATCGGTACAGTTAAAATTTTTTTTCCTTACAAACTTTCAACCCCTATTTCATCCCTTTAGGGTTAAAATTTGTCAAATTCCCTTCTTAATGGATATCCAGAATATGAAAATAAACATCTGCCCAAATTTCACGTTTCTACCATCAGCGGTTACGGCTCTGCGTGCGTCTTACCTCAGTCAGTCAGCACAAGTCCTTTTATATATATAGATATACATATATATTTATAGTCACATTTGAACACATTACGAAATACGCTGCCACTACGCTATGACCATACAAAATTTCCATTTTATAAATATGCCATTTTAACATTAAGATTGTCTCACAAATTAAAACCTAGTACTGTTACTAAGTAAATTCAACGTGCTGGGAATGGAATAAAGCAATAAATAGCCAATAAATGTTTTTAAATCATATCTATTTAGTAGTTTTAAACCACAGCACGTAAACCAAAGGTCAAGTGTTCAGCCTTGTGAGTGGACAGCATGACAATACTTGGTTGTAACAAGTACTTGGTGGTATTACCTCTCAGTGTTTTAGTGTTCCGTACCGAAAAAGTAAAACGGGATCCTATTACTAAGCCTTCGCTGACTGTTTTTGATACAAAAACAGTCTATCAACAGAGTGTATCTCACGAACCGTGATAGTTAAACAGTTAAAATCTCTTTTTTTTCTTTTTTTTATGGAAAAAGACAGGGCAAACGAGGTCATCCGATGGTAAGTGTTCACCGCCGTCCACGACCCCGTGTAACACCAGAGGAGTTACAGCCACGTATCCAGATGGTGTAGATGATACTTGAGTTTATTTATTTTATAAAAAAACAGGTTTAAATAAATATATAACGGGGATCCTATACAGCAAACATGATTTTTTTTGCAATTTTTTTAGATAATAGTACGGAATACTTTGTGCGATTCTAACTTGCACTTGACCGGTTTTTTTTCCTTTTTTTTTCATACTTTATTTCTAAAGGGCGGGGTAGCCAGCGATCCTTTGCATACCTCTTTCGCCTCGTACACTGTGATCAACATCTTCATATATGCTCTCTGGAAAGTCCTCATGCTTTTCACTTAACCTTCACTCATAGAAGTGTTTATTTCAAAAAAAATATTGTGTTTTTTGTCTTTTCTGAATATTCCGATGACACCAGATTGTGTTTATCTTAATAAATAATTTTATCCGCAATTGGCCGTTCCAAATGTTTCGAAAAGTGAATGGTGGGTAAAGGAGCGTTTAAGCAGTAGGCTCCCTCTACCTCCCCTATTATTATATTTTTTATGGACCCACCACCCTCGACCCCGTGTAATATCAGAGGAGCTGCATTGGCGATCGTGCAGCTAAAAAAATCTACCTAAGTAAGTACCTAGATTATATAGTAAATAGATAGATTTTAAACACTATTATAAAGGCAAGGCTAACAAATCGAGCTCATATAGGCTAGGCAAGGCTAATAAATCGAGCTCATATAACGACAAAAGTGACAATTTTATCTTGTATATTAAAATTCATACTACCATAAAAGTATTGTTTACTGTTTGCTAGGTTCTATTAATATACATAAATAGATGAGATAACTAAAAGTTTTAATTTTTCCAATGAATTTAGTTCTGCTGTTTTAATGTTAGTTAAATGGTGTCTCTGATATTGGTTTCTATTGTTCTCTATTGTTTTTTATTTGGCCACGGGGGTCAAGTTACACTTGACCCCCGTGGCCAAATGGACATAACTAAGATTTATGTATGACACATTATGAGACAACATTATGAGAGTGCCCGAGATACTTTATTCTAAACACAGGTATGTCGAAACGATTAACGTGACATATAACGTGATATAGTCTATAGTCTATAGCATTGATCGATTAATAGACTATCCAATACAGAAATATTTTTTCAATTTCTAGTAAATCTTGAGATTAACACCTTCAATCAAACAAACTATTTTTTAAAGATTCAGCTAGAGATGATGGAGCGCCACCAGAGAAAGCTTGCATCCATTCTTTCCTTCGGTCCTCATGCTTTACGTTAATTTTCTTCAGATAATCGATCTGAAGATCTGATAAAAATAAAAAAAAAGCTGCGCCACGACTAGCCTCATTTAGTATTTATTTCTTCATTTCATTCTAGGTAAGTGTGTACGGCCGCAAACTTAAGTTTGTTAACTTTTTTCGCCGCATCATCAAAACTTATGAGATATTTCCCAATCATAATACTGTAATTGCTACAGAACCCTCTGTGGGCGAGTCCGACTCGCGCTCAGTCGGTTTTTTCTTAAATACACTTAAATAAACATCATATATTTCAAGCGGGCGTAGCCGCACGGGGGCCGCTAGTATATAAATAAAAGCCAGAGCATAACAAAATCAGCTGAATAAATTACAATTAAATTTTACATTTATATTTTTCATTCTAATTAGCATCCAATTTATTCGCTTGAACTTTAATGATGATATTATGGAAGCATTTATCTTTTATATAAAAAAAGATAATTTTTAGGTTTGAGGTTATATGATCAAATTGTAATCTGTTTATCTGTCAAGGCAATTTTTTCAAAAACTAGAGGAATCACGCTGAAATAAATATAACATATTTAGGCTTACACTTATTTTAGAGAGCACAAAAAAATTGAGCGAGTCCGAAAAATCTGTGTGTCCGACCACTCAGCACTCAACTATTTTTCAATTAACTTTAAAACAAAGCAAAGCGTGTTCATTATTTATTTATTTATATATCCTTCTTTATTGCACACAGTTAGAAAAAAACACGTACAAAAGGCGGACTTAACGCTAAAGAGCATTCTCTCCCAGCCAACCTTATTAAGTGTGATAATAAGTATGCACGTGTGCAGAAGTATAATATACATACATATACGTACATTTATATCCTAAAAATACATAATTATACATATAAAATAATATAATATATGACAATATATTACCGATGTTCTAAATAAACTACATAAAAATATAAAGAATATATAGCATACCCAATATATCTATAGAAATAATTACACAACAAATTGAATAGATGAATATTATATATTATACTTATTTTTTTTAATACTTTTTTAGAGGGAGCTCTTCTATAGGAGGGAGCTCTTCTATATTCCATAGGAGTCAGGCTATGAAACGGATTACCCGAGCACGTAGCTCGGGTAATCCGTTTCATACACTCCGGCTACTGCAAAAAAGTTAGACATGAACCCTGACGTATGACGGGGTGTGGACAGCATAAGATTGGATTGGGAATGTAAGGATCTATCATGGAAAGAGGAAAGGAAGGAAAAGTCGGAAGATAGATAAGTGACTTGGACTCTAGACTCGAGAACGAGACGCCTCCTATAGGATGATATACGGTCATACTTGCGAAAGTTATAAATAAAGCGTATACAAGTGTTGAGTGTCAGCTCAAGCTATCAAACTTAACAATTATTATATATTTTTTATAATATATAGAAGTTACATACCCCATTCCTTTGTCTTCTTCTTGAGTATCTTATTGAAATGCTTGTATTATCAAAACTTAAGTTTTTAGAAGTAAATGCGAGTAAAGACTGTTTTGTTGAACGTATATCAGTCACAATGGATTCATGGAAAATTATAAATGAACAAACACAATACGTAAGTGAGCCACCAACGTAAACCATTTGGTACGCTCCGACCGCCTTGTTAATTTTGTAACTAATTTAATTGGCCACGTGTTTTTATGTTTATGTCTGAATTATGATATGATTTATTTGTGATCTTAAATGTTATAAATATTTTTAAATATTGCTTGGCATTTTAACCGGCTTTAAAAAGAAGGGGGGTTATTAGAATATTTTTTTAGATTCGCACTATGTCCCGTACATGGATAAGCGGAGAGAACCTGCGGTAAGATACGCTAGTGTACACACTGTTCCCATTAATACATTTCCGTTCTCCACTTTCCGCCGATTTCTAGAGGGGGAACGTGAGTGGCGAAACTCAGCGCATGATATGAAAATGTTAAATATTTGACTTCCTGAGTCGGAATCGAATCTACAACCTGTCACACGATTGTGCCCCTTCACCATGGTAGACTTTGTGAAAAAATCATCCAATACTAATAGTAACGAAACGGCCAAGCCTCACAATTTGGCTTTTGAAGCTAGGCTCATACATAGAGTACGGCGAAGTACAGTTAGAAACGTGGCTTTACGTGAAAACTTTATCTGAAAACTTTATGACAGGGCAAGCTTCTTTTGTTTTCTTGGCAACATTTTGCAAGAAAATGTTTTTGATGGGATTGTGTAATTCTTCAAAGAAGGCAGAAAATTAATAAATTATATTAAGATACTCCGGTCTCCACGACTTCAAGTGAAATATCATTCTTAGTTAAATATCCTTATATTTATTTCTTATCTTCAAGCTGTAGCCCGCAATTATAGTATATTAGCAAAAGTATAAGAGAACCCTTAAAGGTATCAACGCTCACCTCCACTGAGCTACTCTGAGCTCTTCTTTCGACCTAAAAAAATAAATGATACATCCAAATCCACCTTCGAAATAATTTCTCGAAATGAACCGATAATAGTTTTAGACAAGTTAGTTTTTTTTATATTCATAAATATATTCTCAGAAACTATTAGTATAATTTAGCGATTATATAAATAAATAGTTTATATTTATATAATCGCACATTTATATACATATATATNATAGTTTTGAGAAAATTCATGAAAAAAAAACAGTAAAACAAGATCTTGAAAAATTACTGCCAGAGATAAATTATTATGCACATTCTTAAAAACAATTTCTTATGTATCTGTTTATCAGTCCTAATCACCTTAACGCAGATTGTACTTAGATATTTAGGCATTTTTTATAAAGATAAGTTATTAGACAGATATAATATAATAATATAAAAAATATATTTTTTAAGTTTGATAAAATGTATTATCTAACGCCTGTTATCAATTTCTGTTAAAATATGTAATTTCCATTTTTTAAATTCTCTTTTCTGGACATTAGTCCAAGAAAGATTTAAATCCATGCCTTGGAATTAAAGGTCAGCTTTCTACGTAATAACTTATATATAATTTTAAAGACCTAATTCAGATTTTTTTTAAAGTAAATCAGTTTTTTTTTTGTAACTTTTCGCTGTCTCCCAAATACCTACGCTGTTGGTAGGCAGAGCGCATCGAGTGTTAAAACACACACATTTCCCACTTTTCAGCCCAGAATTCATCGTTGTTTACAATCAAACGATGTGTGATATTTAAATATACCAAAATAATAGTTACGAATTCAAATCAGTATAACAATATATGAATGGAAAGTCGCTTACACAATATATATTAATATGCCTCGGTTATAACCGACACGTAATGGCTGACCTACAATCAACGCGCGCAGTTACAGCATTGTGATTGTGACGTGACAGTTGATCGTAAATGGTCACTCTACTGTGGTTTACATAGTTTTAGTATGAATATTGTAGAAATATATTTTATTGTGAAGGTGGCAGATTCGATTTTTGTTGCTTTTTCTTTAAAAAAAATAGTGTTGCTGAGAAAATGTTGGAAAATAACATAACTGTGGGTTCGATTTCAACTCGGAAGAATTAAATATTTGATATTTTCATTCCGTGCTCCGGCAATGAGGTGAAGCGCGGCGTTGACTTCCGTCACTTAAAACGCAATGCCTCTTAACAGGCAAAGTCGACCACGGAATTGTCTTAGTGAGAACAGAGTGTTTTAACAATAGGTTACCTCTGCCTTGCTACTCTGCTATGTTCAGGATACAGCGTGAAGCTGAAATAATAATAATAATAATGGAATGAGACCATCGTAGCAAATTATGGCATGTTAGATATGAGTTCCATCCTCACTCTGATAAGGTTGCGTTGAGCTTCGTTACTCAACACGCAATGTCTGCAATTCTAGTGGAAAGAGAGTCTTAACACTATATTCTCTTAGCCTACCCTGCTGTATGCAAGGTAAAGCTTAGATTTAAAAAAAATGGCTATAACAAGAGTCTGTACTCGTCTGTCTTAACACGCAACGGCTATGGGTTCAAATTCTTCTGGATTTTGTTACTTTGACTTTCACATAAATATCTCACATTTTCTCTGAATAGGCAAAACTAACACTAACTAACTAACGTATATTCTAACAAAAGCCCACAACGATTTATTACGAAAATATTTTTCCTTAGTGACGATAGGACCTATCGTCACTAAGGAAAAATATTTTTTTTCATTTTCCCGATCTCATAAAAGTAAACATAGCATTGAGCTCCGTCACTTCATACGCAATCTAAATTCCAGATCCTTTTCTAAAAACTGAAACTACTACTACTGAAAAGATAACATTTATTATTTCACTTAATATGTTATAAGTGAAATAACGTTTTTTAAATCCAACTTTCTTTATTTTTATGGTGTATTGTATATTACAAATCAAACCCTTTAATTGATATCCATATTGAAATGTGTTGTGAAAAAATTATCCGCCATCTTGTTGCAGCGGCCATTTTGATTTAATAACAACAATTGGACACTGGGAAGTGAGTCAAATTGAGCTTGCAAGATGTCATACCCTAACACACATACATACCTACTTACTAATAAAGCAAGCTGAATAAAAGCTTGTAATCACAGGTTATTCAATTAAAGGTTAAATTTAGATTCTTAAGTAATTCGTTGTACATCCGGAAATCCAGGCCATCATTTAACTTCAGCAATTGTCTTAAAATATTTTTTTTCAGTAAGTCAGTGGCGCGGAATGATTGTAAACAAGTCTGTTCCGTTTCCTTAACGCGATTGCTTGCTATTTTTTTACACTTCCTGGGTTAAGACCTTTAAATTTGTCTAGGCTCACATAATTATTTAACGATCAGTAAAAGAAATAATATATATTTTTTTATTTTAGCTTCTGTTTTTTGTATCCCGCATAATGTTGCAGGAGAGGCAGAGGAAACCGGGTGTTAAGAGTTATCGAGTTGAGTTACCACCAAAGACAAAGCGCGGCGTTAGTGTGGCACTCAAATTGGAAGGGGGGCTCAATAATAAATTCCCTTTGCCTACTTTACTAAATAGATGAAGCTAAAAAATATTGTTTATAAAGCATTTGGGATTAGTGATCCTACTAATATAATAAATGTAAAAATTTGTAATATTATTATATTACAAATTTTTACATTTATTATATATGTATGTTCCACTTTGACGCATCAACTACTGAACGGATTTAGATGAAACTTTAAAGTAATATAGTATAATATTATATTTATACAGCAGAATAAAACATAGGCTACAATTTATTTTTAAAAAATATATAACTTGCCTATATTATAACAATAAGTACAAAAGGGGCGAAGCCGTGTGTAGATCCTGTTGACTATAAAAGATAATCATATAAATATTCATCACATGACGATTTTATTTCAGCTTCACGCTGTATCCCGCACACAGCAGGGTAGGCAGAGGAAACCTACTGTTAAGACACTCCGGTCCCCACTTTCCGCCAATTTTTGGAGGCATTGCGTGTTAAGTGGCGGAACTCAATGCCGCGCTGTCCCCTCGACACCAGAGCGAAGAAATAAAAATATAAATGTAAATAAATATTTCTATAATACCTATTCTATTTCTATAATATCTATAAATGTAAATAAACATTTCTATAATATAATATCTATTCTATGATAATATCTCCTCGAGTGGGGATCGAACCCACAACCAGTCGATTTACAGGTACACTTTGTGCCCCTGCGCCACGACTTGCCTCTGTACATTCTCTATATATCAGACATGATATTTTTTATTTGCACCTTACACAATGCAGTTAACACTTCAGTAGTCTATTGTTATTGCTATAACATCAAATAAGGCACCATAGCTGTAGTCGTAATTTACCTACGCCAACTTTTAAAAATTGCTTAAAGATGGAATGGAATAAGTAAGAAGAAAATTTAAAATTAGGATTTTTTAATGAATTACTCTTTCTAATCATACAAAAAACGTATCTCCAACCAAAATATATTAAAATATAAATTAATTAATATATAAAAAATCCTTCCTTCCTCATGCCTTTGACTGTCGCGTACTTGACCTATTTGCGGCAGCCGTGACTATGAAAGGTCGTACTTTATTAGCATACGCTCTATATTAGGACAGGTCAACTGATAACTACTAAACAGTCGAATCTATAATTTTAAGGAAAAAATGGTAATTATCTCACATTAACGGTTGTAACACAGTGGGATAGCTTCTGGCTTCTATTGTAAGCTCGATGATTTTTAGTTCGACACACACTCGGAGGAATGGTTATATTTAAATTATTTTCACTTCTTATCATATATAAAAAAAACTTGAGGCGAGGGCACAAGCGTACGACTAAAAGCGTGAAAGGTTGTAGGTTCGACTCCCACTCGAAGATATGAAATTTTAATATTTTCATTATATATCATTTCCTCGCACTGGTAACGATGCGGCGTTGAGTTGAACATAATGTACATTAAGATTTTTTTAAAAGATTTCTTCATTCTTTCTAATATGAGATAGGCCTGATATTGAAACACTATACAAATAATCGTTATTTCATTTAATTCCTCAATAACATAACAAGGCATTACAAAACAAACACAATTTAATTACGAACGCATGTATGATTTAATAATCTGTATACCTAAAAAGGCAGCCGCACTATATACAAGTAAACGTAGGCTTGATGTAATCGTCACTTGAGATAAAATTTGCTGGAATGGATTCTCATTTAAAATGATCGGCCACTCTATCACGCTCATATCCTCATAAGTTTGAGCTTGAGGACGTAAGGAGCTTACCAAATGTATATAAGCTGTATGCCCAGCTTCTAAAGCTGCTGCTACATCACCATCCGCGAAGATATCCAAAGCTCCCCATTCAACGTATTTAGGTTTAGGCTGTAATGTGAGCTTTCTCAAAGCTATATAGTCACCACACCGCGGTATATACGTATCGGATATTTCAGATTCTTTATAACTTATTGGATTTGCTGCTTCTTTACCAAATAGTCTTACAAGCTGTCTTAGGACGGCTTCCTTTGAATTGTTTTCAATGTCATATCGTAGATAGCCTATTAACGTGGCGAAAGATTCTGCACTACCTTCTGATGACATAATGGGGCGTTCAGTAGCCCAAACTATGGGGCCCCTAACACTTAGTATATCACCACTGTACCCTTGATGTCTCCAGAAATTTTCTTCATACTGTATGCGAAATTTCTTCGTGTTGCCCTTTATCATGTTGGTTATGATAGTGATTTCTGTATCTGATAGCAAGTGGGACTCAACTTCAATATTGTGAAGATCATCGGGTTTCAACGCCATTGCAAGTAAATTGCAAACATAATTCGTATCACCCTTTATAGTTTTTAAAATAACCTGCTCTTCTGAATTTGAACTAATCTTTTGTATGCCTTTAGAACACAGTGTAATAGTAGCGACGCTGTTCACCAGCTTAGTGGTAAGTCGTTTCCTACAATAACCTAATAGTTTTTCCCGAAACCTCGTATTGTTGCCATCTATATGATTGCGTGAAGTACTCACGCGGTAGCATTGGTGTAAATAAAATAACAGGGACACAGTATGAGCAGAGGCCCCACAGACCAACCTAACAATATTCCGCATTATGTCCCTCGAATTAGGGAAAAGAAGTGATTTGCAAATATCCTTCTCCATTGTAGTCTGATCGTAATACAGTAATTGTTTTCTTTCAGGCGCTTCGTCTATATTATTCGCTTGAAACAAATTTTTCATTTTCTCATCAAGTAGTGTATGATATTGGTTAAGTTCGAAACGTTCCAGAATGTTTAAGTAGTCGAAATCGTAAAAATTTTTCTCGCAATCAACAGTTGTGCCGTTTTTGTATTCAAACAATTTGTTTAAAGGGCTTCTTACTTTCACAGGCTCGATTATAGCGTCTGGGAGGGGCACATCGAAATCTTTTGATATCAACGTTAAGAAATGTCGTGCAATATTATCAATAATCTCTCTAGCGGTTTCTTCACTTGTACTTTCAACAGTTTCTTCTTTTTCCCCTTGAAATGCGACGTTACATTTGGATACGGCGTCGCGTTTCCCGGCGAGGTCCAGAACTACTATGTCCATGGTATTTCCGAACTTTTTCTTTAATTTGTGCGCTGTGACTATACCGGGTAGACTACAACCTAATATTATTACATCGGCTTTAATGTGATTTGACGATCTATCAAATTTTTTACCCATATTTAATTTGTTATTTTAATTTTTTCAATAATATATAAAAATATGGATAAAAATATAATATAAAATATTAACACTAAATTATAAACTCATAATTTCCTTTTGACAACTTTTGACATTTCAATTTTTTTTCGATATGGTGGAGTTTAAAAAGGTTTTATCTTATTAGCAATTATATACAGATTAAAAAGGTAATAGATTTTCCACTGTCGGTTCAATACCTACTCAGAGTAGTAATTTTGCTTAAAATATATTCTTTATAAATCGATAAATCTATAGAACTAATATTATAAAGCTGAACAGTTCATTTAGTTAAAATTATTGTATTAAAAAAATATACTTTTTCAGAAAGCGTATAAAAATTAAGGCGGGTTTTACGCCTGCACCTTTCAGATCTTTTTACGCGAATAATCCATCTATCAAGGAACTCTATACGCTATACTCCTGTAACAAATTCATCGTTTATATTTTAGCAATAAATTAATTATGTCGGTGGGTTATCCACTGTACCAGACCAGGCGGTCGTAGGCGTAGGCCAAAAATCAGAGAGCGGAGTGTCTTAGCACTATCAACTCTTTCCTTACTCTATATAAGCCGGAAATGGATAAAGATAATACAGAACTTTTTTTCACTCCCCCGAGTGGGAACTAAACCCACAATCGTTGTATTTACAAGCTTGTGCCACTGCGCCTCGACGGACGTATACGTCAGTTAACGTAATCAGTACGTCATTATCGTGCCCCTGAGACGGCGAGGTCATTGCCACGTGACGTCATAACGCGCCTTCTTGCGAACAAAACTATTTATAGAACTCAGCGTCATTGAAAATATTGTCTCAGTTAGTTATATGTGTATCTATATTATACTTATGTTTGTATGTAAAAATGTAAGGTGAAAGTATAAATATATAATTTTAGTTCAAAAATTAGATCTGCAAATATCTGTCTTGATTTTGAGTACTATGGTCTAGATTTAATTGTATTTTTTTTGGGTTGGATCAATTTGGTTTTTAATGTATGGATGTACCTAGTTGCATCAATAAACATGACATTAGAAGTAATGTACTTATTAACTACCATTCTTAGATATTAGACAAAATTTTAAGATAAAAAGGTAAAATTTTACAAATATCATTTTTTTACCTTACAACAATAACGAATAAATAAATTAATTATTAATATAAAAAATAAAGAATATTTTTTTATATTGATTTGAGTTTTGTTCGGAGCCCACTTCTGTAGTACCTAAAGTTCTTTTTAACCGACTTCCGTAAGGAGGAGGTTATCAATTCGACGTATTTTTTTTATGTTTGTTACCTCACCTTTGACTGAGTGAACCAACTTTGATGATTTTCATTTGAAAGCTGGTGCTTCACGTACGGTCCATTTTAATTTGTTCCATTTCTGACAATGTTATTCACTAGAAAATTACATTAGTCTTAAATTAGCATTAAGTATGTGCGCGACACATGGATGAATAACTCAATATCACACCTACCGATTTCGATCATTATTTATTTATTGGAAAGTATACACTTCAAGGGTAGTTTGATGGAAGTTTGGTTTGGTTCTGATATGGGATCCAAACAAAAAACAGAAAAACTTACTATCAAAAAAAAATTAAGAATAATTTATTTGGGTTCTCGTGCATTGATAAATTCCCCCAATATCTATTAGATTCAATCTCGATTTATTATATTGTATAGATTTAGTTCGGATTTTATACTTCTTTTTTAAGAAATTTCGTCTTTTTCTTCCTAAAGAAGTAAGAAAATAACATAATGGAATATCCGATTTCATATTTCATATAATATTAATATTCTCATATTGTTCTTTTGGATTTGATTTCTTCTCGAGGGCATAAATTATTCTCATTTCTTCGCTTTGTTAAGAAGACAAAGCGCTGCGTTTAGTTCTGTTACTCAACACGCAATGCGTTTTACTTTATGTTAAGTAAATTTATTTTTCACTTTTAAGTAAATTTTTTGAAGTCGGATTTTTTTTGTTAAAAAGAATGCTTCTCAAGCAATCTTTAAAAGGATGCTTCTCAAGCGAGTAAGTAGTGGTTGTGCTATGTAAAACTTCAATCTTAATTAGGTATTATTTTTGTGCAAACTAATATTGTGGCAGATTGACAAGAACATACGTAAAAATATTCGGGTGAATTGGGAACCTCCCTTTTTAGAAGTCGGCTGAAAGTGAGAACATCCTGTTTTGAAGCTGGTTGAAAAGAAATGCAACTATGAGGAATCTCACTTCTGACGAAAAGTAAACTGTGGTTTGCCAATTTTTACAATGTTTCTCTTGTAGCTATTACAGAATAATTATATTTTTATGCCAAAAAAAAAACAATTTGTTCCATTTCAACCGGATCCCATAATCAGAATCTAATAAAACTTTCACCAAATTAACCTTGAAGTGTATACTTTTCAATAAATAAAAAATCATCGGAATCCTTTGGCGTGATATTGTCATTTCATTGTCATTTGTCGCGCACTTATCTAATACAAATTGGAGACCTATGTGATTTTCTCACAGATACCATTGTCAGATATGGACCAAATTAAAATGATTTTCAGATATGGACCAAATTAAAGACCACATGGGAAGCACTAGCTTCCAAATAAAAAAGAATCACGAAAATCGATTCCCCCAGTCAAAAGTTCTGAGGTAAGAGACATAAAAAAAACAGTAGTATTTGTAAAGTATAATAATTAAAATAAAATATATTTGTTAGAAGACATAAATAATAATAATAGATGTAGAAGATTTTTCTCTATAAATAAATCATTGATTATTTTTGTTTTAAAAGTACAAGTACATTCCCTTATTCATTCCAGATACATTTTCGTCACACTAAGACCCGCATATAGCTGCAGGACAGTCAAAACCAAGACACTTTGTTGTCCGTTTTTCCCCAATTTCCAAGACATTGCGTGTTGAGTTCCGCAACTCAAATTCAACGCCGTCTCCCACACTCAGACTCTTAAATTTTACACATTAACATAAAATCATAATAATAAAATCCATGTACCAATTGTGTATGTTAAAATAACTTGATCAGGTAACCGCACCACATACGAAATAAATATAAATGCGTCAATAAAATATTAATTGCAAATGATAAGGAGGTTTAAATCGCAAACCGGGAACTCAATCTTAGACGTGCCCCGGCGCACGTACGCCAGTCGACGCGACGGCTCCATTGACACACGACACGATTAGAAAGTGTAAATATTGCTATTTTGTATACAATTTGCAAAGGTTAGTTGGAATTGCGTAAGAATATTTGTTGTTGAGTTTCAATTAGGAAAAATATATAGGTCTGTCTTGCTTTGGGATGGTAGTTGAATCGATTCTCAATTAGAGTAATGTTTATATTTGGCCTTGATTGATCTTTTTGTGTGAAAAGTGTAGATTGAAATGGTTCTGCACCTCACAATTGCATATTTTTTTTACTTTTACTCTTTATCTCTAGCGAGATGTCCAAGCAGAACAGAGCCCCGAACGCTACGGCCTCTGCATGCCATTTTCACCTCGTCTATTGTCATCAACCTCTTCATACATGCTCATATAATTTTTATGTTGATCATATAATTTTTACGCGACCTTCGGCTTTTTTTTATTTTGTTATTTATATTTAACGATCATTGCTAAAGCAATATAATCGATGTATCTTTAATGTTTGGACGATTATTATTCAAGCGAATCAAGATATTTAGATTAAATTTGGGAATTATATTCACTTTATATATAGAACTAAGTGTCTTAGCGCTAGCTTCTTTCTACATTCATTGTTATGGGTATGCGAAAGACACATTGAATTACGGCACATCAGTTTCAAACATATTAGACCAGCAGTACCACACATCTGCCTACTAGATTAGTCAACCGGATGATGGCAGTCCCGATAACTATTTTTCAGTCGAGGATGACCCACAACTCTTGACCCTATGACGTCTTGCAAGCTCTCGCAGCTAAAATTATTTGAAGATTGCAGTTCTCGTTTTCGTACAAATACAATGGAAATGTACACCTATCTGTGCGAATAAGCCGGTTGCCATTTAGGACGGCGACGACCCTAGCGCTTGGTACTCTACCTACATAGGTATAAATATAGGTATATATAAAACGATGCTGCATTTTTTATACCTTTATATCACTAGACAGACGTACTCGTACATTTATAAAAATATTTATAGTTATACTGTCTAAATAATAATAATTAAAACGTGTTTTTTTTTCATTTGTACTCTAAAATCGTTTTCTGTTGTTTTTTAGCCCTAGCGTGGTCAAATGTAATATGAGAGGTGTGTATGACATATGACATATTCTAAGTGTCCGAGGTAACTCTGACCACAGGTACAGGAGACTACATCGAAATAACGTGATGTAATGTAGCCTAATAGCCTTCTATATAAATAATAGCTCCTTGATATATGGACTACCCGATAAAAGTAATTTTTCTATGCGAGCCAGTAGCTTCTGAGATTAGCGGGCTTAATCATAATTTTCTTTTATTCTTCGTTACCCGCTACCCATTTTTCAGTGTATTTTAAATACACGCTAAGATTAACACTGAATGTTCGTCAAATGTGAAGAAATAGAATATATATATAGAATAAATATAAAAGAGTATAACTTCTTAGTTACCCATTCTATTGTGGAAATATTGTGATTTAGTTTAAAAGGTAATTATACTGTTATAGTCACTAAGTAAGGCCAATCGTGGCGCATGAGCATAAACGTGTACCTGTAAACGCGACAAGTTGTGAGTCCGATTTCCACTCGGGGAAACCACTTTACCTGGTGACGAGCCAAAGCGCGGCGTTAAGTTTCGGCACTTAACACGCAATGCTGAAAACAGCGGAAATTGAAGAATGGTTTGACTTAACATTAGGTTCCTTCTGCCTACCGTGCTGCATGTGGCATACAAAGTGAAACTAAAAAAAAAGTTACTATAATGAAGGGTCCTCCCCTCATACTACAAATAGCTACTTGGAAGGTAAGAAAAAGGATGGGACCTGGCAGTGGACCAGAAAAAAGAGTTAGGCAGAGACCGTAGCGTTCGGCACTTCTCTCTGACTACCTCGGCAGGGATACAGCGTGAAGCTAAAAAAAACTTACTAAATTTACGATCCACTACTTTACATTATTAAATGATAGCCGCAATGTTTTATATCAGTTTAACATTGGAGTCATTATCATTTTGTAATTGGAAATAAATAAAGATATTCAATTTTTAGACTGGTGTGGCTGTTTTTAGAGTGGCGTAGTGTGTCTGATTACATGACTCGATGGTTGTAGGTTCAAACCTCTATTTATCGTTATACAAATGTATGCGGTTTGCTGAAAAACAATTTGGCTTTATAATAGGCATTTTTTGATAATAAAAATATTATAAATAGCATAATGCACAATATTACTATTCTAATTACAAACATATTTTAAACACAAAGTAAAACAGTGTCCAAGTGAATTTTACACGGGTTTCACATAAATTCATTTAACGATTCTGAAACGTGCCTTGTTATTATATTTCGAAGTATTTTTTATATGTAAATAGAAATTTCAAACTTAATCTAATCAATTTTCTATTGGGGCTCAGTTTGTATGCAATAAGTCCATTCTTATTATTAATTTTCCAAACGTGTAATTACATACAAGATTTAATTTTTTTAAAAATGCGGCGCTAAATTACGCCAATCAACACGCAACGGCGAATAATTGAACAGAAAGCAGAGAATGGAGTAATTTATTTCTTAGTCCATCCTTCTAGGTATATGCAAAAGATGCGTAGTTCTTAAACACATATACGATTCCTATTATATATAAATAAAACCTGCAACTCTGCATGACTAGAAACAATGACATGTCAGGCCTTTTTTCTCAAGATAAATTATACCACGCCACGACGAAGTCAGAACTGCTCTCTGGGTTCGTTGATAGATCGCTTTATGTTCGTTCGACGATTCGAAAGTTATTGTAAAGATCTTTTTTTTCAGTGTCATGCTGTATTCCGCACACAACAGAGTAGATAGAGAACCTATTAAATATTTAATTTTCCCGAGTGGAAATCGAACCCAAAACCTTACGCGTGTATAGTCACGCTTTGTGCTCCTGCGCCATGATTGGCCTTAAAAAATCTTTTTGTACAAATAATATTTTGAATTTAAATTAGAAGTTTGATAACGTTGATTTTGCAACAACACCTTCAAGTATCAAAATAAACTGAAGACTAAGACAAATCGTAGTTGCACTTGCACGATTATAATAGAAAACGAGGTCGCTAGACACTAAATAAGATCTAAAATTTGTTTAACAATAGATCTGTTGCTAAAATATAATAATTAATTTAACGCTATCTGACCGTAATCGAGACGGTTGTTGGTTCGATTCCTACTCTGGAAAATGTTAATTTTATGTTTTGACAAAATATTAAATAATTGGTACGACGCGCTTTGACTGGTTACTAATCTGGTAACAATACAAAAAGCAGTGTTTAGTTTTGCCATTTAATACGCAATGTTTCGGAAATTTGGCATACGGATTGTCTTGACACTTGATAAGCTCCCACTGCCTACCTTGCTATTACAGGATGCAGCTAAAAAAATATATTTCTATATAAACGTATTATCCAATACTAAAATCGTTTATAAATGTTCAACCACATAACGAAAACGTTGAAATAATAATAAAAATAAAAAAATGTCACCGGATGAGTCGGAAATTTATGTGGTATTTTTTGTATGAAAATTTGAAAACTTAGTTTTTATTTATTATTTTGGTCCCATACATCATTTCGCCAGAATACACATTGAAAACTTAATAAAAAATTGTACGTCCACTTTTGACATAATCTGTCTGACTGTCATTATGTATAAGCATACAGCTTTTAAGGTTTTCGTGTGTTCTCCATACAACGTGACATTGGCGAACTGATTAGTGCTCAACTGGCACGCTCGAAGCGCCATAAATGAAGAACTGAACTGAAGGTTTTTAATGAAATATTTTTATTAATAGCACTGCAATGTGTATAAATAATATTACTTTATGTTGTGATGCAGTGGGACTGGGTTGGGCTGGACCTAAATATTATGATGGGGTTCTAGGAAATGATTATATTTAAATTAATTTCTGTTCCCCGCCATGGTGAACCAAGTGCGTTGAGGTACGCGAGTTAAAAAGCAGTATCTCCAAAATTGGGCGGCATTATGGACTTAAATCTCCTTTCGTGCAAGTATTTAACCCTAAACAAAAATGGCGTAACTTTAAAAAAATACACTTTTTTACAAAACATATTTGATAATATGTCAATATATGCGCAAAGACCTATCATAAACTTTAATTCCGTCTCTTGCAATATATAAAAAAGGCAAATACGTCATTGTTGCACCAAATGAGAAGTCATTCCCACGTTCATAATATATTTTCAGCTTCGATTTCAAAATACCATTTTGTATTGATTGTTTATTGTTCCTTGCATGAAATGATACAGATGTATATCCTTGACAAAATGGCCTCGTCCAAAAATTTATTAGGATTTTAACCCATTTTGCTTGTGACCTACTTAGATTGAATACATAATCATTATATTTGTCTATAGTAGGTGTATAAAAGAAAAATAATATAAAATGTTCAGAGTACAAAAATGTTAATACATGTACCCAATGTTAATACATTCCGCTCTCCACTTTCCGCTTAATCCTGGAGGCATTTAGTGTTGAGTGGCGGAACTCAACGTCGCGCTTTGCCTCGACCCCAGATTGAAGAAATGGAAATATTAAATATTTTATTTCCTCACAACCTGTCGCGGGTACAGTCACATGATTGTGGTCCTGCGCCACGACTGGCCTCTACATTTAATTGATTGAATAAATAATATATTTTGTAACGATTATCGGAACTCTATATTACATAATAGTTACTAAGAATTTTAAATTAAAATGGAAGGTAAAAAATTATATTAAGTTTAGAAATTTTATACATATTTACAAGACGTAATTATAAATAGAAATATTTAATAAACAATCTTTAAATGTCTTATTTTGTTTAAATATTATGGCTAAATAGAATGGCTAATGAGCCGTTAACAAATATTAATTTAATTAGATTAGACAAAGCACGTCGTTAGTTTCTTTAGATAAATCCTTTTTAACCGACTTCTGTAAAAGAAGGAGGATAACCAATTCGATTTTATTTGTTTTTTATTGTTCCATAACTTTAAAGGAAAAAAAGGAACCCTTATAAGATCACTTTGTTGTCCGTCTATATTGTTGTTTGTCTGTTAAAAACTGTTTATCTCAGGAACGCTTGGGGATATCTAGTTGAAATTCAAATACACTCAGATCTACAGTCCCATGATTTCCTGAAAAAATAGTATTTCTACATTTACTTAAAAAATATATTTATCTTAAATCTAGTATTAATATTTATATTAAATATGGTATTAATATTTATATTAAGTATAGTATTTCTACATTTACTTAAAAAACCGTTTATATCGCAAAAACACGTATTTCAATACTAGAAAGGGAATTAAAATTAATAGGGTACTTCCGGTTGACCTAGAATTATAAAATTTGGCAGCTAGCATCTACAGGTACTCGTAGTACAAGAAAAACGTATACATTTGTTGTTAAATCCTAAAAAATAATAGAATCGTTAAAGGGGGCCAAATTTTGGTATTAAAGCCGCTAGTTCAAGTGAGGTATGGTGAGTATTTCAGAAAAAGCTGGAGATCTCCAATTTTTGAATAGATTTTTGTATGGGCGAGCCCAACTCACGCTTGTCCGGTTTTTATGTTGGTTACCTCACAACCTTTGACTGGGTACACCGATTTTGATGATTCTTTTTTTATTTTAATTTGGTCGATTTTTCCTAATGTTATCCATGAGAAAATCATATAAGTCTTAAATTTGCGTTATGTATGTGCGCGACAAATGGGCAAATAACTCAATATCACGCCAACCGACTTCGATTATTCTTTTTTTATTGGAAATTTTATACAGAGTGTGGTTAAATTCTGATTAAGGAATCCGGTTGAAGTCGATTTTCTTTTGTTAAATACTATAGTTCCTTTAACTGCAATCCGCCGCGGCAACCGCTGAGCTCACGCGTTATCTA
>JAAIXJ010000024.1:823384-845876 GCA_013403705.1 Heliconius hermathena | reverse complement strand
GAAACGACTTTTCTACAGATTTATTATAAGTATAGATAAGGTCTAGCATAATACAAACACTACAAGTAGGAACTTGAGAACTGTTTCTCATTTTCCGCCAAATTATTAAGGCATTGCGCCATACGCCGCGGCGGCGTCCGTCTCATCAATGCAGTTAAGGCTTCGTTAACCCTGTTACCGACAGCAATACGCCTTTCCACAATCATTTCGTATCTTCCATCTCTATTGAACATACTTCCCAAATGTACCACTTCATTCACTTGTTCTAACATCATGCCATTTAACCTCTAAAACAGCTTATTTATTAATGTTCTTTAATAAATTGGTATTAAATATTATTTTAAAGACAGATTTAGTAAGCGTTAACATTAAAATAATAGCGGAACTCGAAAAGAAAAAATGTACATCCTGTCATTTTCTATTATTGGAGGACTGTAAATGTTTCCGGGAATTTGAGTAAATATATTTGGGACGATCTATGAGGATTCTTATATAAGTTGTTATGTATTTGTTCCGTATTAAACGCAATATAATTTGTATTTTATTTATTACGAATCGAAACAAAGGAATCAGCATAGAATATGATAAGAATATGGATGAATTTCGCCCATTCAGCTACAGTGGCTATCATATACCAGTACTCAAAGCCGCAACATATGATGAAAGACCTAGGAAATATCTATTGTACCTATAATTCTTAAATTTATTTACGGTTCGTATTTGAGTCTTGTATGCAATCATGAAGTTAATATACTCGTCGATTAACTTCAGTATATAAATTCTGGTAATTAAAAATAATTAAAAAAGGGGATGAATAAAACTGGAATGATATACATATGAATTCAATATATGATAAATTATAATAATTATGTACTAACATACGTTAAGCAAATATATACTAACAAACATTATATGGATCTAAAGTCTGAAAATAAAGATTATTATTATTATAAATAAATCAGCTTCACGCTGTATCCCGCACACTGCAGGATAGGCAGAGGGAACAGTGTTAAGACACTCCGTCCCCCACTTTCTGCCGAATTTTGGACGCATTGCGTATTGAGTGGCGGAACACAACGCCGCGTTTGTCCTCGACACCAGAGCGAAGAAATAGAAATGTTAATTTAAGTAAATATTTCATCTCCTCGAGTAGGGATGGAACCCACAACCAGTCAGTTTTACAGTCACACTTTGTACCCCTGCGCTACGACTGGCCTTATTATTATTATTATTAATGACGGGACATACAAAATGGATGTGGAAAAGCGTACTACAGCTGGTAATAAAATTAACGGTGCCTAATCTGCATTATTGAGGCGGCAAAACGTCAGTATAGCCTTGAAGAGTTCTGTTACTTTGTCACGGATTCCATGACCAAAACCTCAACCTCAAAATTCTTATCAAACTACCCTTGAGGGTCCTTTCCAATAAAAAAGAATAATCGAAATCGATTGGAGTGATTGAATTATCGTTCGCGAATACTTAATGCTAAATTAAGATTTACATAATATATGATTTTCTCATCAGTGACATTGTTAGAACAGGGATCACACGGGAAGCACTAAGTTTCGAAAAAAAAATAATCATCAAAATTAGTTCACCGAGTCGATTAACGAAAAAGGTTAAAGTTAAAAAAAACAAATACAGTAATTTATAATTTTTTTTTAAATTAAATTAAATCGGCTTCACGCTGTATCTCGCACACAGTAGAATAGACAGAGGGAACCTAATGTGAACCTAAGACACTCCGTTCCCACTTTTCGCCGAATTCTGGAGGAATTGCGTGTTGAGTGGTGGAACTCAACGCAAAGAAAATGGAATTATAAATTTAAATAAATATTTCCTCCAATGGGGATCGCACCTACAAACAGTCGCGTTTATAGTCACACTTTATACCCCTGCGCCACTACTAGCATAGGGGCACAAATTCTCTTCTGATAATATATAATTATGTTAATGATTAAGCTGAGAAATGTAAATATGCACAATTTATAGTATTACAGAACAATATTGTTATGAAGGTAGGTCCCTCTACCCAGACTGCGGTATACAGCGTGGAGCTAAAAAAATATAATAATATGCAAGGATTGTAAATAAACTGCTTTCTTCGATCACTCTGCCTATTAGTGAAACAACATTAGTTAATTATTTAAATGAACACCGGAGTAAAAAGACTTTCTTGTATACTATAATATGTAAAGATAAAGTTTTTAAATAAAACTCTTTAAACCGGATTAATCGCGTATGTTTTGTATAATTTAATACATTTTTAGAAACCCGACGTTTCGAACACTTTGCAGTATTCCGTGGTCACGGGTAGTCTACCCGTAAAATATATAATACAAAATATACGCGATTAATCCGGTTAAAAGAGTTTTATTTAAAATGTGTAATAATCGTGAAAATCAAAGAACTTATTATAAAGGTAATATTTACATTCGTGTGAACATATTGTTCTAAACAAAATGTAATTGTCTTGGTGCAGTCGTTACATGTCTAATTCCACTGTACGTGAGTGTTATAAGGTTAATTCTCTTTGAAGTACTGTTTTAGTAGCTATATGTAAATTAAATTAGTACACAAATTTCCTAGTCTGTCGTTCTGACATAATGGCAAAGTTAAATTACTCTCCTTCTAATATTTATTTTAGACTAAAGAACTTATTAATTTACAGACAAAAGAATATGAATATGTGTACTTGTGACTTTTATTTTAGGCTTTTTATTATAATAAGGTACGTAAAAAGCATAAGGACTGTCCAGATGACATGTATGAAGAGGTTAATGACAGTGGACAAGGCAAAAGAGGTATGCAGAGATCATTGCGCTTGGCGCTCCATTTTCTCTGGATACCATGCTAGGAATAGAGTGAGAAACTAATAAAAAACCAAACTTCACATTTATGCCTTGATAATCGTCAAAAAAATACTTAAACCTTCTTTATATTTAGAGTATTACTTATGTATTTTGGCATAGTATATATTAATATCCATTCAAACATGAAAAGTTATAAATAAATCAACAAAGTCGAAACAAGGACAAGTACCAAAATCTTTTCATTAATAAAAAGAAGTATACTCGTACATGTGAAGGAACCTCTATAAAGTATTCACCCGAACCTATCATCCTCCTATAGCGATTGTCGCTTTGAAGTCAGATACATACACATATGTACAACAATCTGTCGAAGACTTATATCTTTCCTATCTTTGACCGTAAAAAGGACCCTTGGGTCTTATAAACAAAATTTATCAAATAAATGTTCAAATGAGATATCCTCAAATTCTATGATACTTGTATAATAAACTGTTCTAAGTTGTAAAGAGATAAGTGCTATCTCTCTCATAGGCATAGGGAGCCCAGTGTTAAGACACTCCGCTCTCTATTATCCTGCAAATTCTGGAGGCATTGTGTGTTGATCGAGTCCATCGGCTTTCTCACTGGGTGATGATTTCTGCTCCGAATATGTACCCGTGCTAGAAGGCTATGTCACGCTGTGTCTTCTGCATATCAAACAGGATGATTATGAGATGTTTGAGGATTCTAACGTGCAATGCTATGGAGATGATAGCACAGTGGACGCTGTATACTCCGGCAGTGTCCAAATAAATTTGTGTCGATCTTCTGTTGAGGCATCCCACGGGAAATTTCCTTATGGAGTGAAAGGGATCAGGTTTTAAGTCTACCACTTAAAGACACAAGTTTGCGCACTGACACAAGAAAACGCCAATGTCCCCAATTTTCAAGAAAGGAGTATTCTCGAAAACTGGGGACACGATAAATGGCCTTTTCTTATATCTTAGCTGCAGTATATTGAGCCTTAGCATTTCAAGTGACTGCCAGTATCATGATTATCTTTGATCTCAACGAAACTGATTTTCATCACGCTAAAGCACTGATTGGCCTTGTATAGGGCCCAGGTTCGGCCTCATATGGGGTATTATTTTCATCTCTGGGCTAGTGCACCCCAGTATCAACTTAAATTATTCAATTGCATATAACGTAGAGCCGTGTCAATAGTTGGGGACCCAATGTGAAAGACTTGATACTTCGGTCTTACGCAGAGACGTCTCCTCGCTGTGCGTTGTCAATCGCGGTGTTCAATCTGTTACCTGCTGCCGAATTTTCTAATCGCACAGTTCCTCACAAACTCAATTATCATCTACACCATATGGATTCGTGCCAATCCACTACTATGTGGTGTCATAGGAACTTCCTTCCACGCGCCACGCAATTGCGGAATGGCCTACCTGCGGCAGTGTTTCCAGGTATATATGACGTACCTTCATAAAACTCGTCTATCTCCACTTTAAAGGCCGGTAACGCACCTATTACTCCTCTGGTGTTGCACGAGGTTTAAGACAATTGAATAGATAAAAATATTTTTGTTAAATCTGCCAAAGACCACGCTTTTTTGTTACCCAATCCGAGTGTTTTGAAGTTGTTTTCTTCTTGCCTACAAAATATATTTTTGAGTTACACTATATACTTGTAAATATAGATAGGTGTTCGTATAATTTTCTTGAATATTTATACAAATATTTACTCAACAAAATAAGACCATCACTAAAAGCTAAATCGCCACAAATCTTCCTTATATTGGTATATGAATATCTCGAGTTTTACGGTTATAAAGAGTTTGAGGCATTAGTGCCCAAGATTAATTCCACTCCAATATTCCCTTAAGCACTTCACTTTGATGCGGCCATTGTTTTCACTTAGATGGTATTAAGTACAAGGCCGTCGTGGCGCAGCGGAATAGTGTTGTGGTTTCGGTTCTCACACGAGGGAATGACTTAGTTTCGTTTCAGGAACAACAGATTGGGCGGAAAGTGGCGAATGGAGTGTCGTTACACAGGGATTCCTCTGACTACCTTACTATGTGATATACATCGTAAAAATACAAAAAGTATGAGATGTCGACGTAGTTAATAGAGTTTTACAGACGTGATAGTTATAAATTCGAATTCCAAAGAGTTGTGAGTTCGATTCCTGCTGTGAGTAAGTTCTGCCAGCTCACAATGCCTCGAGAATTTATGTAGGTAGATTTTCCTTAATGGAAAACTGAATGTCTTAACATTAGGTCCCCGGTTATCTCTATGTGCTTGTGATACAACGTGAAGGTAAAAAAATTGATATCGAACCCACAGCCACAGTTGAACGTACATAAATATCTAACTGCTAAAATAAACCACTAAATTTAATTTTAAACTATAAATATACCAGCTACATCACAAATTATAGATATTTATGATTACATTCGATAGAAAGAAAAGTTCTTTCGATAAAAATCAACATATCATATCTATCATCTCTCATGAGACCATCTGTTTCCTTCCCCCGGGAAAGAACTTCATCTTCCATTATACAATAAATGTCCGTTGCAATAATGTTACTGGTTCCAATACAATGTATTCAGAATTTAAAATATATTTAACTCTGTTTGTTTTACTTTTCAATATTTGATACTTTTATGTAACTGACCATTCCCTATGATTCTTAGTAAAATTAAATTATTATAACGTTACTAAGAATCATAGGTATCATCAGTTTAGTCAATTTTAAAAAAAACTTTTTTTACTTGATTTATATTATATAAATAGTTTTAGGGAATATAGTTTTACAATTAATCGCTTTAACAGTCACACGTTGTGCCCCTGCACCACAGCTGGCCTCGCACAATACATGTATATATNTATATATATAAAAACTCATCAAAAAATTAAACAACGCCATCTATTTGTGGGTTTTCGTACTAGATATATTGTCTCTAACGAACTAACTCCAGATAAATAGCAGAAATATAAATAAAACAGAGGTGTCACTATTGTCTTACTTTTAGAAAATATTTTTTTTTTACGTTAACTTAAATTTATATTTTCGATTTTAGTATAACTTAATAAATTTAATAATTTTGAATTTAATATTTTCATAAATAAAAGTTTAATTAACTAATTATTTTAAGTTTATTAACGTATCCCATGTAGTATCTATGGAAAAATTAAGATACCTTAGCTTAAATTATTTAAAAAATTTATTGTTTAACCACAAATACTAAGCAAAATACGCATCTCTTATTTATGTAGGGGCATAACGGAGACACGGGACATCATTGGGACACCCACATAATATGTTATACAAGTATCTGCTGTCCACTAAAAATTTATAAAAAAAGATGAATTTTACACTTTATAGTCCACACAAATAAAGTAAAGCCAAATTATTTTTAATATTTTTAACTGAATTATTTTATTTATTTAATTGAAGCAATAATTTAACACATTAATTATTACATAGACCCTTGAAGGAAATTAGTTATTTTCACTTCCTCGCTTTAGTAACATGACAAAGGGCAGTGTTGAGTTCCGCCACTCAACATGCAACGTCTCAAATTCAGACGGAGAGCGAAGAACGGAATGTCTTGACGCTTCGTTTCCTTTTTGCGGAATACAGGATAAAATTAAAATATTAAAATTATTAAAATAAAGTGAGTCTAACACAGCATTGCCAGATTTATAATATATCGATAAAAAGGGGACTTTTAAACATATTAAGTAAAAAAGCGGGATTCTTTCGCCAATAGCGGGACGAAAAATAAAAAAATAAGTATTTCTTTTATTATTTATTCATTTATTTCACTTTTAAATAAAACTTCCAATGGTGATAGATACCAATATATAGTGCTTTTAATTTAAAAATAAAAATAAATTTTTATCATCCATTAAAATTAGTTATAATATTTATATTAGCTCTCTACATAGATATCCATATACAAAATTTCATATATAAATACCTATCCTAGAACACAGCACCTGCCTTTTTAATAAATAAATGTAATATAAAATATTTTCCAAAAATTCATCAATAAGGGAAGATTTTAGATAATTTTCGATTTATTTTATGTTTTCCTTTTAATATCTTATAAAATTAAACATTTCCAATTGGTAGTAGCGACCCGATGTCAACATCAGCGAGAATAAGATTGCCGACGATAAGCACAACTGTGCTGATTATATTAGCAATGTCCTCCTGTTGAGAAAATATTATTCATTGAAATCATTTTAATGTTTTTTTTTCACGCTGTATCCCACAAATAACAGGATAGGCAGAGGGAACCTAGTGTTATAACAGTTTCCCATTTTCCGCAGAATTCTGGAGGCATCGCGTGATGACTATCATTTTAATATTAATTTACCAAAGAGAAATACTTACTGATTATCCACTATAGCTTAAGTTGGACTTTAGTATCTATTTTACGTTTCACGCTCAAAAAGTGGAGAAGGGAATGCCTCAACTCAATGTTGAGAGAAAGGACTGTCTCCTTTTTCTCTTTCTGTCACTCGTTCTCTGATCTTATTTCGTATACTACTTAGATTTAATAATTGAGCAAGGTTTATTACAGTTGTAATATAAAAATCATAAAATAAAGAAGTAATATGACAAATTTACACAAAATTACTATTAAAGTTACCTCAAAGAATTCCAACATCTCTGGTATCAAATTGCTCAAAAATCTGGAAGCGAAGTCACTGCTAGCCTTGTCGTTAAACAATCCATTGATTACGGCCTGAAATAAAAATATTCTTTTTAGGGTTCCGTATCTTTTAAAGAAAAAGAAACCCTTATAAGATTACTTTGTTATCCCTCTGTCTGTCAAGAAACTATCCCAGGAACGCTTGAAATTTAAATTATATACTAAGATCTACGGTCATATGATTTTCATGATTTCGATACTATTAAGGGAATCAAAATTAATAGAGTACTTCTGGTTAACCTAGAATTATGAAATTGGGCGGCTAGCTAGCTACAAGTAGTACTAGTTTAGAAAAAAAACATTGTGAATAAATCCTTAAAAGTGGGGCAAAACTTAGTATTAAAGCCGCTTGTTAAAGTAAGGTACAAAGGGTTCTGGCTAAGCTAAGCTTGAATTTCAGAAAAAGCTTGAGACCTCCAATTTTTGTACGGAATTTTCGGTGGGCGAGCTCAACTCGTGCTTATAGGGCTTTTTTATTTAGCTTCACAGTGTAAGAATATACCGAATATAATATGCAGGCTAAGTTTAAGAGTGGAGCTCAGAGTTGCTTTTTGTTTTCTTACGAGACATGTAAATAATTAATTCCCTTGAATGGGAATCGAACCCATAAACATCACGTTTACAGTCGCTGTACCATCAAGGCCTGATGGCCTCAATAAAAAAATATTTTCCCAAGTTTTCATTGTTTGTTTTAAATGTTACATCGAATATAAAAATCGAAATCACAACAGCACTTGTATTTAGCTATATATATAAAAGGACTTGTGCTGACTGACTGAGGTAAGACGCACGCAGAGCCGTAACCGCTGATGGTAGAAATGTGAAATTTGGGCAGATGTTTATTTTCATATTCTGGACATCCACTAAGAAGGGAATTTGAAAAATTTTAACCCTAAAGGGATGAAATAGGGGTTGAAAGTTTGTATGGATTTTTTTTTAAATCGGCACCGATTTTTATAAAATTTGAAATTCAGACTCTTAAAAACATTTCATTGAACACGTGTTTCATGGTTTTTTAGAATTCACCCCCTAAGGGTGCAAATAAGGGGTTGAAAGTTTGTATGGAAAAATCTTTAAATCACCACCGATTTTTATAAAAAAATTAATTCAGACTGTTAAAAATATTTTATTGAACACATGTTTCGTAGTTTTTTTAGAATTCACCCCTCAGTGCCCAAATAAGCGGGCGAAGCCGCGCGCGGCCACTAGTTATTAATATTTATATTTTAAATTTAATTACAAATAATCTGTATGAAAGGCCAGTCACGGAGCGGGTAAACGTGCCGCTGTAAACGTGACAGGTGGTGGGTTCGATTTTCACTCGAAAAAATAAAATATTTATTATTTTCATTTGCTCGCTCTGGTAATATAACGTGAAGCTAAAAAAAATATGCTTACCTTAAATTCATCCAATCCGATACTAATACGGCATTCATATATTGAAAGGAAAATGCCATCGAGGCCTAATCTTAATCCAACAACTATATGGCCTTTAACTCTTGGTCTTACTATTTGGAGTCTAAAAAAATATTATAATATAGTATGATATGAGGCCAGTCGTGGCACAGTGGCAGAGGCCAGTCGTGGCGCAGTGGCACAAAGTGTGACTGTAAAACCGATTGGTTGTGGGTTCGATCCCCACTCGAGGAGATGAAATATTTACTTAAATTTATATTTTCATTTCTTTGCTTTGGTGTCGAGGCAAAGCGCGGCGTTGAGTCCTGCCACTCAACACGCAATGCCTCCAGAATTCGGCAGAAAGTGGGAATCGGAGTGTCTTAACACTAGGTTCCCTCTGTCTACCCTGCTGTATGCGGGATACAGCGTGAAGCTGATAAAAAATAAAAATATGATTTATGAAAATAAATAAAATATTAAGGCTATTATGAAAAAAAACTAACCCCATATCCCCTTTTCCGTAGATTTCGCCACCAAATATTTTGAACCACATATCGTAGTTGGCTGAAATAATAATGTATATTTATGTAAACAATAATAGTGAAATATTAACTGAAGACGAACAAAAGTCTTCACTCAAGCTGTTAACATAAATATTTTCTCATTTTTATTTTTTTTTTTTTCAAGAAGAGCAAAATTAGTTGCCATAAAATTATTTTTTTTTTGAGGCCAGTCGTGGCATAGAGACATAAAGGAAAATGACTGCAAAATTGACTGGTTGTGGGTTCGATTTCCACTCGAGGAAGTGAAATATTTATTAAAATGTATATTTTCATTTCTTCACTCTGGTGTCGAGGCAAAACGCGGTGTTGTGTTCCGCCACTCAACACGCAATGCTTCCAGATTTCGGCGGAAAGTAGGGAATGGAGTGCCTTAACACTGGGTTCCCTCTGCCTACCCTGCTGTGTGCGGGATACAACGTGAAGCTTATTTAATTATTTTTTTAATTTTAAAATTGAAAAATTGGGACCACACACGTACTACTATAAAAAACATGACATGACACATGTACTACTATAAAAAACAAGAATCACGAAATGAAGAATTCATAATCGGCTTAACAACGTATGTATGTAATGTATGTAACATACAAAAAAACATACAATAGAATTAATAACCTCCTTCTTTTTGAAATTGGCTTATTACTTTACGAAATTTTAAAATATTATTTATATCTGAACTCATTTGGTTAATGTTATGTATTTGCAAAATACTAACCGAAAACATGAAATATTTACCATGTTAATTAGTTATAAGCCAACTTGTTTGTTTTAGCTAAAATATTATATACTTTTATTAATATTGCGTAAATATTTCACATATTTACATACAAAATTTCATTTTGAACGGTCAATGCACGCCTACATACGCTTATAAGTTGATGTTTCTAACATGTGGATATGGTTTTTATTATTTAAAACATACAAGCTACTGTAAAGCGTGGTACCGACCGCGGGATCTAGATCCTGGAAGTAAAATTACTTTAAATTGGATAGAAAGTGAAAAACGAAGTTGTGTAACATTAACTTCTCTTTCTCGAAAGTCAACCGAGGACCATTCATGTGGTTGGCCTTCGAATACTTGGCATCGATGATACTGGAAGGAGGTCACGTAAAAAGTATGAGCATCCTCTTGAGGGTACTTATGAAGAAGTTAAAGTCAGTTCAGGCAAAAGAAGTAAGCAGAGATCGTAACGTTTAGAAAAAAATGGAAATATAATACTTACATGTATTTACATTCACTGCAGGTATAGAAAGGTCAAAATCGAGTCTATAACGCTGGAGTAATAAAGAAACCATTGTGAACTCTATGTGTTCCATTTCGAATGTACTCAAATCACGTATGGTCAAATCATTTATAGTAATGTAGGCACTGAAAAAAAAGAGAAAAATTATTTGTATTTCACTCTATTACCCATAATAAAAACTCCCTTCTGAATATTACACAAAATACTCTCTTCTCCATTAAAGACATAATGTGCTCAGTAATAAATCTAAATAGATATGGTAATCAAGCTATCAGCTTGATTACCATAGCAATAGCTCTTTAAACGATGTTTTTTGTCAATACAAAACATCTATTGTAAAAAAAACTCCCATTTTCTACCCTAACATGTTGAGGGGGGAATCTCAACTCTGCACTTTGTTTTACCAGAACGAGGAAGTGGAAATAACCCAAACCCACAACCACGTTTACAAATATCCAGCTTCACGCTGTATCCCGCACATAGTAGGATAGGCAGAGGGAACCTAGTGTTGAGACACTCCATTCTCCACTTTCGACCGAGTTTTGGGGACATTTCGTGTTGAGTGGCGGAATTCAACACCGCGCTTTGTTTCGACACCAGAGCGAAGAAATGAAAATATAAACGTAAATAAATATTTCATTTCCGCGATTACGATCGAACCCACAACCAATCGATTTTACAGTCGCACTTTGTGCCACTGCGCCACGACTGGCCTCAATTTACAGATTATAATATTATATGTAATTTCTACCGACTATTAAATAACACTTACTTAGGTACAGTAATAATTTCTTCCCCAATATGAAAGTTTTCTATGTTAATTGGATCTAATATGGGAAAATTCTCTGACCCGGATATCATGAGTTGCCTCAATTGTTCTAATACATTTAGTATTGCTGATTCTATAACGCCAACTCTGGCCCCTTCTTCTGTAATTTTTGTTTTTTTTTCAGCTTCACACTGGATTCCGCGCACAGCAGAGTAGGAAGAGGAAGCCTAGTGTTAAGACACTCCGTTCCTCACTTTCTGCCGAATTCTGGAGGCAATGCGTGTTGAGCGGCAGAACTCAACGCCGCGCTTTTGCCGCGACACCAGAGCGAAGAAATGGAAATATAAATTTAAGTAAATATTTCATCTCCGCGAGTGAGAATCGAACCTACAACCAGTCGGTTTTACAGTCACACTTTGTGCCACAGCTGGCGCAGAACGACTGCTGAATAAATACTTTAAGGAAATCATCTTAACTAGTTTTTACTTCTTTTCTAATATAACTAAGATTAAGTTTTGAGTTTTTTTAGCTTCACGCTGTATCCTGCACACAGCAGGATAAGCAGAGCGGACCTAGTGTTAAGGCACACGGTTCCCCATTTTCCGCGAAATTCTGGAGGCATTGCGTGTTAAGTGGTAACTCAACGCTGCGCTTTGCCTCGACACCAGAGCGAAGAAATGAAAATATAAATGTAAATATATATTTCTCTCTCCCGAATGGGGATCGAACCCACAACCAGTCGATTTTACAGTCACACTTTGTACCTCTACGCCACGACCAGCCTCATTGCTAGTAAAGTAAAAGCTAGTAATGTATAAATATAGATTCATTTGAATTTAACGACAGTACATCAACAGATCAATCATTCTTCATATATCACTATATAACTACTTTATCATAAAAAACTTTTTTTTTAACGTTATTAGTACAAATACTTACGTACATTACTATCATAATTAATATCAGAATTAGTAAATCAAAACTGTGGCAATATAGATTAGATAGCGTTTATTATATTATAGATGGTATTTAATTTGATAAAAATTAATTGCAAAGAAAATATTACGGTTCAGAGTAAGCAATCGAATGACTTGATTGTCGCAAAGTTGAAAAAATATAAACTTACGTGTATTTTCTAAAATCTCCTTTAAAATTGCAACATTGTGATTTTCTTTGGTCTCCAAAGGCAGAGCATTTGCAAAGCCTAAGAGGGCTAGAAGAAACACTTCTGATCGCATGATTTCCTAAAAAACAATAGTATTTTAAGATACATACGAAATCCAAAAATCAGCTTCACGCTGTATCCCGCACACTGCAGTGTGTTAAGACACTCCGTTCCCCACTTTCTGCCGAATTCTGGAGGCATTGCGTGTTGAGTGGCAGAACTCAACGCCGCGCTTGTCCTCGACACCAGAGCCCACAACCAGTCGGTTTTACAGTCACACTTTGTGCACTTGCGCCAGGACTGGATATACATACGTATATGTAGATAATACATATACGTATGTATATCCATTTCCAGGCATTTCGATTATGAAAGACCTTTATTTTAATTAATTATATATTTTTCTTATCTCAGGGTGACGATACTATAGAAATGGTCATATTATTATTATTATTATATTACATTAGCACTTTATTTAATTAAATTTAATAACCAAAATTTTCTCCAATTCATTGTTATATCTAGAACTGTTTTTTTTTTAATTTATCTGCACAATAAAGTAAATAATGATATTTAAAAAGAATATAAACGATAAGAGAAAATAGCAAATCAGCGAATTTTATATGATAGTAGAGAGTGGGTGGTGTAAATAAACATACAAACAAATATTCATACTATATCCTAATACACATATATTTAAATTTTGAGTAAATTTGAACTCTAAATTTAAAATCTTACCATGAACGAATTTTCAAACAATGTTTTATTTTTTGACGTTTAGATTAATTGTTTGGATTTTTTGTGTATGGATAATGATTGCGGCTTCTGATTGAAATTATTATCGGCACAAAGATAACACAGAATTTAAAGCTAAGCTAAGCTAATAATATGTTCTTTCAACAAATTCGAATAATTCTAACATTAAGAAAGCAAAAACAGAGGGAGGCTAGTTTTAAGACTCCACTTTCCACCGAATTCTGGAGGCATTTCGTGTTTCCTCGAATGGGAATCAAACTCACAACCTACTACGTTCATCAATAAAGCTTGTGCCCTTCTTATACACAAGTGACGATAATTCAGTAAATTTTATGCTAACTATTATAAAACTGCTGAAAATTAGGGTCAAAATAAATGTGGTATTGACAAAACCACCGAAACGTAAACGTATATATTATGTATACATGCATATAGATTGCAGGTGTATGATCAATATCCATATATATTTAAAACAAATATTTCACCCATTTAAAATTTGAACTCATTATATATTAATATTATATATAATATTATATTATTGTATTAACTCTATACAAAAAAACCAGTTAAGCGCGAGTCCAACAAAGTATGAAAGTAATCAAGCTTAAGTTTGCGGTCATATGCACTCATTTTGTATAAATTAACTTAAATCATAAATTTGTGATATTTTTTTCCTTGAAATACCTTTAATTTTTCACTTTTCGTTTATAACTAAGGGTCCACGGGAGGTGCCCTTAGTTATAAATGAATATAGGCTTTGATTATGCGATGAATTTCATTCAAAATGCAGCAAAAACTATGCATAAATGCTCATATCTTTTGATTGCGTTAACTCATTTCCTTGATTTTTTATATGCTTTAAAAGACCATAGGCCGGAATATTTGATATTTATTTCAGGTTAACACCTCCACGCTATCTTGACAGACGGGCAACATAGTGATCCTATACGGGTTCTATATATCGGAGTTGTTACCTTTCGAGGTACGAAATCCTAAAAGTAGCAAAAATGGTATTAAAAAATAATTCTAATGACTTACCCAAAATGAATATACTAGTTAAGACCCAATGCTATAACGGCGTGCTAGCTCGATGCCACTAAAGGCTTAATTGATAACAACAATCAAATAATCTATATCAAAATTATAAGTAATGACGCAAACACGATCACGAAATTTAGTCATATTTTAAAAAACTGTTTTATACTATATATATATACTATACTACTTATACTTTATACATATCCCACGAGGCCTCGTGGTATTGAGGCACAAGTGTGTGACAGTAAACGTAAATTTGTAAATTTTTATACGTTTTCTAAATAAATATTTTTCTAAATAAGTAAAAATAAAATTTGTTATCAAAAGGGAAAGTTTTGATTATCGAAAAAAAAAATTATATCAAGCAATTACATAAATAACTATTTGTGATTATTATCAGCCACAGTCGGAATATATCAAGAAATGACGTTCATTAAATATTGTTATGTTATTTTAATATGATATATGTTTATATATTGTTACCGCTGTGTGTATTAACAGCGGTACGATGGACACTCAAAAACTATTTTTACGGATTAAAATACAACTATAATATTATATATAATAGAGTATAGAAGCCAATCGTGGTGGAGGGGCACAAAGTGAGACTGTAAAACCGACTGGTTGTGGGTTTGATCCCCACTCGATGAAATATTTATTTAAATTTATATTTCCGTTTCTGCGTAAAATTTGAACGTAGCGGGACTCGAACGCGCGCCTCCTGGAAACCGACCAGGAGGACCTGGCTTCTTAGTTATATTTATTTGAATACTTTAATAAAAATAAAATGTACTGTCATTTGTAAAAAATCAACTTCACGCTGTATCCAGCACGTAACAGGGCAGGCAGAAGGAAACTTGTGACCCTAGTGATAAGACACTCCATTCTACTTAAGACACTTCCATTCCCCACTTTCCGCTGAATTCTAGAACTCAACGCCGGCGGAACTCAACGCCGCGATTTGTCTCGTTATCAAAGTAAGGAAATAAAAAGAACTTATATTTGCTTTCCTCGCAAAGGAATCGAACCCTCAACCTGTCGCGTTTATAGTCGCACACTTGTACACTTGTGCCACGACTGACCTCATGTTCATAACAATTCATAAAATAATGTAATCAAGTGCATAATCGTAAAAAATAAAACGTATATCTTTTAAAAAAAAACTTTTAATAATTAAAATAATTGAAAAAGGATTTGCTGGTGCTTATTTCTAAAGATTATATTTCTACAGTAAATATGGGCGCCTCAATAACTCGTTTAGAGCAAATTTTATGATTTGTGCAAGAATTCTGTCAATATCATTCTGAAAAAGAAAAACAAAATTAATATCTTTATAAAAAGTCTATTAAAAATTAACCAACTTTTGAGCAGTCATTAAAACTTGCATATAATAATTATTTTTTTAACCTAGCGATAAGATATTTCCGTTCCCCACTTTCTGCGTAATTTTGAAGGCATTGCGTTTTAAGTAGCGGAACTCAATAACGTATCTACTTGGCCTCTTTACTGAGCGAGAAAGAGAAAATATTAAATATTTCATTTCCTCGAATGAGAATCGAACTCATAACCCGTGTCACGTTTAAAAAAAAAATCTTTTATGTTTTTGGCATAGCATTTTGACAAGTAGGTACGTTGAAAATGTATCAAAATAAGTTTGTAATTATATGCTTTATATGACAAAAATAAAAATGGAAAATATTAACATTCAAAATGATAAATCAAATCAAATTCACAATTTCAAATATCGAATTTGATGTGTAAAAGAAAGAATTTAGAGTGTAAAATGTATAGTGGATGGTGCATAATAAAAAAAACTCTATTATCTTACCCTATAATTATCAAAAAAATCAATCAGTGTCTCTCCAATAAACTTGTTCACAGCCTCTGAGTATTCGTTACCAAAAGCTTTTACAGACAAGTTAGACTGTAATATTATAAGAACAAAGTAAATATATATAATAGAATATAAACTTATGTAGTAATAAAAATATATGTAGTATTAGTAAATTCAACAGAAGTTAAAATAGAGGCATACTGATTGGGAATTGGAACTGAACGCCGCGCTATGTCTGCAGAGAGCGGCAAAATTAAAATCACTCTTGGTTAAACCACGACCTACAGTCACATTACATCATTAATTTTTTATAATATTATTATTATTTTTTATTTTATATTGTTGGGAAAACAAGAAAAAATGAAAAAAATGCTTTATTTTATCTTAATATGAATGAAAGATTTTTTTTTTATTAAAATCAGAGCAATTTGTAAATATAGAAAAAATTACGTGGAAAAAAATAATAAGCCTCACCTCAATATACCCCCGTTCAAAGTTAATAACAACTTTGGGAACACTTATTCCATCACTAAAGTCAAAATCGATTAATGATGAGATAGCGAAACTTCTTACTATTACGCTGTAATTAATAAAAAAAAATAGTAAAAATTAAGAAAAATATAAAAGAAATTCCTTATAATTAGGTTACTAAGAATAAAATTTAAAATAATTGTATATATTATAATATTTTTTTTTTTCATTGTGTTGACTCACTTTCCACTTAATTCAATTTTATAGTTGTTATCGAAAACTTTAAGTTCGGACTCGAAGTGACCTGAAATTAATAATTATGATCAGTTATATATATATATATATATATATATATATATATATATATATATATATAAAGTAACTATTATATATATATTATATATAATAGTTACTTTTGAAGCTTTAGAAGGAAGGATTTGAGGTAGCCGTGGCGCAGCGGCTCAGAGTCCGAGTGTAAGCGCGACCTTTATGGGTTTGATACTCAATCGTGGAAATAAATTACTTTTGTTTCTTCGCTCTGGTAACAAAACGCGAAGTTGAGTCCCGCCCATCAACGCGCAATGTGTCGGAAAGTAGGGAATGGAGTATCTTAATATTAGGTTCCTTCTGCTCAGCCTGCTAAATGAAGAATAAAATTAGAAACAATCTTTATATTTTTTTGTAACATTTAGTTTGATCATTTAAAATTTTTGGGCATTAGGTGTAAATAATAAATAAATTTGATTGTGGGTTCGATCCCCACTAGGGGGAATGATATATTTCTTTTCACTTTAATTTTTTTCGCTTTGGTAGATAAGACTGGCGTTGTGTTCCGCCGCTGTATCCGTACAATATTATTTATTAAAATTTAAATAGTATAGAACAAAATTAACTCACCGACAGATATATTAAGAGCGTCTGTCCAGGGCTGTGACAAATCAAGTACCAGCCTTCGGATGGATTGGATATAACCCGCAGAGTCTACGCTGAACTTGCTTAGCCCTGAAATTTCTAGGCTATTAACGGAGGCGCCGATTTCAATGATGCTGTAATAGATATATTAATTAAAATTAAAATTTCGTTTCCTGGACAATATAGCAATAGAATTTCATTTCGTTTCAGAGACACGCTTGTTGGGTAGAGGGATCCATGGATAAAGAAAATATAAGAAATAAACACATAAAATTGAAGACGTCGTGGCGCAGTAGTACACAGTTGGATTTTAATTGTGGGTTAGATAGCCTTTTGATATTTGATATGATTTGCCTTAATTAAAAAACGAAGTTTCTTAAGTATATCCACTATGATTACTGCTTACACTGTTATAATATGTACTAAAAAGGCAGCTTCACGTAAAACATAAAGCGGGCCATATCAGAAAAGAATAAGGTAGAGGAAAAAAACTTGCGCACCCCGACCTTCGACGAATCTCAAGGAGTACGTACGAGAGACTATTAACTGATCCCAATAATGACACGGACGAGGGGAGTGGTATTATCAAACACAGACTTTCTAAAAGCCAAAATTACCTTCAGAAAAGGGTTTCTAGTCCTTCAAATACTAGTAGTATAGTAACATCCATATCGCTCATAATGATACTCAGGGAGAGGAGAAGGAGGTCAATTTACTAAGAGAATTATTATTATTAATTTCATATACACATACAAACCAATGACGTTTTAAATTACGTAATTATTAAGCAACAAAAAAAACTTAACTTTTTTTTTAAATAAATTTATTTTGAATATTTAATATGAATGTAATAGAATTCCATCTCTTTCAGAGACATCTTCTAGAGCGTAATTAAAAAAAAAACTTAATCATAACAAAACTTACGACGGAATTATAGCATTTTTGTATTCAGCTTTTTCAATTTCTAATGGATCGAGTCCAGCATCGACTATCTCCTGTGCAACTCGATCAAAGTATCTATAGATCTTAAATCTAATAAAATCAGATAGATCCTGTTCTGCAAGAAAATGTTTAAATCATTATTTTACACACTTGCATTGCGTAAATAGAGTAGAGAAGAGAAAGTTGTGTAAAGAAAGAAGTCTCTTTCTTCGCCGAGACACTAGATATAGAATGTTTTCAACGTGGCTTTTTATCCCGCTGAAGCGGGATAAAAACCGAAAAATAATTTTAAAATACCTCTTAGTAGAAATGTGGGAATCAAATCTACAGTCAAATCGCTTGAAGTCAGATGCTGCTGATCAACCACCATGGTCACCATTATGACTTCAATATACTCCTAACGTGAATAAACCTAAACCTAATCTAATTTAAATAAACAATGAGAAGATTGTTGAAGAGAGACAGAGGTGAAGATAAACGCGCCTCATCTTCTTACCAAAGCGAACCCCATCGAACATACGATCGTCTCGTTTAAAATTAAATACTGTGCCTCTGTGATAGTAATAAATATGTAATACATACCAGTTATGAAACGAGAGTCTGCAAAGGTACTTCCACCAAATATGAAAAGAACAAGTATGGAAATTTTCATTTTAATTTTTATTATTCTGTAAAGCAAAGACCAACATACAGTATAATATGAACAAATTTGTGATTTTTTATAGCACATATATGTAATAATAAAACAGGCTTTTCTCGTACACTATACAATACAAATTCTTCAGTGTTTGGGAAACTACAAAATATCTCGTCTAGTATAACTCAGTGGTTAAAGTCAAAAATTTTCAACCAGTATGTATTGCTAGTGTTGACCTATGGCGCTGAGACGTGGTCCTTCAAAAGGAGTACAGACCACCATCCACCCAGATGGACCAACGACCCAAAGTAGACAGCGGGAATCCGCTGGATTCAAAGGGCGCTGGACCGGACGGAGTGGCGAGCATTAGGGGAGGTCTATGTCCAGCAGTGGACTTCGAAAAGCTGATGGATGGATACAAAATAAAAGAAGTACGCTAAAAGTATTAGAACGTGCTCAGAGCAATAAATTATATGAGTCGAAACCCGGGTCCAGTCCTGTTCGACTCCAGTTGTAGTGCTGGGACAAAGGCGTGCTACTATAAACGGGACACGTAGTGGGTTCCATGGTATTTTCATTTCCTCGTTCTGGTAAAGCGTTACCAGAAAAGAAAATATTAAATATTTAATTTCATTGAGCGTGAGTCGGCGTTGAGTTCTGCCACTAAACACGCAATGCCTCCAGAAAGTGGGGAACGGAGTGTCTTAACACTAGATTCCCTCTGCCTACCCTGCTGTGTGCGGGATACAACGTGAAGCTGATTGATTGATTAATTATTAATAATAAAATTAAACTTACTTACTGCTTACTGCGGTAACAATGATTTATTGAAAATACAGGTTTATCGGTAATATTATACGCATATATACGCCTATTATAATCTAACGATTACTTTTATCTAACAATTCACAAGTATAGGAAGCAATCAATATATTGATTAAAATAAAATTTCCACTAGATGTATGCGATTTGGGTCATTTTACTCATCGATGAACTAACACAATATTTTCATAAAATTTCAAATAAATATATATATATATACCTCTTTAAATTATGCGTGGTAAAGACTTTATTGATTGAAGAATTACTTACAGCTCCCGACTGTTAATCCTAATAAAATATTACGCTTGTTTATTTTGTTTTTAGTTTTATCCACTCGGGGTTTTTGATTTTGTATTTTATTTTTCATTTTTTTGTTAGGATTCATTATGGTAATGATAATCATGATAAATTTTTTTGAAATCTTCGTACCGAGCTCTTGAATTTGATACCCTCATTGTGGTATTCGACACACTTTTTTTTTCACTAAGTCTAATGGCGTCCCACAGCTGCCATGATTGTTTTTTGTAACGTCATCTATCTAAGAACACTTGGGCTGCTAATACGAAACTAATAGATACCTCAATTGTCTAAACCAGTTCAGTGGTTCTGGAGATATGAGGTAATAAAGAATATTACATATATACATACATACATAAAAGATATACGCGAAAAAAAAAGCCCTTCCTTAGCAGTCGGGAAAAACACACAATGTCTATATGTTTCTAAATTGTTCGGAAAGAGATACCACGTAATTCCTTTAACAATACATCATATGAGTTTCCTCCCAATGAGGGCCGTTGCCTACAATCAACAGCCACGATTGACACAAAATCATTACTAAAATATTGTCTCTCGTTTTGGAATTCAGAATTGGTCCCCTAGATCGTGTGATTTAACACCATTAAATTTCTTGTCCACATCCACCTGTGCATTAAGAACAGAATCAACCTTGCATCAACGAAATTCAGTCACATTTATGCAAAATGGGCATGGAAAATTTCGACAAACGAGTGCGTATGTACATGCAAAGCCATAGAAGCCATTTGCCCGATGTGTTACTCCATAAATAACTCTATTTCATGTACTTTAAAATCAAAAAATCAGCTTCACGCTGTACCCATACACAGCAGGGTAGGCAGAGGGAACCTAGTGTTAAGACACTCCGTTCCCCACTTTTTGTCGAATTCTGGAGGCATTAAGTGTTGAGTGGCAGAACTCAACGCCGCTCTTAGCCTCGACACCAGAGCGAAGAAATGGAAATATAAATTTAAAGTAAATATTTCATCACCTCGAGTGGGGATTGAACCCACAACCAGTCGATTTTACAGTCACACTTCGTGCCGCTGCGCCACGACTGGCCTCCATGTACTTTATGATTTAATAATATAAATAACAATCAAAAGACTAAAAACTGTGTTTTCTATTGAATTCAAATCTTACGTTAATTTTGAGACAACCTTTAGCTACACAATAAAAAAAATCAAATCCGTCTAGTAGCTCCGTGATGAAGATGTGTGTGTACACATCCATTATCCATACTTTTATTCAAATCTATACATTTCTACTAATGTCCGCCATAATAAATGATTGTCCACCTTTTTTGCAAGTCCATTTGCGTGTGTTTTTAAATGATAATTATTGATTTGATCAGAAGTATTATATAAGGTTTTGAATTGACAATTTGTTCTAGAATTAAATTTTTATCTAAAGGTATATAACGCAAGTAATTCATTGATTGATTGAATTGTATCATTGATAAAATCTAGATTTTTCTATTATTGTGACTTATCAAAATCTATTTCTTCATTATCCGATAAATTACGGGAAATGACGTCCAGTTAATAATTATAGAATGATTTATCAGTAGTAGGGAATTTAATGGCAAAATTCAACGCTGCAGTTCAAATTTCAAGAGCAGCGAAATAGAAATAGTTCATTTCTTCGAGGGTCGGAATACGAATTCACATCTTGCTTACTAGAGAGGAACCAATAGAAAGAAAAAAAAAGGTTTAATAATAAAGGTTAGCTTTTATTTATTTTTATACGTTTTTTTTAATGAAAAATAACTATAAGCTATTTAAAATTAAGTAAATAAAAAAATATTTGTAAAAACAAAAACCCCGACTGCATAAAACTAAAAATAAAATAAACAAGTCTAATAGTTTATTAGGATTAACAGTCGGGACCTCTTTAAGTTATGCAGGGTTCCTGGCAAAGATTTTATTGATTGAAGAATTACTTATAGGTCCCGACTGTTAATCCTAATAAACTATTGGACTTGTTTATTTTATTTTTAGTTTTATGCAGTCGGGGTTTTTGTTTTTACAAATATTTTTTTATTTTTCACTTTTTTGTTAGAATTCATTATAGTAATCATAATCATGATATACCTTTTTGAAATCCTCGTA
>JAAIXJ010000024.1:768598-806897 GCA_013403705.1 Heliconius hermathena | reverse complement strand
TTATATATTATAAAGGCATACAATACAGAAAAAACAGAATTACAGGATCATACCTTGTATTGAATACCTTGGATTGAATGAACCGCATACAGAATGATTTATATTTTTTGCAATTCTGTAGGATAAAATTTTAAAAAATCATATCTGATTATTTTGTTTTATCTTTTTAGCCTATTGTTTATTTAATTTTAGTATTCTAATATATTACAGGATCATAGAGTACCTTGGATTGAATGAACCACATCCGGAATTTGCCAGGAATGTAAAACCAGAACCTTATAAAACTAAATTAAAAATCAATGAAACTCTAAACTTCTATGTATCCATATTGATGTCAATATTCGGAATATTACTTTGGATAACAATGCCTTTTGCGCTATTAGAGGAGCCTTGTGAGATCTTTAAAAAGAATAAAATTTATACATTTTATGAATTTGTAAAATCGTTTCAAAAATATATGCCGATGATGGATAGACTAATAGTGTCTGTCGGAATAATACTGGCTGTCGTCTCAATCAGTACTATCGTTGATGCTGTCAATAATACAAAAATCAACTTAAGTCCATGGGTTGAACAAGGAAAATACAAATTTGTAAAGAAAATGCCCCTTGAAGTTAAAACATACGAAAGGCAACGGTTCAGTTTCAAGAGGAAGGTTCAGAAAAAGGTTAGAGAAGAAATAGAATGGTAATTTTTTTCGAATAGTACAATTATTTTTGATATAATAAAGTATTTTAATATAATAATTAGTCATTGAAAGTTAAATAAATACTTTCACAAGAATAAACACATGGTATAATTATCATCTTTTATCAGTACACCATACTTTTTTATATATTTTAAAAGTGTTCACTAAGATACAAAAAAATACCGAATGATGTTTTGTACCAAAAAATTCTAAAACGCTTCAAAAAATATTACAAAGAAAAAAAGAACAAAATTCTTGTGATTAAATTATTGTTCACTGACCAGTATCTAATACATATTATATTGTTAAAATCGAATAATTTTATTCAAAATAGAAAGTTACATGATTCACTTTTTGAACGTCAAACAATTTACCACCAGTTCACTAAAGTAAATGCCTCAGACCTGAGAAGAACCGGCGCAAGAAACTCGACGGGACTTTTTTTCCAAGTCAATTATGAGTACATACAAATATATATTGTAAAAAAATACTCAAAATTTAACCTCATAAACTAGCACGATGTGAAATCTTTTGTTTAAAGATTGATATAGGCTTGCGTTTGATATAGCTTCACGCTGTAGTAGAGCTGTAGTAGAGTAGTAGAGTCGGCAGGGGAAACCTGGGAATCTAGTCATCTATCTATTTCAATTTTGTTTGAATTTGTTTTATTTTCAAATTTTCTAGTCATATTTTATACAAATATTTTATATATGCAACGGAGCAAAGTAAAGAAATATATGATTATTACTTGGTAAATTTTAGTTCTTATCTTTGTTAATCATTAAAGTATCAGAAACCATATTGACTATGCCGCGGATGCCGCAGTAAGTAATAATCTGCACTATTTCTTGTATTATAGTAATTCATGTCAATAATAATACTTAAAAATATGATTAATAATGATAATGATATTCAATCGACATTTTGATATCTAACTTATAGTACTACATACATTTTTAATAATGAGATTTTAAGAACTACAATAATCTAATAAAAACTTATCTTTATACATGTACATTTAGTATTTTTGATTGAAATGGATAGAGGGATACTCAAAAAAAACAATGGAAAGCAAAAATATTTTTATTGAATTTCTTGTGTCTGTCTAATCTGTCTTTCTGACTGTCTGTCCGTCTGTCTATACGTATGGTAACGTTTATCTTCGAAAGTACTGGGCCTATTTATTTAAAACTTTCACCAATTGCTTTGTTTTGTCTACGAATATATAGGATCCTATATATTCGTAGACAAAACAAAGCAATTGGTGAAAGTTTTAAGGAAATTGGTTCAGTACTTTCGGATATTAGCGTGACCATACATACAGACAGACAGACAGACAGACAAGAAATATAAAAAAAAATATTTTTGCTTTCTATTATTCTTTTTAAGTGTCCCTCTATTCATTTCAGTCAAAATTACTAAATGCACAGACAAAATATTTTTACTGTCTTATTATATATAGAGATTACTCTATATTCGAAGATTCGAAATTCGAATTTGAGGCCAGTCATGGCACAGGGGCACAAATGTTAAGTGTTGAGTTCTTCCACTCAACACGCAATGCCTCCAGAATTCGGCAGAAAGTGGGGAACGCAGTGTCTTAACACTAGGTTCCCTCTGCCTACCCTGCTGTGTGCGGGATACAGGGTGAAGCTGAAGATAATAATTCTTGACTCTTTTTAAAAGTGTTTATAAAAGTAGATTGTCTAATTTCTCGTGGTAACGCATTCTGTTATTTTACTGCTTCAACAGATTTACTGTAACAATGGGTACAACACAATGGTATTTTTAGGGCATTGTAACTTTTCAAGTGGAGGCTGAACGGAAAACGGGAATGGACCTACCTATGGTGTAGCATACCTTGCGGCTCAGGTCAGAGATATTAAGAGCCCAAGAAAAAGGACTGTCCACTTTGATACCCCTAGTTTTTTGACAATATTGCTCCATTCTAACTTACAATTGTAAAATATAATGGGAGAAAGAGAAGGAAAATTTAATTTAGACAATTGCTTAGGATTACATACTTGTGACTTATTAGGATTTACAGACAGACCAATTGACATGCTTCATGTACTAATAGTAGGAATAGAACCATAGTAACGGAATTAATGAAGAATATCGAAAAAAGGAGAAGAAAGAGCACTCCACCCTGAGGAGCACCAGCACTAAGACGGCACACAGATGAAATTTCGACGTTAATATAGATATACTGTTCGCGTTCATGTATGTAGGTAGAAGTAAAACCATTCAGTAGCCTCAGAGGATACATAAATAGATTTAAGAATTGCTAAGAGGATACCAAAATTAACGATGTTAAAAGCATTAGAAAAATCCAGAAGAGCAAGAATAGTAACGTGTTGATTTTCGATACTCAGCCTGATGACGTCATTAACTTTATTCAGAGCAGTAACAGTGATCTGTCCAGGTCGGAATCCGGACTGCAAGGGGGACAGGATTTTTATTTAAAGATAAAAAAGATGAGAATTCATTATAGATATACGCTCTAATACTTTAAATGGAAACGGGAGAATTGAGATAGGGCGATAACCAGTAGAGGATAAAGGTTTAGATACTTTGGGAATAGGAATTATTATTGCGTAGCGCCAGGCATTGGACTGAAAGTATGGGAATAAGAGATAAGAGTATTCTTCACGTCCTCAGTGGAAACAGTAGAGAAACAAACAGGGACGGGAGACAGTGGAGATAGAATTGATATTGTCTGTTTTAACATAATGTTTCAATATGTTAACATTATTAAAGTGTTTGTTCATTTCGTCAAGATCTACTTCTAAAGTATCAAATTAAAAAAAATAAAAAACTAATAACAATGAAAAAAAAAGAAATGGTACTTGTTCTATTCTTTTTATCCGTGAACAAAATAATAAATAATAGGTAAATAATGAATGGATTTTTTTAGGTATCAGGTGCGTATCGCATAAACAAACATCTGTATCCTATAACATCATATCATATAAGGTATCATGATCTGAAGTAATCAATCACAATAAGATAAGATAAGATTAATAAAAATATTTTTTATTATATTTTTACTTAGATATTATAAAAACTAAAATCACATTGAGGCCAGTCGTGGCGCAGGTGCACAAAGTGTAACTGTAAATCGAGTGATTGTGGGTTAGATCCCCACTCGAGGAAATGAAATATTTATTTACATTTATATTTTCATTTCTTCGCTCTGGTGCTGAGCAACAACACGCAATGCCTCCAGAACTCGGTGGAAAGTGGGGAACGGAGTGTCTTAACACTAGGTTCCCTACCCTGCTGTGTGCGGGATACAGCGTAAAGCGGATTTGTCTTAAAATCACATAAAATATTAGAAACTTTAAATAATAATTGTTATTAAACCAGCACCTCTACCTGAACTATACGAATACTTCCCGCTCCGTTAATTTTTTCTCTATCTAAAAAAAAGGATTTTTATCTTTCCTAAGCGTGGAACAACATTTTAAAAATGTAAAAAATATATGTACATATAATTATTTAATATTATTTAAATATATTTAGGGAAAATTGATTAATTCATATTTGTATGATTCTCTATACTGTTATGCATTTAATAAATAGTAATTTAAATCTTTAGGAATTCATTTGATTTTGCTTACAAAAACGATACGATAAACGTAGCCTGCGTAAATCCTGTGAATATCGAAATAAAAAGTACATGTTGCTTCAAAACCTAATCTTTCAGTGTTAGTTTTATAATAATTGATTTAGCGGTTCCTGAGATTAGCCCGGATAAACAAAAAGACGAAGAAGAAAGAGGAAACAAAATTTAGAAATTGTGTTTTGCTACTACATGCAACTTGGGATAACACGGTTATTTTGATATCACAGTTTCTTCAATTTTATTTATATGTATAGATTGTAGTTTAATCACAGACAGTAAAGAATATAATACAAAAATGTTATAACTATGAAATTCCACGCGATGCGCGACGTTGCGCGATGGTTGTAGATTCCAAAATTACGTAAATTATTTAAATGGTTTCATTTCCTCACTCTGATAAAAAAGGGTCTGACGAAGTCTTGACACTAGGCTCCCTCTGCTGCTGTAATCACTAATGTGATACTATTTTTGAATAACCTCGTATTCAACTTTTAATATTAGGACCTTGAATAAGTTGCTGCTGTTTTTTGAAAGATGGCGTTGCGGCACTCTGTGCATGGAATTTGGTACGGTAACGAATCACCAAAGTAGTACGTAATATATGTGTATGTAATGTATAAATGTATATGTAACCTCAAATTATAGTAGAATAGTGTTTACTACAGTGTCAACTACATATTTATTTTGCCTTTGTGAAAATGTGTACTTTTGTGCCAAATAAAGTGCTTTTGTGGGGAATTTTATTGCACTGCTTTATTCAGAAAAAATCTGCAGCAGAAGCACACAGAATTCTCGTTGAGACAATGCTTTGTCGAATACAACGTGCAGAGACTGGTTTAGGCGCTTCAAAAGTAATGATTTTGACCTTGAAGACAAAGAGCGTTCTGGAGCACCGACAAAATTTGAAGACAGAATTGGAGGCATTGCTTGAAGAAGATCCATGTCAGACGTTAGTAGAGCTCGGGAAAACGTTACAAGTAGATGCGTCAACAGTTTCAAAACGTTTAAAAGCGTTAGGAATGATCCAAAAGCAAGGGCATTGGGTGCCGTATGAGTTGAAGCCGAGAGACGTAGAACGACGTTTTCTCATGTGTGAATTGTTGCTTCAACGGCAAAAGAGAAAAGGTTTTCTGCACCGTATCGTCACTGGGGATGAAAAGTGGATTCACTACGACAATCCAAAGCGAAAAAAATCGTGGGGCATGCCGGGTCACGCATCAACATCGTCGCCAAAACCAAATATCCATGGTTCTAAGCTTCTTCTCTGCATTTGGTGGGATCAGCAGGGCGTAATTTATTATGAGCTGCTTAAACCTAATGAAACTATCACGGGAGCTCGCTATCGACTTCAGTTGATGCGTTTGAGTCGCGCTCTGAAAGAAAAGCGGCCACTATACGAGCAGAGACACGACAAAGTGATTTTATTACATGATAATGCTCGGCCACATGTGGCAAAACCAGTCAAAACTTACCTGGAAACACTTCAATGGGAAGTTCTACCCCACCCGCCGTATTCACCGGACATAGCCCCCTCCGATTACCACTTGTTTCGGTCGATGGCGCACGGTTTAAGCGAGCAGCGCTTCCATTCTTTTGAAGAAGCCGAAAAATGGCTTGATTCCTGGATTGCCTCGAAAGATGAGTCGTTTTTCCGACGGGGAATTCAATTGCAACCAGAGAGATGGGAGAAAGTGGTCTCTAATAATGGACAATACTTTGAGTAATGTCATTGTAAGCATTCTATTTTAAATTAAGTTTTTTTAAACAAAAAAACAGCGATAACTTATTCAAGGACCTAATAACATATTTATAGCGCATACAGTAAACAGAGGGAGCCTGGAAACCAAGTGATATAATTTTAAAGATTTTTTATTTAAACTTGCCTTTTCCCACATGGCCAAGTAGCCAGAGAGAAATCGAGACATTGCGAATGGAGTAGCGGCTTAACTCATGTTTTTCAGTTATATAATTGAACTAGCAACCAGCTAGTGGCCTCGCGCGCTTTCTACCAAAAAATTATTTAGTTTCTCATCTAAATTACTTTCGTGATCTAATAACATTATCATAAGGGCAATATCTATACACACATTTCAAACTAAAGCTTCAAAGCTAACTGAATATAAAACTTTTTTGAAGCAATATTGTCATAATGATAAAACTTTTTTTATTTATAAACTGATTTAAATAAAACTAATATTAAGGAAATACAATAATGAAAACTTCATTTAAATGGTTAAATCCGTTTCTGAGATTAGCCCGAACAAAGGCACAGACAAACCGACTAATAGAAAAAACAAAAACATTGTTTTGATACAATCCCAAACAATACATTGATTAATTCCCCCAATAATAGGTTTTCTCACATAAATTCCAAGTACATACAGACTAAAAATGAATTACTAACAATTTTATTATATGAAAAGATGAAAGATTTTTAGGTTCTGGTTGAAATAATAAAACACATTTTATATACAAGCGTTTATTTTTATAATTAAACACAAACGTTGCAAACATTCAATAATGTAATCATAGCACTAATATTATTAACTTACTCGAAAATTTACTATTAGAATTTAAAAAGATAACTGGAATAAAAGTAACGTCTTAACGCGTAGGCCTTACTCGTGCTCCCATAAATGCTGTATTAGGCCATTTTGAATTCAAAAGTACATTTGATAGCAATCTGATTTTTTTGTTAGTGGTACAACAAACAGTCTTGCATATATATGAATATTAATGAACAAAAAAAATATGTTAGATTAAAACGATTAGACTAGAATAGACGATATGAAAAATAAGAATAATCTATTTCTACAGTAATCAGTAAATTAAAATTTAAGGTATTATTATATTATTTTTTTATTTATTTTATTATTTTTTATATGTGTTATCCACTAACAACATCAAACACATTTGCTTCACATATACAGCCAAGCGGAATTATCATGTGCATAGATGTAAGACGTCCTAATAGCATCGGAAATTAAATTCGTTAAATGTGTACCAAGCGATGCGAATAATCATTTAGCCATTGCAAATAGAAATTTATTTTGGTATATGATAGATTTTATTCTCCTTTGTTCTGAATAAAAATCACTATAGAATATTTCTTTGGATAAAATTAAACGCGGTGTTATCTCCCTATTTGGCACCCCCCATCTCACTCTGGCCAACATTCTATAAATAACGAATTTTAATAAACTCAAATTTCAAAGTGCAAATATGTAAGAAGTAACATCACTACAACTACTGGTATCGCCTAAGTGTTATATCAATATATATATAAAAGTGAACAAGAGGCACTCTATAGGTTTATATACGCAGGTTAAAATAAGCGTAGTTCGTGAAACATCGAACGTGAAATAACGTGACGAAATACTGACACTAGATTATTATACAATTTCTAACATCAGCCAATATTCAAATATATAAGCTACTCCGAAAGCCATATCTATCCAAATTCATATATAAATTACGAATTATATCGATCGATGTAGCATTCGAGACAGATCATAGCAATTGACTTACACGAATCGAATTGTATATTTTACACCTAATCTAAAATAAAATTAACAAAAGCCCAATATAGTAGATCTATTAAAATTATCATCTCTACATCTCATAAAGTATCGTCTTCCACAACAGGTTATAAGTTTGACACATAGGCACCCGAGTCTTGCCCTCGAATTATAAAGACATTAGAACTTAGATTCGAACAACAAGGAGTCCTACGTTATACTAACACTCATACAATATTTACATGAAAGAAATAATACCGATTGACTATAAATAGTTTTCGCAAAAGACGTTAAAATTACAATATTGTACTAGTAAGTTGTATTTTGAATCTCGAATCGAAAACTCATCTATATCAATAACACCAATATTCGAAAGCTGAACCGCCTCTACGATCTCTAAACTAGATGTATCGATCCTAAACATTAATATACTAATTTAGTATGCTCTAACATACTGAGTATACTACACGCTGTACATTTCTCATCGTTAGCCCAAATTCTGATTTTGATTACAGAAATTTTATTAACAAATAGGTTTTTCTTATCATTATTTGCAAAACTATAGTTTTGTTCATTTGTTTTTTTATTCTTTCACTGTAAAATATTGTATATTGTTTTAATTCGACCTTAGCATTCGTTACAATCTTCTCATTACATTTCCTCCATAATTTTGCTACAACCTTCCCCGTCTTTTCAAATCTGTTTACAAATCGATCCGTATATATCACGTACAACTTTCTAATATTGGTCCGCTACAGAGTTTTGAAGTGACCTAGCTCATATTCTTAACTTACACTAAGGCTAGAATGAACCTAAACATTTCTATGCCTTGCGTGATATGTATTGCAATAGAGGCGCATTAAAGCTAAAGTTTGTATATTTACTACTTATTTCATTACATTATTCAATTCTCCAGTTTCTTATTTCTGTTCAGATGTCCTATCTTTGTTTTTATAATATCAATTTTCATATCATTATTTCCATCAAACTTGACCTATTCTCCAATAAAACCCATTTAACCTACTCTTGAAAGATATGTAGAGTCTTATTCACTATGACGAAATTACAACTACGTATTTCTATAATTTGTTATTAACAAGTGATATGTTGATAGAGGCATCACTCCTGTTTAATTTATTATAGATATTATATTAACTTGAACAATATTTTCCTTAGACTGAAACATGAAATTTAAATAAACTCGATAGATATACACAAATATAGTGGACTTATAGAGCAATATAACACTTAAGGTGGCTTACAATTAATGTACATATAATTATTTAATACTATACAATATATATAAAAATAATTTAAAAATATTACATTGGACAAACATATTGCATTAGACCCACTGTTCACACAAATATTCTAATCATGCTACACACGTACTTAATCACAGTTCGTCTAAATAGGTATTATTGAAATATTTTCACCTCAAGGGATAAAGAGAGGTAAACGATAGATTACGACATAGTAACTTCATCTGTGCCCTTGTCCAACATTCTCTAACCTTTTCATTCTTCTCATATACATGTCACTCAAACAGTGGGACCATACAATTACTAGCTTTTTCAAATATATATCCTTAGTGAAGATACAAAAAGCCAAAATAATTAAATTATTAACAAAAGCCAACATTAATTATATTTTCAATTATTATATTATACATATATAATTTTAGTGAAATAAAGTTATTTTCAAGCTTGTCAGTGACATAAGGCTGAAGCTGACCATACCAAATGTTGGTCCTAGGAATTCTGCAGTATTAGTACAATTTTTAGGTGTTTCAGGCTTACCTGCAAAATAAAAATAAAGTTATCTTATTCTTAATTTTTATTCGCTTTTATATTTTAGTGCACCTTTAACTTTTTGTGGGGTATGTCGAGTAGAAAACCTCAAATCCGGAGAACGATACTAAAGTATGTAACTTTAGTATAATTATTATAAAAAATATGTGATGTGAAATTCGTCAGCATAACGAAGTCATTCAACAAGATAAATATATTTCTAGGGTTCAATTTTGTCTCGCGAGGCGCCTGCAATGGGTAAGCTTTGCTTGTATGAAGTTCGACATACATGTAACGGCATATCTAGTTTTTACGTGCCACTAGTATACGATGAATTGACGACTTATACTATACAACAGTGTGGTACCATTGTGTGTATAAGTCTACACTTTTTTTTATCGTAGAAAGCACAATGCGACACATAATATTCGGGGTATAGGGGGCTACTGTTAACTGATATTGGTCACATAATTTAGCGTTACTTAGTGTCTTCGAAGCAGATATTTTTAGCTTCAGGATACTAATGAAGGTAGCGTTGACCTGTTATATGGTTATCAATCTTGTCTCGCGAAGCACTTGCGATTCATAAGCGATGCTTGTAAGGAATTGAACATAGAAGTAGCGGCTTTTACTGTAGTACGTTCGACTTAGTGTAGAATGAACGAAGGCAGATACTATTGACCTAGTATACCACGCATTTGTTCAACACTTTGTTTATCGTAGAAAGCACAATGTGACAAATGATTGTCGAGATATGATGAACTACGGCTTGCTGATAACTGGTATCAGCTACACAAATCAGCGTTGCTTAGTGCCGCCGAAGCTGATACTTTATATGATAAATAGGCGTGTGTACTATTTTATGTCCCAGCTGCGGTGTATGTAGTAGTTTCCGCCCGTCTCATACGGGTGTGTGGTGCTATTTTATGTCCTGGAACTCTGGTGTTTGTAGTAGTATCCGCCTATGGATTGTTATGTATAGCCAACTTTTTTTAATGTAGAAAATACTCGAGACACGACTGCGGTTGTGTGCCGTGCGGTTAACTAACATATCGGCTACTTCGCGGTACTGCGCTCGATCTAACGACTTTTATTGATCTCCCAAATAAATCAACATCACGAATCACCATTCAAATACAATCTTAACATAAACAAGCGTAACAGGTACCTTCAGAAAGATCGCACACAAACGTCCCGGAGGAGATTTGGTAAGAATTCACAGTGTAGGGGCGGGGCGCTTGCGCGTTTTTTCTTTTAATATAACTAACAATATTGGACAGTTATAATGGAGAGGAAGATAGGACGCGCTCTTGGCTTGTCTTCGAAAGAACTTCGAGTTATGACAAAGTAATATTATCGAGTTTCAGTTACTTAAATAAATTTCTGATGGCAAATATCTTATTACAACGATACCTTCTGATGGCATTATTAACTCATGTGTTGCAAATCTAACTTTCTTAACACTGTCACCGCTAAATCTCTAAAAGATTTTGGGTTATTCACGATCATAACGATAAAGAGTTAGTTAGAGACACATCAAAGCATTATTTATTAATGTGATTGTGTAATTATTTATTATGTGTAGGCAGTACTTACTAGTAGCGGCCATAAGTTGAGGCAAATATTTTTGCCAAAAAGCACATTGTTTCACCCGAAGACCATGACCGGGAGCACTAGAGTTTACCGCTAAGGATAAGAATTCTCGTCCGAAAGCTGTGTAAGCTGGCCAATGTACTTTCGTCATGTCACCCTCAGCGTTCATAGAAGGATTTCTGTAACATATTATGTGAATATATTTTTGAAATATGTAAAAAAAAAATTAATAAGCATATCCCAAGTATTATATAACAATCAGCTTCACGCTGTATCCCGCACGCAGGGTAGGCAGAGGGAACCTAGTGTGAGACACTCCGTTCCCCGCTTTCTGCCGAATTCTGGAGGCATTGCGTGTAAAGTGGCAGAACTGAACGCCGCGCTTTTGCCTCGACACCAGAGCGAAGGAATGGAAATATAAATTTAAGTGAATATTTCATCTCATCGAGTGGGGATCGAACCCACAACCAGCCAGTTTTACAGTCACACTTTATGCCGGTGCGCCACGACTGGCCTCTCTTTTTTATATAACAAAATATATGTTTTAAAAGTTAGTACATACCCTGATCTTGCAAAATTCGCCCAATATTTCATCAATCGCCTACTAAACTCCACTTCTTCTGGAGAAAAATTTTTTCCTGGATTTAGAGGTTCACCAAAGACATAACTGATCTCATCCGCATGCATTACACCTGTCCATGATGGCCAGGGATTATTCTTACTACGGTGCTTGTAATAATATGTGTATACATTGTTACCAGTTTCAGCATAACGATGTGCAAACTCATTCACACCACATGTAAAGTGATAGTCTCCCACCATTTTGTCTAAAGCATTTCTATTCTTTACTGGATCTTCTGGATTTAGCCAGTCTGTATATTCATAAACTATTGCTTGCCTTGAAACATCATTTACGTAAGGGTTAAGCTCCCTCACTGCTTGCAAGTACTGTTCTCTGGTAATTCCAACATTTTCTTCTTTTGGAAACAGCTCAGTAAGATAGTAAAGAATAAAATAATAACCTTCTTCTGTATTTGAGCCCATGAGGATATTTGTCTTTTTAAAGTTTTGATGAGCTAATGATTTCCTCGGCATTTCGTCTAAAAATGAACCATCAATAATAGGCACGAAAGGAAATTCGCATATGCCCAATGTCCCCCATTCATTGTTCACAAGTTCGTCAGCACTTTTTTTCCTTAAGCAATCAATCATAGGGCCCATATCTGATCTTGAACTAGGACAGCGAACTGCTTCAGCTAATCGCATGCCTCGTAAGATACTTTCTTCTCTAGATATAATTGCCCAAGGGGCTGTTGCTGCTCCAGATTGCATTATAGCTTGAGAGAATAAATTTCTAGAAAGAGGTGATAACAAATGTAAAGAGACTGATACAGCACCAGCAGATTCGCCGAATAATGTCACATTATGAGGATTACCACCAAAGTATCCGATATTGTCTTTTACCCAGTGTAATGCCATTAATTGATCGAATAAACCAGCATTTCCCGGAACATCTGGAGTATCAAAAAATAAAAATCCAAGTGAAGCAACTCGATACTGCATGGAAACATATACAATATTTTCCTCTGATACAAGAATTTTTGCATCATATACATCTAAAGTTGCAGTTCCAGAATAAAATCCTCCACCAAACACCCATAACATAACTGCTGCATTTTTTGGACGCGGTTTTGGAGTTACAATATTTATATACAGACAGTCTTCCTGCATATCTGTGTTAGGATTCCACATCATCGCTCCAGGAAAATCTCCAAATACTGTATCAATGATTTGGACGCATGTGTGTGGCAGTGTCGTTGTATTAAGAATTTCATCGCCCCAGCTTTCTACAGGTCTAGGATGTCTGAATCTGAGATCACCCAACGGTTTCTGAGCATACGGAATGCCAAACCACGCATCGACTTGTTTTCCAGTCGCTGCTGTGAGCGTTATACCTCGTACTCTCCCCTTTCTTGTTCGGATGATTAAAGGATCTTCAGCTTCAGGTCCGAGCTGAGGTTCATCAGCCATGAGCTCCTCAATTCGTTCATGGTTTGAGTAGAATCTTTCTTCACTAGCTCGCTTAGACGAAGATTCAGGATCCTCAAATCGGGCGCGTTTCGAAGAGGTTTCATGTTCATCTAGACGCGGGAGGATTGTGTCTAGTTCAGGGTTATATCTGACAGCCTCTCCGTGTCCACGGTAAGGTTGGGGCGGTACGGGGACAGGGAAATGTGGAACATGATCGGGCGCATGGTGCCTCGCGCGGTGCTCGTGGGGGGTGGCAAGCGCACGCGCCAGCAGCGCGGCGAGAGCTGTAACTAGCACACGCATACCGCTGCTACACACTCCCGCACTCACCACCTGAAAAAATTACATAAAATACATCAATTGAAATATAATTAAATAGAGATATAAGATCTGTTTCATTTATGAAATATATAAACAGCTTCACGGTGTATCCCGCACACTGCAGGGTAGGCAGAGGGAACCTAGTGTTAACGTTCCCCACTTAAAATATTATTCCACACTAAATATATTTTCATAATAATTACCTACATCACCTTTTTTACCTACATCACCTTTTTTAGCTTTTAAAATTACAAATAAATATCAAATAAATAATATATATAAGCTTCGTTAAAATATGCTTAAATGCTCATAAAGGTTCAGTACTGACTGGATTTCATGACAGACGTTCATTCTCGGGCGTGACAACTTATGGAAAACCAAAACAAAAGAGGAATTAGAAACTCTGGATAACTGATTATATACTAAGCTTAATATTGTAGACATTATTACACCTAGATCGACTTCGGGTTACCCAACAAAAATTTAAAATTGCTAATTCTATGATAATAAAAAATGAATAAACTAAAACATTACAATAAATGCCTCCAATTTAATAAGTTTAGATAAAATTATACGTAATGGTATATTATGATCTATAAGTCTGATTTGGCTTAATACCGACTAAATATAAATATATGTTTTAGCTCTTAATACTCTTTGAAATGATGAAAAAGACACCTGCGTGATCATCTTCTAAAATGGATGAAATGTAGAACGGAGAACTCAGTGAAAGAATTCCTTTCTTATTAGGATAAGTGAATTTTGCGATCATCGTTGAATTTCTCGAGATGGTGAGTGAACAAAGAATTTTGACACTAGTTTCCCAACCCTGATATGTACATATTAAAGCGTAAAACTGTCATTATAAAATATTAAGGAATTTAATATGTATTCTGTAAATTTATTTTGTTCTCAACTAAATGAGGTATCAATCAGACGGTCTAAAAGGATATCTTTTAATTAAATCAAAACGGTAATTCGGTTATATTAATGGCACTTTAGATTACGCAAGTCTAAAATTCTTTAGATAAAAGGCAATGAACGTATTAAATTTGTATTATCGGTTGTTTAATGTACACTATAACTAAACAAAGAATTTTATGTAGCCGAATTAAGGTACTAATTAACTAATTATTATTATTTTTGTTATTTTAGCTTCACGCTGTATCCCGCGGGGACACGTAAAACCCCAAATTCTAGAGGGTTGAGTGGCGGATCTAATCATCACGCTTTGCCTCGTTACCAGAATCGAATCCAGAATCTGTCTATTACAGTCGCATACTTGTGCCCATGCAACTGGCACTGAACTAGCGAAGTAAAGAGTACTTAAAAGAAAGTATGAGACCTTTACTTTTTCTCATATATAGCAAGGTTTCCCCACTTCTCCACTTTTCACCCGAATTCGAGATGTTGCGTATTGAGAAGCGGAATTCAACGCCGCACTTTATCTGGGGAAATCCCGGAAACCAGAGGGGAAAATTGAAAATAATTATTTCCCACGAGTGAGGATCAAATCCGCAACCAAAGCTTTAACAGTTAGATCTGTATCGCACAAAAATACAGTAAAATAAATTGCACATACTATATTCAATACAGTAATTATTATATCTACATAGGTATATGAAATGTCAGTAAGCTTCACGTGACATGAACAAGACAACGCAGTTTCCGCTTGTTACCCCGTTACCGGTTTCGGGAAAGCTGCACGTATTATGCTGTACAATTTAATTGTATACTATTTAATTGCGTATTTAGTATGAAATTCTATGTAATATAGTGACAGTTGTGATACAGTTGGCTCATCTTTGAAAAGCTCACGAGTGGAAATCGAACCTACAATCTGTTCACAGTCGCATGTCAGCGCCACGACTATCCTCAAAACTGGCTTGGCAAAGTTAAATATTTTGTAAAGAATTCTACCTACCAAAATGTGGCGACAAAGTGAGGCGTTGATTCTCGTCTCAGACAATACACAATAAGTCCAAAACGTTCGAAAAACATATCATCGTGATTTAAATAAATAAAATAAATAAATCAGCTTCACGCTGTATCCCGCACACAGCAGGGTAGGCAGAGGGAACCTAGTGTAAGACACTCCCTTCCCCACTTTCTGCCGAATTCTGGAGGCATTGCGTGTTAAGTGCCAGAATTCAACGCCGCACTTGTCCTCGACACCGGAGCGAAGAAATGGAAATATAAATTTAAGTAAATATTTCATCTCCTCGAGAGGGGATCAAATCCACAACCAGTCGGTTTTACAATCACACTATGTGCCCCTGTGTGTTTGATATAAATATTAGACTAGAATAAATGTTTGAACACCAATATTACTTTAGCAAAGGATATTGCACTTTAAATGTCATTTAAATGCCGTACATATCATATCGCGTCATCTTACTAGATAATGTTTAAAGATATACGTATCTAGTAAAAAGCGCTAGCGTCTGATAGTAAACGCTACAAATTTGGATTCCATTCCTACTTACGGGAAATATATATTTTTTTCCTTTCTCTACTAAGAAGACAAAGTGTCGCAACATTCAACACGAAACATTTCGAAAATTGGGTGGAAGGTGAAGAACAGAGTGACTAATTATGTTCCCTATGTCTATTGTGCTATATACAAAATGCAGCATGAAGCTGAAAAAACTAGAGTCTAATTTGATTTGAAACATAGTATTTGCTGGAACATAAATTCATAAGAAAAATATTTGTCCTTAAAGTATTTTCATTTTGAGGTAACAACGTGAGGTAAAGATGATGGGTGTCTGTTTATTTTTTTCTTAGTGGTAAAAACAAATGTGGAGGTGATGATAAATAACCTTTTTATTATAATATATACGCACGTATGAACTGGAAATTTGTTACATCTAACTTGTTGTCAAAATATTAAACGAAAGTGCTTATACTTTTATCCTTAATCCAAAACTAGTACTATTGATAATAGTAAAATCACTAACAAAAGAAAATATAGAGACAGTCTAAAGATAGAAAAATAATGTTTGTGATGATGCAAAAAGAATGGTACCAGATTATATACAAATACAAAAAGACAGGAATGTCAAAATGTCGTTCTATCTGCATACCCTAATGCGGAAAATAGAAGGGAAAATCACATTAACAATGAAAAAAATCACATCAACGTGGAGAACTAAATAAGGGGAATGGAAGTGTTTTATTCGAAATGGAGTGTAATAACACTAGGTTTCCAAATTCCCTCTGCCTTCCATTGTGTCCGGGATACAGCATGAAAAAAATCGTTAATAAAAAAAACAAATTCACATTGATACTTTAATACCAAATCAATAACAGAATGATATTGATCAAGAACACACAACAAAACTAATAAAAGAGAAAATATTTCATAATTCAATAGATCCCGAAAACTCATAGTTTGATCTACCCTCCAAATATTTACACGAGACGGTTTATATTGACGGAGCAAAATAAATAGTGGCAGATATTGACCGGACGTCCGTAACACGCAAACAGGGAAATGTAATATACGGTAGGTTTTTAAGAATCGATAAGGTGAATAGTGCCCCAGTTAGTTATCTGGTGGAATCTGTTTAAAGGAGGTCATAAGTTCCAGTAGCAATTGTAAAAAAGGTGTCTGATTTAACAAAATTATTCTGTCAAGTCAGATTTGTTATTTAGTTGTTATAGTATGTTAAATATCACTACCAACACATATAATGATTTTGTCTCAAATTGTGTAATTTTTATTTATTTATTTAGCTTCACACTGTAAACAGGGTAGGCGGAGGGAACCTGGTAATCTAGCGTTAAGATACTTCCATTCTCCATTTTCCGCCGATTTCTCGAGGCCTTGCGTGTTGAGCAGCGGAGATCAACACTGCGCGTTACCAAAGCGAGGAAATATAAAATATTTCATTTCCTCGAGTAGAAATCGAATTCACAGCCTTTTGCGTTTGAAGTCTCACTTGCTTGTGTCCCTGCGCCAGGACTGGCCTGAAATCTAATGTTATGAATTTAATTATACACATTAGTGAATGACAAAGCCGTCAAAGTGTGACTGTAAAACCGACTGATTGTGAATTCGATCCCCACTCGAGGAGATAAAATATTTACTAGTATATATATTTTATATTTCCATTTCTTCGCTCTGGTGTCGAGGCAAAGCCCGGCGTTGAATTCAACACGCAATGCCTCCAGAATTCGGCAGAAAGTGGGGAACGGAGTGTTTTAACACTAAGTTCCCTACCCTGCTGTGTGCGGGATACAGCGTGAAGCAGATTATTAAGCAATGACATTTTAATTTGTAAATTGGAAATGGATGACTTCTGATTTTATTTTATTAGAGCACGGAAATGAAACTTCATTCACTTAAGTAGGTGTGAGACGTAGATTAAATAGACGCTATCTCACTGCACCACAATTCTCTGAATGCCATGTGTATTATAAGTCTTCAAAATCGAAAGTAGGGAACGGAGTGTCTTAACATTAGGTTCCCTCTGACTACACTGCTGTATGCGGGATACAGCGTAAAGCTGATTTTAAAATGGACAAGTTCTTGAGAATACACTCTTTATATTTTCTATGCTTACTCCGTGAAAAGTAGGTTTTTTTTAGCTTCAAGCTGTATCCCGCAAACAGCAGAGTAGGCACAGGAAACTTAGTGTCGAGACACTCCGTCCCCCATTTTCCGCCGAAACACAGGATTGACATTATAATTTGATTTATATGATAGAGGTCAGTATTATTATTGTGGTAGTACAAGATAATTAGCTGTCAATCAATGCGTGAACTATTATATACGTGAATCCACTTAAAACAAATGAGATTTTAGTACTATCAATATAACATGGAAGTTTACATAAAGCTACTTTCTGTCTTTGCCATGATAAAAAAATATATTTACTTAGCCTAATCTTCAAAAATCTGAATATTAGACAAACAAAGCATATCAAAAATAATTCACAAAAAGTGAATTACCAAAATGATAAGCGATTTGTGGACATGATTTGAATTTTTCCTTCCAGGCCAAAGCTGAATTAAATTATGCAAATACGCCGAAAAAACGCCCATCTGCTGCTTCACGGGAAATTACACGTGCCACGAAGAAACGATGGCCCAGAATTTTAGATGCGACTGCCACTTTTCGGCCTTTTTTGGCATACTGCGGGAAAACGACTTCTAATTAAAGTTTTTTCTTTTATGGTGTATGAATTAAAATATTTTTGTGTTATTTTGGTTTTTTTTTTAGCTTGACGCACATAGCATACAGAGTTACCCTGGGAACCTCCTGTAAATGCAATCCGTTCCCATTAAGACAACTCCGTTCCCTATTGTCCGCCGAATTCTGGAGGCTTTGCGTGATGAGTAGCAAAACTCAACGTCGTGTTTTACCTCGTTACCAGAGCAAAAAATAGAAAATATTAAATATTTCATTTCATCAAGAAGGAATCGATGTGTCGGATTTCCAGTCGCACGATGTGCCCCTGCGCCACAACTGGTTGTTTTGATTAATTTTTAATAAAATTAATCTATAATTCCGATTAATGTTAAAAGATATAAGGTGATTGTCTGATTAATCGCAATAACAGTGAATTTGAATCAAACTCGGTACATACTATGTATTTATAAATATTATATTGTATGTCCCGATAAACATCGTAGTATATGTAATTCAGTTACTTTGTAACTTTTCGGTAGGAACAATTTAAGAGGTTTTAATGCATAACTTTGTCAATTTGTCACACTTGAATTACAGAATATAAATATATATTATATTCGAATGTGGTTATAAAATATCTGAAATTATTAAGTCATTTATCTAAGCCTAAATGCGATTAAGACAAAGGTTCTGGTATTTGAAAGAAATGAAGAAAGGACAGAATACAAGATCAGTGTAAATGATTAGATATTAGAACAAGGGAATGAAATAGTATATTTGGAAAGTATATTCAGTAGAGATGGAAGATACGAGATGAATGCGGAAAGGCATATCGCTTCCGGTAACAGGGTTAATGGTGCCTTAGCTGTATTGATGAGAGAGTGAAACGGCATCACAGCTGCATGTTTGGCCGTGCACAATGCAGTTTTGGTACCGACGCTGTTATAAGGCAGCGAAACGTGGGTATTACAGAAGCAGAATGAAAGAAATATGAATGCTGTGGAGATGCGATCTCTTTGTAGAATATGCAAAGTCACCTTAACTGATCAAATCCGCAATGAAGAGATACATAGAATAGTATGTACTAGCGATTATGTGACGGTGAAAATAAATAAGAATGTGTTCAGCTGGTTTGGGCACTTTGAACGAATGAGTGATGAAAGAATGGTAAAAAAGATTTATGATGGAAACTTGAGCGGTAAGAAAAGAAGGAGACCTCAGATGACCTTCGAAAACATAGTATCAAATATATCGGAGGACCCCCCGGAGGATATGTATGAAGAGGTTGATGAAAGTGGACAAGGTGAAAGAGATATATAGGACCGTAGCGTTTAGCGCTCCGTTCTCTCTGACTACCCCGCTAAGGAACCGCTAATACAGAGTGAAGCTAGAGTAGATTAGATTAATTTATTTATGAAGTAATCTAAAAATGATCATTTTCCGCATTGCTAATAGGAACGTACGATATTGGGATAATTAGATATTATGTCTTAGATAGTTTTATCTACTAGTAAATTATCCCAAAAATACATGAAACCTTTTTTAACGACAATTTCATATCTAAATTTAATCAATTATCTTAACTGTACAGGGTACAAGGACTGCAGATATACAATTTCAAAATTCAATTTTATTTAAAATAGAAGAAAAAGTCATTCTGAAGGAAGGTAAGCTCGCGATATCGCGGGGTCACGTGGCAGAAGGTCAGGTATTTGCAATTCAAGTAGAATTGAGTGACACTGCGGCAGTCCATCGTGTGTACTCAAAGTAGGGTCCGTAAATACAATACTAATTTTACATTATAACATATACTAATTATATAAACATAAGAAAAATTTTATTTTATAGATAAAGATATTCTTATAAATGTTCTTAATTTTACGTATAAGGTTTTATAAAAGTTTACAAGAAAATTTTTTTTCAACATTTCATCCGCTGAGAATTTTATAATTCTCACACAAAATGAAACTAACTATGACTCGAATAACCACTAGTCAAATATATGAACGTTTACTTTTTTATTTAAAAATTTTGATATTCAAATGTGAATTCCACTATTATACAGTAAATATAAGCTCTTCTGTTTATTTCAATGAAACTGTTAGTTTTACACGTTTTATTGAACTTTTAATATTCTCTATAGTATACAGGTGGAAGTGTAAGCACCACATTAAATGAAACCACAGTTTTAACTACTCTATAGAAGCCTACTATAAATCAGAAAAAAATAAATTCCCAAAAATGAAAAAGTATTTTTTTCAAACAAAATAAATAATAAAATTGTCATTTTAAAATAAAACGGCATTTGTAAGGATGACGCACGCACACATAAACCTATCAAAGGAACACCGCCGTACACGGTTCATTCCGAAATCGAGTCGTAGTTATTGGCGATAAAGTTCAAAATTGTTTAACCTTTAGCAGTATTTTTGTAAAAATCAGAACGAGGAAACGGAAATATAAATTTGAATAAACATTTAATTTCCTCGAGTGGGGATCGAACCGACAACCAGTCGGTTTTACAGTCACACTTTGTGCCACTCCACCACGACTGGCCTCAATTTAGAGCATTATTAAGCATAATTAAGTTAAGTCGCCCCACTGAACAACCGATACTCTTGGAGCCTAGCTTGGAGAGCCCTCGTCCGTGTCATACCAACTCTGTGGCCTTGGGAGTTAATTGGGGTAATAGTGATTGTTAGATAGCGGCCGATAGGACGGAATGGCGCTGCGGTTGCTTTCTTCCACTGACATTTAAAATGTAGGGCATTTTCGTTGTTTTATATTATGTTGGTTTTGCTATTTTTAAGATGGTGTTGGTTTTTAAAGTTTGTTAATGTTTGTATTGATAAGGCTGTTGTGGCGTAGTGGGACAGTGTTTGACTGTAAACGTGACGGTTGTGGATTCGATTCGCACTTGAGGAAATGAATTACTTAATATTTTCATTTCCTCGCTCTAGTAATGAGGCAAGACGCAGCGTTTAATTCCGACTCTCAACACGCAAGGTCTTGAAAATTCGCCGAAAAATGAGAAATTGAAATGTTATAATGGGAACCTTGTTATGTGCGGGATACATCGTGAAGCTACAATAATGTCTCGAATTTAGGCGGAACGTGGAAAACGAAGTGTCTTAACACTAAGCTCTCTCTGCTGAATTAAATAAAAATGACACTACTATGATATTATATTATTCTCAAGAAACTCACTTCTATCCGTATAAGACCACAAATTACATTGCGACGCCGCGGCTGACGACGGAGGTCTCAAAATGAAATTTATGACCGATTTATATCCTAAGGGAACTTATTACGAGAACTAGCGCACCGAGAGCCATCCAAAGGAAATGCGGTCGAATAAAAATAATTTTTCCGCCTTTCAAACGATTAAAGAGTTGAAAGTTGGATGCTTTATTGGTGAGAAACTTTGAAATGGAGTTTGTTTGTGTGAAATATAGTTTGGAATTTATTGAGTGGTTAAATGTGTATAAGACTATAACATAACTAGCGTACCGCATGCGGCTTCGCCCGCTTGAACTACACAATTACTTATATACTAATCTGAATACCTTTTTTAACTTCATGCCATATCCCGCACCTACCAGGGTAGGGAACCTGGAAACTTAATGTTAAGACATTCCGTTTCCACTTTCGTTCTCCACTTTCCGCCTGATTCTGCAGGCATTGAGCGTTAAGTAGCACAACTCAAAGTTGTGCTTTTGCCTCGTTACCGGAGTGAAAAATTGTAAATATTCAATATTTAATTGCTTCGAGTAGACATCGAATCCACAACTTGTCGTATTTACAGTCGTACCACGACTGGCCATACTTAAGTGAATTACTTTAGTGTACTAATACTCTAATCTAATCTAGCTTTATTCCTAGCGGGGTAGTCAGAGAACAGAGCGCCATACACTACGGTCTTTGCATACCTCTTTCGCCTCGTCTACTGTCAGTTTAGTGTACCGTATAACATTGTCATTTTAAAAACAATATCGACACATTGGAAACTAAATTTTCAACCAATCCAATTAAATAATTATTTTTTAGCAATTTTGTCGAAGAACATAATTTATATTGATAAAATAATATTTTTTAAATGGAACTACAAGGTGTAAAAATCTGAAATTTGACATGTAGGCTCCTTGGGAAGTTTAGGGGAACACTGACAGAGGATTTTCCAAAATTCGACTGGAACGTGAAAATTTACGTTTCATAGTCCACGCAAGTGAAATTGCAGGTTACGATTTGTTGATTATAAAACATCACTAGCACAATGAGCTTTTGTTTCAATTGATCCTAATAAATCCTACAATAAAAGAGCAACTACAATGAAACCTTTATGAGTTCATATGAACAAAAAATTAACATTACCTGACGTGTATAGTAACTATGGGATCCAGTATGGATTTTTTAATAATATTACATAAAAATGCAGAATACATTTTATTATATTTATTCAGACCAATTACAATTGTTCTTAAAATATTTACTGACCTAACAAGAAAGAGAAAGAAATTTTCGATTAACAAAAATTTGATTTGTAGGTCTTTTGACCTTTTCCGTTAAATGACTTTTTAACCGGTATCAAATTAGTGTCGGAATTTTCTTTATATTCCTTTTTTTTTGTGCTTTACGCTGAATCAAAGTGCAGTGGGAATCGAACCCAGAACTTTTTCCGTTTGCTAGTCAACTGTGGCCTTTTTAATGAAGTTTTTTTTCATAGATTGGATTTAAAACATATAAAATGACGTTCATACATGAACAGGACTAATCAAATTCTAACACAAGTACCAGATTGTATACAAGTAAAAAGAACAATATAACAAGGATATCATTAGTAGAAGTAAAGGAAAGTAAGAAAAGATTCTTATCAAAGGCTAAGCAAGTCGACTATAAAAAGTCGGCCGGCGACGTGGCCGGCATCACTTCTATAAAGGATTTCACAAAGTCACCCGGCGGAACCAATTTAATTGGTACGGGTCGGGAACATTTTTCGTGTAAATTAAGGACCCTTTCCTAGTAAATTGTAGAAAGAGTAAAACGATGGACGTGCTCTTTGAATAAGTTTATTGTATAGTCCAGAAAAGAGGTTGTATTACAGATTTGATTCCCTGTTGGCGTAAAAAATTGTAAATATAAGACAAATTTGAATAGCAATGCCATGGAAGTCCTATTTATTAGAGGTAGGACTTTAAAGTTGTTAACTCGTAACTCAATTTTTTTATAAGCTTTCAATTAGTTCCGCTAAATTCTTGAGGTCATTTTTGAGGAGCTGCGTGTTGAGTGGCGGAATTCAACGCCGCGGTATACCTCGTTAGCAGAGCGAAGAAAACAAAAAATAATAAATATTTCTTTATATTATATTATTATAAAGAAGCTTGATTTTTTATAAAATATTAGATATATATCTGCAAAACTTACGTAGAAATTACAATGATTTGCACAAAAACAATTAATCGATAATACTTTATCCATAAATAATTTAAAAATTTCACGTCCTTAGTCAATGTACTCAATTTATACATATTATCTACATACATATTTGAAGTGGTGTTTTTTTTTAGTTTACCCTATATCCCACATACAGCAGCATAGGCAGAGAGAACCTACAATTAAGAGGTTTTATTCGGTTTCCACTACGAGGGTATAAACAGATAGAAGCTTTCTGTTTTCTGTTTTTCGACTAAATTTGAAACATTACGTGTTAAGTGGCCAAAACTCGATGCCGCGCCTTGTCTATTTAGAGAGAGAAGGATTAAAAATATTTTAAATAAAGTTATATTTCTTACACAATATTTCTATATATATTATAATATTAAAAAAATTTAAAAAACGTTTAAGATATATACTCTCAGCTAGAATATTTTGTGTCGCAATATCACAGCACAAGTTAATTTTCCATATGATTTCAGTTAATTTATATAAAACACGTCTCTCAGCTATAGCGTGCAGCGTAACTTAGACGGAGTATCTACTCGTCACTAGAGACGTTCGCTGTTTGTCGATATAAACATACCTACTATAAAAAAAAATATTAAATATAATATTTGATTTTTTATGATTGTGATTTGATATAAAAAAAAATTCTCCAAAAGTTGCTTAGTTATAAAACACTTCATCACCAAATTGTGAAAATGAACAACAATATTTACATAATTTATATAAAAAGTTTTACTATAATATTTTATGTCACTATGACTTGTCTAAGAATATTACTTACACAAACAAATAAACTAAACAAGTGGCCGCCTGAAATTCTATTTGCGGTAATTAAAAATGGTAAAAACCAATTTTTTTCCCGTTTCCAACCCTACACGCCAAATTTCAGCGTTCTACACCGCATATTTTTTTACCGTACGTTGTCTATCAGACATACAATAACAGAACAGTCATATTTCTACAGAAATTTCAAATAAAATCACCAAACGCTATTGCTTAGTTTAAATATTATTATATTTTTACGATTTAGAGTGGAGTAATAGAAACTATTTAGAGATAGAACGCTATTGTTTAGTTAAATATTTTAATATTTTTACGATTTAGAATGGAGAATAGAAACTATTTTGAGATAGATATAATTCAACTGTACACTGACGTTTCATGTACTATTAATATTAAAGATGCGATAGATGTTTGTTAGTTTGTTACGCCTTCATGTGAAAACAATTCTGACACTTATCTTAAATTTTGTTCAGATAATTTTACCAATATAGTCAACGATGTACGATACTTATAAAATAATAACAAAAAAAAATATAATAAAAAAAAGTCTATGTTAATATACAAAATTATAACGAACACTTTGAAATAAACGAATTTGAACGTCATTCTTTACTTTTCAATGATCATTAAAAGTCATATAAGTAAGCTATTTCTACTGTATAAATCATCGATAACTTCCCAACCCTACACTACTCTATTACATAAAGCACGCCCGACTCCGTGCCGGCACATATAAACGACGTAATTATATTTTTCTCTGCACCAACTACCCTTCACAAACATTATTATACGGGTTATGAGGAATCTTGTTTACTTCAAATGGTTGGGATATATTGCTGGGTGACGTCAAGCATGGTGTGAATTTTTATTTATTTGTTTGGAGGATTTTAAATAATTGTCGTCAGCTATGCCCTGCGTCTTCGTGTTATGTAAAAAAAATATTTTTATTTTTCAAGTCATTTTATCTTCATACATCTCTTATATTGTCAGAGAGGTGGCGCAGGTCACAAGCGAGCGACTGTAAGCACGACAGGTTGTGAGTTCGATTATAATTCGAGGAAATTAAATATTTAATATTTTCATTCCCTCGCTCTGGTAACGAGGTAAGTATCCCGCACACAGCAGAGTAGGCAGAGGGAACCTAGTGTTAAAACATTCCGTTTCTCATTTTCCGCCAAATTCAGAATGCATTGAGTGTTGAGTGGCAGAACCCAACGCCGTGTTTTGCCTCATCACCAGAGCCAAGAAATGAAATATACATTTTAAATAAATATTTCATTTTGACGAGTGAAAATCGAACCGAAAACCAGTCGCGTTTACTTTGACACACTTGTGCCCCTGCGCCACGACTGACCTAATATAAATTAATATTATCTAATAGATTTTGTAACAAAATATTTCTTTTACCTGGGACTATCTCTGAAACGCCATGACCGTTGCTCGCTACGCATAAGCGACGCAAGACGCACCTTACATCATTTGATGGACCACCTGAAATAAAAATTTAAAATTTGTTTTTTTATATTACGTTTTTTTAATACGTCAAAAAGTAATCAAATATATAATTATAACTTCTTTTATTCTTCCACTGACGAGTCATATACTCAAATAATTCAAAATCTCGAGACCCATTTACACATTTTTTTAAAATAATTTGTGCCTCCAGAATTCGTCGGATAGTGGAGAACGGTGCCTAAATGGGAACGGAGTGGTTTAAAACTAGGTTCCCTCTGCCTACTCTGTTATGTGCGGGATACAGCATAAAGCTAAAAATAAATCAAAAAAATATTTTTTTCTGCATTACTATTATAAGTGAATCAAATATTATAAAATTTAAATAAAGCACGAACTATAATAAATAAAAATTAAATCATTGTAGATACTTTCTAATTTTTCTTTATTTTAATAAAATGCATTCTGTTACAAAAATTATATTTTGCAGCTTACATTATATTACCGGACTATAATCTGCAAACACTCAGTTGATTGGAAGCGAGGAGTCGACGTTTCATATAACTTAAACATACATACATACATACATATTCTATATACTGTATAGTGTATTGTTTCAGAGATTTAAAATATTATATAGAGATTTTTACAATATTCCTTTTTAATTACTTTTTCAGATTTTGATTTCTTTTTAAAATATTTTTTCCACACGAATCGGAATTACTGTAAAGAGGAAAGCGAAGAACGGAATTGATTATCGCTTAAAAAATTCAATATTATTTTTCAGATTCAAGCGGTTTCCCGAAAATAGCAGGGTAGGAGAGAGGATTTAATGTTGAGACACTCCGTTCGTCACTTTCCGCCATTTTTTTAAAGTCATAGATAGCGTTTTGACTATCTACGTTTAGTCTACCATAACAAGAAAATGAAAATAAACCATTCCCCCAAGTGGGGAATTAAACCCACAACGATCGCGACACTATATTTATAGTAAGTTTTAGCACTATTTTAAGAAAGTTTGTTCAAAAGAAAGGAAGGCAAAGTGGAATATGCGTATTTGGTCCCTAGAGATGTGACACAACGCGAAACATTACTTAGTGATGTTTGACACGATGACATGAATATTTTGACAAGAAACATAGATATTGAGGCTAGTCGTGGTAAAAACGACGGGTTGTGGGTTCGATTTCCGCTTGAGGAATTAAAATATGTAATATTTTCATTTCCTTGGTCTAGTAACGAGGCAAAGTGCAGCATTGAGTTTTTTGTACCTAGTAGTTGGTATAGAAAAAAAAACAATTTCTTAGCTTTACACTGTACTCTGGGACATTGGGAAACCAGTGTTAAAATAATTACTCACTTTCCGATCAATTTTCAAGACATTGTGTGTTAATTAACGGAACTCTAAGCCGCGCTCTGTCTTTTTTTTGCTTGTACCAGAACAAGAAAATAAAAACAATTTATTCCTCCGAGTACAAAACAAACCCACAACGCTGCGCCAAGATGACGTAATTTTTTTATATTACATATTTATATAATATAAAAAAATATAAAATATACAAAATAAAAATGTTTCTACAATAAAAGATGGGAGTGGTGGCTAAACAGAATTATATAGAGCATCACGTCGTAGGAATTTTTGTATATTGCGTGCTGGCATGCGGATCTCAATATCGCATTATTTCTGACCCAATAAAATAATGTATGTGAATACAAATACATTTATAATAATATTATTATTCTGAAGAGCCCATTATGGTTGAAAATATTAGGAGATACAAGAGTCACTCGACTCAGACCAAAAACATTCAACTCACCACTTTCTGTCTAATTTCCGAGACATTGCGAAATCAAAATAAAAAGCTATAAACTTATTTTTTTTTAAATGTCAAGTAATTAAACACCAGTTCATTAAAGTTACTGTCTCAGAAACGGCGCAAAAACCTCAGCGGGACTTTTTTTTAATTAATAATTTACATATTGAAAATAAATTAAATATAATCATCCCCCAAATGGGAATCCGACCCACACCCGTTCACAATCAAACGCTGTCCCACTGCACCCTGAAAACCCTCTACCTGATTAGCATTCAACAAAATAGCAATTTTCTTATCCATACTTAAAACCTTATTAAAAACTTACAGCATTTGTCAACAACTGGATACTGACACGAACTGACCTTTCACTTACAACAAACTGACATAAAAGTTCACATTAAATCTAAGTTTTAAGATTAAAAGCGTTTCCGGTGCGGTTAAATCCACCTGCTCTGGTCATCTTTTGAACGGTAAAAGGGCCCTTCACCGAAGAGTTCTAAACATAGAAACCACAACGAGTGATGAGAGTCAACAGAAAAATATACAAGTAAAAATAAAAACGAAAATAGGCGCACGTGTTCTAAATAAAATATGGACGCGGCAATGTTACATTTTGTTTTCGGCTTTGGGAAATTTAGCTTTGTTGCTTAGGGAATAGCTGGTAGAGAAGAATGGATTGTATGTTTTTTTTTCACCTTTCCGTATTCCGTATATTGGACAGTAAGTAGAGAGAATCTTATGCTAAGACACTCCGTTCATCACTTTGGTGCTCGAACTCGTGACATTACTACAATTTAAAACTGGTTGTAGATTTGATGTTTACTCGTCAGCAAGAACTATTTTTATTTTTTCGCGTTTGCGTTGAGTTCCTTCGCATAACATCTCTATTTCCAATGGGTAAAGCGAAGAACGTAGAGTCTTGACACTAGGTTTCCCTCTGCCTGTCCTGCTACTTTTAACCTCAATAGTAAAGGGGTATTATAAGTTTGGAAGAATGAATAGATCTGTATGCGATTTTCTTGAATCGAGTGCATTGTTCATCGTATTGGCTCTTAGCTATGATATATGAAAATCGAATTAGCAATTATTAAGCTACAGGCACTTTGCTAAGACGAGGTATCAATTTTTTAGAGTTTTTCGTGCATGTAAATAAAAATTATTAAATAATTCATTACCTCGTGTGGGAACTGAACACACAACCTTTTTCGAGACATTACGTGCTGAGTAGCGAAACTTAACGCCGCGCTATTTCTTGTTACGAAAGCGAGGAACCAAAAATAGAAGAATTTGTTAAAAAACATATCATATATCTTTAATTTGCATAGCATTCTTGTCGTAATGAAAAAAAATACCTAATTACCTTAGTAGAACGAACGATGCAAACACTTTACTTAATTGAGGAAACTTATTAAAGTGAACTGAAAAATAAACTACTATTAAATATAAGACAATATTATTCATATTTCTGATGAGTTTTTGTAGAAATCCAGTTTTTACTCTACAATTTAATTGAGGCCGGTCGCGGCGCAGGGGCACAAGTGTGTCACTGCAAAAGCGACTGGTTGCGGGTTCGATCTCTACGCAAGGAAATTAAACATTTATTTAAATTTATATTTTTATTTCTTCGCTCTGATGTCGAGGCAAAGCACGGCGTTGAGTTTCGACACTCAACACGTGATGCTTCTAAAACTTGGCGAAAAGTGGGAAACGGCGTGTCTTAATACTAGATTAACTACCCCTTGCTATGTGCGTGATACAGCGTCAAGTTTGTTTAAATTTTTATATTTATTTTACCTTAACAGAAATCTTTATAGTATTGTTTATTTGTTGTAGCCATTATAGAAATAAACATAGAAATAAGTAAGACCAGTCGTGGCGCAGAGGCACGAAAGTGTGGCTGTAACCGCGACAGTTTGTGAGTTCGATCCCCACTCGCGGAAATAAAATATTTAATATTTTAACTTCTTCACATTGGTGCCGAGGCAAAGTATAGTGTTGAGTTCCGCCACTCAACGCGCAATGCCTCCAAAAATCGACGGAAGGTGGGGAACAATGTGTCTTAACACTAGGTTCCCTTTGCCCTGCTGTGTGCGGGATACAGCGAGACGCTAAAAAAATTAGAAAAAATAAAGTTATTCAACATGAACAGAATCTTCAGCTATGATGATATTAGTATAAAGTATTATATAAAAAAAATAACTATTTCTATACATACATAAACTGTCTCTAAATAAAATATCAAAATGTAAATATACCAGTATTTTTCTTATATTCAAGTGAATAAACACTATATGCATTTCAAACTGTGAGAACACACCGTATATTTCATTCTCGAGTGCAATTTGTCCGAGCTACGTGAAGAGTGCTACGCGGCGAACTAAAGTCGTAGCACTGTTTGCTTCCGAGTTTTACGGCAACTTCCTTTTTCTGAAACTTATTTATGAAATATAAAAGTTTTTTTTTTATTATTTAGTTTATTATTTTTGTTTATTTCTTGTTTACATTTGCCGTTGGTCAGGGACACAAGCGTGCGTTGTGAATTCGATTCCCGTTCCACGAAAGGCAATGTTTAATGTTTTCATTTCCTCTCTCTGGTAACGAGGTGCGCGGCGTTGAGTTCCGCTACCCGGTGTGCAATGCCTCGAGAAGTCTGAGTTTGAATGCTGAATACTCGTTACGACAGCGAGAAAATAAAAATATTAAATATTATGTTTTGTATTCTCGCGTCGTTTAAAAACTTATATGAAAAATATTTATATTATAGATACAGTAAAAATGTGTAAAGTTTATTTTTAAAAAAACCGAGTAAAATTTTACATTATTAGAATTTATACATTACAATGCTATGGCATCATATCAAAGCAGGAAAACGGAAATCATTTAAATAATTATCCGAGGCTATATTTAAACTTATATATATATATAAGCTTTTTTTATTTTTTTTTTGTTCCAAAGTACCAAGTTGGCATTTTTTTCCCTAAAATAAATAACTTCACACTGTATCCCGAATAGCAGAGCAGAGCCAACCTAGTGTAGATACACTCCGTTACCCACTTTCCGTTCAATTTTCGAATCATAGCGTGTTGAGTGACAGACCTCACCACCTCTGATATTAATTCCACCGAGAATCCAATGAGAATCGAACCTAAAACCGTAAGACTTACTTACATCTAATTTAAACAAATAAAAAAAGCATAATGATGAAATTTACGGTTACATAAGCAATAGCTCGTTCGCGCCCTTCACTTCGTAAGGTGAAGGACAGTAGTGTTTTCATATATCACTTGAAGGACGCAGCGCCCTTTGTTGAACACTTGATATTCCAATCGGACTTATCTTATTAAGCTATCTTTTTAGTAGTAATAAAATAAAAAAAAGTTGGAAGCTGCTAACTTGTCCATATTTTTTAATACTATAAACAATACAAAATCAGCTTGACGCTGTATCCCGCGCATAGCAGTGTAGGCAGAGGGAAACATATTCCATTTCCCATTTTTCGCAGAATTCTGAAATCATTACGCGTTGAGTGGCGGAATTCAACGCCGCACTTTGCCTCGACACCTGAGCGAAGAAATGAAACTATTAAATATTTCGTTTCCTAAAGTGACGATTGAACCTACAACCAGTCGCGTCTACAGTCACACATCTGTGCAAAAAAAGTGCAAATTATCTAGATTGTCTTATTTTAGATCATCTCACTATGTCTATAAAAGCTAAGATTCACTGATTCACAGATTCTTCACATGATCCAATAAAAAACATTGTTGTTTTTTTTTATTTTTGCAAATTTGAATACTGTGGGAAAGTTCTTGATGCAGCTTCACAGGGTACAGAGCATAGCAATGGAACCTAGTGTTAATATAACGGTTCGATTCCCACTCGGGGAAGTGAAATATTTAATATGTTCATCTGGTCGCTCTGATACCGAGCTGAGCAAAAAGCTGCGTTGAGTTTCGCATTTCAACACGCAAAGCCTCCCGAATTCGGTGGAAAGTGGGAAACGGATATTGGTCTTAATAGAAACGAAGCGTCTAAACAGTAGGTTCCCAGGTTCCCTCTGCCTATCCAGCAATGTCTGGAATACAGCGTGATGTTAAAGAAAAATTATTTCCTTTATCACTATACATGGCCACGCAAGTCACATACATTGCATTTATTTTTATCAACTTTTAAGTCCGATAAAGTTCTATAATATTGTGACATTGAAAGAAAATGCACCTGTCTGTAACTCCACCGTAATATTTTATTCTGACCTTGGTCAAAGCTTTTAATAAAACAGCTTACAGTGGAATGACAACTTAAATTTTTAACTAATATTGCTATAGGTTCTGCTATGGCAACCTTGGGACGTACGGTACTTCAAGGATATCTGGACAAAATGCAGCGTTCTGCTGCGTGCTATGTCTATTTTAACAAAAAGTGGATATTAAAAGACATTTATTTTGATTTTCACTGCTATATCCTATAGGCACGTTTCATTTAAATGTTATCCTTTTTTTTCACCTTGTATCCTACAAATAGTAGGGTAGGCAAATTGAATCTTGCGTTTTGAGTAGCGGAACACAGCGCCGTGCTTTGCCACATTACCAGAACGAGGAAATAAAAATGTTAAATATTTTATTTCCTGGAATGGGAATCGAACCCATAACCTGTCACATTTCCACTTGCACAATTGTGCGAGCGAACCCTACCACGACTAGCTGATTATTCAATAATATTATCTAAACGGCACTGCCCATTACCGACAATAAGTGTGCCCATTACCGACAATAAGTGTACAAACAAAATATTTATCCCAATTCAAAAATACATCACCACCTCCACACTCTGTAAACACAAACATACAGATTCACCATATTACTTAACACTAAAAAGAACCACATTTTTTCCATATAATCACGTAATACACACAGACAAAGCCTTTATACGTCCAAATGCTTATATGTGATTTTTGTGAGACTTTCTTCTCACTTCGGATGACAAGTTGTATTGATTTTGCCGCGCCCACAACGCTCTGATCACTTCTTTTTGTTTAATCTGACACTGCTCGACCTGACTGACTACCGGTGGATAACAAAAAGGTTCCCCAAGCGTGTTTTGCCAATGCAAACCGCTGTTTTGAATATTAAATTGGACTGGTCGAGTTGAATATTGGGGAATGTGAGGAAAAATGGAGTTGTGAATGTTGTATTTTTTTTTATTGTTCGTATGATATATAGGTGTGAGGCTAATTTGTGTATCGGTTCGTACTTGGCGTAGTGGGACGGCTGTGAATCTAAGGGTTGTAGGTTGTATTTCCATTTAGAAATAATAATTATTTTCATTATCTCTTTCTGGAATCTCATTTCCCGATTCCATTCTAAAATTGGTTGAAAGTGTAAAAATTGTGATGGAGATTTAATGGAGATGGACTTAAAGTGGAAATATAATGATGCCAATTGACAATTCTGTTTTCACAATTCACGTCTGTAGTTTAAAAATGATATACAAAACATAAGGCATATAGAGTTTTTTGGGAGTGCAGAGGAACAGTAAAAAAGTATTTTCTACAAGAATGCAAAAAATCTAATGTTTCGGTTGTTTTAAAAGTACTGAAATTGACAATGAAAATATAAAAATATAATAATATGTATGTCTTGTTACACATTTGATGTTTTTGTTTATAAACCACCCTAAACAATGAGATCAATCTCAAGAAGCCGTTTTCATCCATAGTTTATAATATATTCATAAAAATGGCATCTTAAGATAGGTCTCAACATCGATCTCAGACTTGAGAGTGGCTTATAAATACAAGCGCTAATCTCATATATCAGACCCTAAAAAAGTACACAATTCAAAAAATACACAAAAAACATATCTAAAAGTCACGTTCTTTTCAGTACAAACGAAATATACCTTTGTTCGTATATACAGCCTAGAACGCGTCGAAACCCCGTGAACCCCCGGGGAACCTCTCATTGTCTCGGACCGCATTTAATCAGCGAAAAGAATAGCTGTAAGAAAAATTCTACTTTCCACTACATACAAAATGTCATGACAGTACAATACATGTAAACGAAAGTAGGTTAACTTTTTAATTCAAATGTAAATGTAAGATTTTGTTGGAGATACAAGCGTTTTGCGTTGGTTTTGCCTGTGTTACTACTATAAGAATTATATAGATCAGCATCTTGACACCATTTCCCGCATAGGTGGGTAGTAAGAACGAACATAGAGTTTAGGCACTCCATTTCACACTTTCCGAGAAAATTAATAGGAATTGAAACTACAACTCTCGCGTCTACAGTCTGAAACTGTGCCGCTGCGCCATGACGGCCTCTAAACCTAAACCTTAAAACTCTAAACCGTAGGTTAATCGAGAAAATATATCGATATTTAAAAAAAAAATAATCCAAGTATCCTTTAAACGTGATTTGGCAAAAATTAAAAAAAAAACGTAGTCTTCAAAATAGCCCATTCGTTTAATTAGAAAAGTACACAGGTAATTATTTATACTAGATCGGGTCGTAAGGCTCCAATCTAAGTTTTTTTTATTTTAATTCAAAGATATATCAAACTTATTCTATTCCCGCTGTTGAAAAAACATAGCGTGGCATTGAGTTCCGCTTCTTAACACGCCTTGCCTGAAATTCTGGCGGAAGCCGAGGAGTTGAGTGTAAAGTGGGTTAAAGCAACAAACTGAAATAAAGCTTTTTTTTTACCTTCACGCTATATCCAGAACTAAGAAAGTTAGGCAGGGGGAACTTGGGAACCTAATCTTATGACACTCCAATCCCATAGATACACATCTGTTCCCCACTATCCTTGAATTCATCACTCGACACATATTGCCTCCAGAACTCAACCGCTCGCTTACTATTGAAAAGAAATAAAAATATCAAATATTTCATTTCTTCTTGTGGGAATCGAACCTGCAACGATAATCGAACTTACAATCCCACGCTTATGGGTTACCAAACTAAGCATTATTATCGTATACAAATAACGATATACGAATTTAAAAAAAAATTACATACAATAAACTTTAAAAGCTTTATACAAATTAGTCACTTTTCAAAACAAATTCTCAATATCGATACAACATATCAACATCAGGCAGCAATTAGAGTGATTTAATATACTGACACATGTAGGCCGCCACAGCTCGTCTCTCTATTTAAATGCTAGCCGTATGACGTCATACACAATGAACCTTCCGCCCTATATTTTGATTTTTCAGTGCTCCACATATTAAAAAAGGTCAGCTTCACGCTGTATCCCGCACACAGCAGGCTAGGCAACGGGAACCTAGTGTTAAGACATTCCGTTCCCCACTTCACCGTCGAATTCTGGAGGCATTGCGTGTTGAGTGTTGGAACTCAACGCTGCGGTGCGGCCTCAACACCAGAGCGAAGCGAAGCGAAATGAGATTATGAATTTAAATAAATATTTCATTTCCTCGAGTGGGGATTGAGCCCACAACCGGTCGCGTTTACAGTCAAACTTTGTGCCCCTGCGCTACGACTGGCCTCTATTAAAAAAAGGTGAAAAACTAAAATTTGCTCATCATTTTTTTTTTTGCTTTTCTGAAAATTATAAATACAATATAATGGTATATTTCGAGCGAATGTGTTTTAATGAATGCTTATATTTTTAAATATGGGCATTAATTTATTATTTTTTCGGACAAGAAAATAATTCATTTTATTTCTATCATTAATACAAAAAAGTCTCATTAATTTGTGTTATGAGGAACATGATTGGAGGAGTTACCACAAAGATAATGGGTGGTGATTGAGGGCGTTGCTACAAACTTAATCAGTGCCTATACCCCCCAGGCGGGATGTAGCTCATCCGAAAAGAAGTCATTTTGGGAGTAGTATGAAGAGGTTTTACTTGCTATACCGTCTACCGAAATGGTTTTATTTCGATAAGGATGCTGAACTGTATAAAGGTGTTCACGTGGGTTTTGGACACGGTCTTCATAATTCAAAGGGTGAAAATATTCTGAGAACCTGTATTGCGTCTGATCTGGCCATCGTGAATACGTTCTACTAAACCTCACCACCTTACCACGTATAAGAGTGGGTCCCACTCAACTCAAATTGACTACTTATTGACCTGACAGCGTCATATTGGTACCCTGTCAAACTAACTGCAATGTCATTCGAAGTCCCCAGCGTCGACTTCTTGTGATGGACTCTAATGTCACTCCGAAGACGAAAGTAGCCGTATAAGTGCTGCCTAGACCAAATGACAGGAAGTCACTGTTTCACAGTTTGACCAGGTTACGCGCCGGCCTAGGAACTATATCGAATGCAAGTGCTTTGCTATATCATCCCCCGGAGTGAGACCTCCCGGACCCCAAAGAAGCGCTGGTTGAATGACAAGATGCATGACATGAGAGCCAATGATCTAACCATCGAGGACGCCTAAAATCGTGCAAAATGGAATATTTTGAGTAGGAAAGCAGACCCTGGCAAAAGCCGGTATTAATTTCAGGAAAAAGAAAAATTTTGTTCCTCAAAGAAAGTATTTGGAAACGTGGAACTCAACTCCCAGCTTTGCCTCGTTACGCGCGAAAACGAAAATATTAAATATTTAATTTCCTCGAATGGGAATCGAATCCACTATCTTTCGCATTTACAGTCGCACGCTTATTTATTCCCCTACGCCATTGATGAACTCTAAAATATAATAATATGACGTATACTTATTTAGAAAACGTATAAAAATTGGAACGTAGCGGGACTCGAACCCGCGCCTCCTGGAAACCGACCAGGAGGTCCAGGAGGCGGAGGCGCATTTAAAAATGTTTAAAAAATATTAAGTATTTCGTTTATCAATATAGTATTGAACTGAAATTCGACCATCACATTTATTTCAGCTTTTCTGGAAATAATAAATACAGTACATATTTTGAGTGAATATGTTTTAATGAATACTTATATTTTTATTTATGGATATATATTTATTATTTTTTCGGGCAAGAAAATATTTTTTTTTTATAGTTAACAAAAAAAAGTTCTGATATATTTGTATTATGCTATTATATGAGGTTTGATTTAATAAGAACGTAGACCATAATTGGCAAAGGTTAGTGTTTCCAAGAGAAGCGAGTTCGAGTTCCGCTTAAATTTTTAGGTAGCGGTAGCATTTATGAGTTTATTTTTTTTTTGTTTTATAAAAAATATTTTTGAAAACCTAACCAATATAATAAATGTGAAAGTTTGTGAGGATGGACGTTTGTTCCACTGCACGAATTTACATGAAAATTTTAAGTAATATGCTTATTCATCAGAATAACATAATTATAAACTATAATTATTGAGGCCAATCCTGGCGCAGGGGCACAAAGTGTGACTGTAAAACCGACTGGTTGTGGGTTCGATCCCCACTCGAGGAGTTGAAATATTTACTTAAATTTATATTTCCATTTCTCCGCTCTGGTGTCGAGGTAAAGCGCGGTGTTGAGTTCTGCCACTCAACACGCAATGCCTCCAGAACTTGGCAGAAAGTGTGGAACGGAGTGTCTTAACACTAGGTTCCCTCTGCCTATCCTGCTGTGTGCGGGATACGGCGTGAAGCTGATTTGGGTGTAATATAGCAAATTAAATCAGGCAACGCCGCGCGTGGATAGCTAGTGTTTTATAAGAAAAAAGGAAACATTTAAATTCTATCGTCGTTATGAGTTCGATTTCCACTCAGAGGGATAATTTATGTTCTTTTCCTCGCTCTGGTAAGAAAACAAAGCGCGGCGTTGAGCTCCGTGATTCAAAAAGCAATGTTTCGATAATTTAGCAATAAATGGCGTACAGCGTGACCTAACACAAGGTTTCCTTTACCTACGCTGGCAAAAATAGCAATGCTACAAATCTCTTTATTTCAATTTCTATGCACTTTTCTAGATTTTTCCCATTGTAAAAATAGAAAATGCACACAACCAAGTCGGCCAACCTCATCATTCTTTCATTTAAAAGAGGATTCCGCGGCAAAGTGCAATTTCCTCTGCGTAGTGACTATAGATGGTTTTTTAAACGCCACTGTGATAGGTATTTTCTTTTCTATTTCGTGATTTATATATATATATATATATATATATATATATATATATACTAAA
>JAAIXJ010000024.1:719805-768024 GCA_013403705.1 Heliconius hermathena | reverse complement strand
TAAGACACTCCGTTCCCCACTTTCTGCCGAATTCTGGAGGCATTGCGTGTTGAGTGGCAGAACTCAACGCCGCGCTTAACCTCGACACCAGAGCGAAGAAATGGAAATATAAATTTAAGTAAATATTTCATCTCCTCAAGTGGGGATCGAACCCACAACCAGTCGGTTTTACAGTCACACTTCGTGCCGCTGCGCCACGACTGGCCTGATTCCTGATTCCTGATGTTCCTACTAAAAAATTACGTTACCTTCTCAGATATTTGTACCCAAAATAAAACCTGTATAAATCCTAAGCTAAGTAAAAAAATCCAACTCATCAACGAACTTTCAAAAATATTAATATTGAAAAAGAACCAAACCATTCAAATACAAAAACAAGCAAAAATAAAGATAAATCTCCAACAAAAACTGTTGTTAAATGCACTGAATGCTAGCAAACGCTTAAAACTAACATCACTCAATTGCATCTCATCCGCGTCCCAACTTTTCTATTCATTCGTTCTTTTCTCTTCGATACCGAGTTTTTGTGTGATTTTTTTTCCGATTTTAGTAGTGAGAGGGAGGGAGTTCCCCACTTTGAGCCAAATTTTGAGGCATTGCGTGTATAATGGCGAAACTCAACGCCGCGCGTTGCCTCGACGACAGAGCAAAGAAATAAATATATCAAATATTTCATTTTCTCGAATGGGAATCGAAGTCACAGCCTGTCGCGTTTACACACACGTTTGTGCCGCTGCGCCACGACTGGCCTTATTTGACTTTGTGCGATGGTTGGATTAAAATCATTTCCCGTAAATAGAACAGCCTCTCAAATGTTACGTTGACCTACAACCCTCCAATGGCCTACATGCTGCATGCAGTGCTGCAATTTATTAAGCACAGCACAGCAAAAGTGTATTGCACCAGCTCTGTGCTATTTCAGGCCGTACAAAATGAAATGTCATTGTTTGTTGCTTTTATAAATTTACTTTTTTCTTTTTTTTTATAGTTTCACGCTGTATCACGCAATAAGGCATAGAAGACAGAGCGAACCGATTGCTAAAAACACTCAGTCCCAAACGCACCGCACAATTTTCGAGATATTGCGTGTTGAGTAACGGAACTCAACGACACATTTTGTCTTGTTACTAAAGTGTGAAAATAAAAACATTTCGTTCCTTAGAATCGGCATCAAACCCATAACCGTTTACAGTAAGTTGTGTACCGCTACGGTACGACGCCACAGTCTCATACACTACGGTTTATATACTTATATAGTAGGTACAAATTGTTATAGTATTGTTTGTTTTTGTTATTGGTATATTATGTAATATTGATTATAATGGAAGAGATAGTGACTCTTTTTTGTAATTATTATTAAATTCGAAGCCAGTCGTAGCGCAGGGGCACAAAGTGTGATTGTAAGCGCGACTAGTTGTGGGTTTGATTCCAACTCGAAGAAATGAAATATTTATTAAAATTAAATATTTCTATTTCTTCACTCTGTTAACATAATAAAGTGTTACATTAAGTCTCGTCACTTAAGACGGAATGTATCAAAAATTCAGTAGAAAATGGGAAACAGAGTGTCTTAACGATTCTTAAGGTTCCCTCTGCCTACGGTACGGTACGGTAACTTAAGGTTCCCTCTGCCTATCTTGCTATATACGGGATACAGCGTGAAGATGAAAAAAAACAATAAATATATCAAATATTTCATAAGAAGTAATCTTAGATCTTTCAAAATTTACAGAGTAAATATTTAAATGTAATGTTTACATCTATAATTTTGTCTGAATATTATTCGATGAAATTCAATCCAATGTAGTGTTATTCTTTCATTTTACCTCACTGAAAGGTAAATACGATTTAAATTTCCTCTTTGTATTTCCCGATCTTTCCTTGGTTTGATTAGACAAAGTAGACACATTATACCAATATTAATATAATACATATAGCATCTGACTGTAAGTACAGGTGTGAGTTCGTTTCCCACTCTGGTACAAGACAAAGGATTCATTTCTTCCAAGCAACACGTAATGTCTCGAAAATTGGACGGAATAAAATTTCATTAGAAAATTAAATGTCATATTTACTTAGTGTGTTTGAATTGGTGGCTAATATATATACGGAAATCATCAAGTACATTTAATATATAATAATATTGCGAAACTGGGTTTCCTTGACGTGAGAGAGATTTCTTTTTCAGCTCCACTTTTTATTCTTCATTACAGGGTAGGTAGAGACAACCAAACGTTAAGTCCGTTCTCCACTTTCCAGACAAATTGGAGACACATCGCTTGTAGAGTGGCGGATCTCAACGCCGCGTTCTGTACTGCCATGGCGGGCATATTAAAATTATTCACTCATGACGATTTCACATCATAAATCTTTCTTTAAAACAATATTGATGTACTACATGTACCATCCTTTCAAATTACTCTGTCATTTAGTGAGTCGTAATAAAATAAAAAATTTTTGCTCATCTCGAACGTAGCAGGGTAGGCAGAGCAAAACCTAGTGTTAAGACGCTCCGTTCCTATTAAGATACTTCCGTTCCCCACTTTCTGCCGAGGCATTAAGTGTTGAGCGGTGGAACTCAACACCACACTTAAGTTAACCACACAAATAAATCAGACTTATTTAGAAAACGTATAAAAATTTGAACGTAGCAGGACTCGAATCCGCTCCTCTGGGAAACCGACCAGGCGCTCTGACCATTAACGACCCTTGCGTTCTCATAAAGCTACGGCGAAATTTTCTTTCTAAGTGTGGAATAACGCTTTAAAAAATGTTAAAAATATTACTAAATAGCATCATCTCTTGCCAGACGATAATTCTTAGTAATAAGATGCTAACAACATAAATACTAACATAACTAACAACATAAATAAGTTATAGTAAGTAATTATTTTTTTATATATATATATATATATATATATATATATATATATATATATATATAGAAACTAAATCTAAGCACTAACTCTAAGTGAACATGTGAAATAAAACTAAACCTTTTAAAACTGCCTTCATTGGAAAAGCTTAAGTGGCGTAAACGATACGCCCAGAAGTGCACGGTTCAGCCGGATATTGGCCCCTGTTCCGTTTTTACTAGAATACATCGAATAACCTGATATACTATTTATTTAATGGGTATTGAAATTTAATATACGTGAATATTTATATTTTTATTTTAATATGTTACGGATTCGAGGCCGCCGCCGCAGTGCTGTGTCTGAGTGTAAATACAACGGTTGTGAGTTCGATTCTCTTTTATAAAATAAATAAATCAGCTTTACGCTGTATCAGGGTAGGTAGAGGGAATCTAGTGTTAAGACACTCCGTTTCCCACTTTCTGCTGAATCCTGGAGGCATTGCGTGTTGAGTGGCAGAACTCAACGCCGCGCTTAGCCTCGACAGCAGAGCAAAGAAATGGAAATATAAATTTAAGTAAATATTTCATCTTCTCGAGTGGGGATCGAACCCACAACCAGTCGGTTTTACAGTCACACTTCGTGCCACTGCGCCACGACTGGCCTCATATGGCTCTCTCTTTTATGATAAATGAAAAATGGATAAATAAAATGGAATACTTTTATTACCTCTCTTTGGTAATAAGATAAAGGCGTGGGTAACTGAGTACCTTAATACTAGGTTCTCTCTGCCCCCCTGCCAAATTCAGAATATAATATGAAGGTAAAAAAAAGTTACGGAATACAGAGAAAGTCTCCGTTCATCAACTCCATTCCTTTTACTAAGTAGGTATAATAGTATAAAATAAATAATTTTGGCCAACAAAATGCTTCTAATTAAAATATTGGAGTATAATTTCTTAGTTAGACACTTCATACTTGAACGTTACCGGAAGGGCTTAAGTGGCGTAAATGATATAAAAGTGCATGCTCGAGGAAAATTGGCACCTAACTAATACTTGGCTTCTATTACAATATATCTTTACTTTGGTGATTTTTCAATTTTCCAAGAAAAATAACATATTCAAAAGAATATATATATATATATATATATATATATATATATGTGTGTGTGTGTGTGTGTGTGTGTGTGTGTGTATATATGTTTATTGGGAAAATTTCTTCTAATAGTTATCGTAGCGCTGGAGCACGTGCGATCATAAACGCTGTTGTGGGTTGGATTGGACAGTCGGACAGCGTCTAACAGTGAACAGGAAAATATTTTATAATTTCCCCTCTCTGACACGATAAAACAAAGCGTTAAGTTCCGCTATTCATCAGTGGAAAATAAAGTGCCTTGACCTAATAGATTCTCACCGAGCTCTTTTTATTGTATTACTTTTATTAATATTGTAAAAATTAAAAAGCTGAAATGTTAAACGACAACGTAGTTTCTTTAGCTTATCTTCATTTAACAGTTTATTGTAGGTACTGTATGTACCTACAGCACTTTTCATACATACTTTTATAAATTATTTCTTTATCTATAATCCGCTCGTTTATAATAAATATGATAAAATTAATACTAAGACCGTTTCTAAGTCTCATCGAAAGCTCTATCTTAAACTTTAACCGTCAGTTAATCCTTTGTTAAGTTTCCAAAGCAGCTGTTTCCATTCTTGCGTACTTTCTACTAAGTAGGTAAGCCTGTACGGATCGCTGGTTCCTTAAAATATGGATACGGAAAGATATAATTGGAATAATTCAATCTATTGACGCTTAAATATGATAATTAAGGAAGGAATTAAGGTTATTTAACTCAATATTATTGTAAATTCCGTTGTGTTTGAGTCACATTTGAAATTGAATATTAAACAAGAGAGAGAGAAAGTCTAAATCTAAGAATGGTCATATGTTGTCGCATCGAAAACTTAGCTGCATACTTCTTTCGCCTTATCCACTGCTATTAACTTCTTCGTTTCTTTTCTCATCAATCGAAGCTGAAATTGAACCCACTCTGATGGTAATATCAAATGCACCCACTCCAAAAAATAAGCGTACGCGTGAAATGTAGCGATAGCATTGTATCCGCAATTTCGCAATTTGGCCCATTTCCAATATCCACGTGACAGCAACACCTGATCCGCAATGAACAAGCACATAATGGTTACAAATGGCGGACGCTTGCAGCTGTTAACCTATTTCGGAAAAAGAGGGTTTTGAGAGCATTTTATGTAATGGATAGTCCACTTTGCTTAACGCTCCCGATATCCAGATCTGTTTCGCGTTGACAATGTGTATATTCTATTACTAAGCGTAGTGTCTGAATCTCTTATTCTCTCCTCTTTACCTTGTATGGAAATATTATTTTAACCAATGTCGATACACCAAAAAATAAAGAAAATCAATATAGTCAAATTTAAGCAAACTTATCAGCGATTTCTGGATCAGTGGACAAAGAATATCCTCGAACCACTGTACAAAGCAGGAACTTTAATTTTTTTATTGATTATATTAGATAATGGAATTAAACAACACTTAATGTTGAACACTTCCATCTAAAAATTTTGAACTACAAATATTTTGAATAATAACATATAAAAATTATACATAAAAAAAAAAACATTTTACAATTGAAGCCAAATAACCAAAATCGATAACAACAACGCAGTCGATTTGGACTCCATCAAGAAAATCGAATTATGAGAGCCATAAACAATTCAGCAATACATCGTATTGTAGCTTTGGCGCTGTTCCAGCACCGCGGCCCGGTCACGTGTCTGCAATGAACCAGTTTCAAATGCTGTAATTGCTGACATCTTGACATTTGATCTGAATACAATACAATACAATACAATACATTTGTGTCTAGAGGGATGTAATCGCTTCTAGAGCAATAAATTCACTTAGAATGAAGTTTTGTTAAATATTTTATACGTATCCGTATGTTATGTATTACAGCTTATTTTGGATATTATTGTATTATATATTTATTTATATTGTATTTTTTTCACGCATGCAGCACGTTAAGTAGAAGGAATCTCGTATTAAGATATACCTATCCACACGCCTCACCCAATTTTCGATACATTGCGTGTGAAAAAAAAAGAGCTCAACGTCGCGCTTTGTCTTGTTACCAGGGCTGTTATTAAAAATAATTAACTCGCTCGTGGTAATCGAACCTATAAATATCACGTTTACATTGAAACGGTGTGCCATTGTGGCACAATGGCCTCATATATTATGCATATACACAGACAATATTATATACACATTTTTAATTTATCCAAATCGTGCAATATCCGGGGCATCTACATATAGGACACTCCATATAAGACATCCACTCTATTTCATATTTTTTACCTATTTTAGAACTTCCCTGTTTTGCATCTAAATGACATAACCCTCTATCTTTTCAGATAAATTAGGTGAATTAGGAACTGGACATCTCCGAGATGTAATTAAGGTTCAAGATTTGATTTATCTATTATATTTTTTATCGCCACGAAATATCCTAACCTAAAAAAATAACTTCAGCATAAGCTGGAAATACACTAAGTTGCAAATTTAATATAGCTTGTTTGCTTTGAATGAAGAACCGGAATCGATTACAGGAATTCGAAATTAATAATACGGTTACAAACAATCAAGTTATCTGTTATTTTTTAGCTTCACGCAGTATTCCGAACATAACAGGGTAAGCAGAGGGAACCTGGGAACCCAGTGTCAAGTAATCGACATGACGAAAAAAACTACAAAAGTAAATTACACTATCTTTTCTGAAATACAATAAAAATACCAAAACCACAATATTTACTCAAGCATCGTACTCACTATCACCGTGTATACAGATCAAAGGTTACCCAACTTCTTTACATTTTAATCTATTAAAAATAAAAAAGAAAGAGAAAACACTAACACTAAATAATAAAATATAAACTCAAATAATACCAGACTAAAGTTTCGTAGTATTGTTTACCATTTCATTTCGAGTTAACAACGTTGTTTAATTCTCACCGTTCAGTTTACTTATTATCTCGTCAGAGTAAATATATTAATATTATCCAATTAAGCAGTTAGCACTTTATAGAGTTATTTACTGTACTACCTCTATATTACGGAATATATAAATTTAATATAGAGTGCTGTCGTGGCACAGTGGTAAATGTGTGTAGCTGTAAACGTGACAAGTTGTAGGTTTGATATCCACTCGAGGAAGTGAAATATTTAATATTTTCATTTCCTCGTTCTGGTAACGAGGCAAGGCGTGGCATTGAGTTTCAACACTCAACACACTGCGTCCACAATTCGGCGGAAAGTGGGAAACGAAAGTGTTTTAATGGGAACGGAGTGTCCCAACGCTAGGTTCCTAACGCTAGGTTCCCTCTGCCTATCCTGCTATGGGTAGGTGTATGGGTAATGGATATGTTAGATACGCGATGGTTTCTTTTCAAATCCTATTCTATCGATGCAATGGAAATTTATAATGCATGTCACAGAAGAAACGGAGAATCCAGACACTAAATTTAACCTTCCCAATGAAAAAATCCAAGAAATAAAACAATAATCTACAAACTACTTATTTAGAAAACGTATATAAATTTGACTTGAACCCGGGCCTCCTGGAAACCGACCAGTCTAAGCCACACGTCCTCATCAAGCTACGTCGAAATTTTTATACGCTTGTTACAACTTATTTATGTTGTTAGCATCTCTGTAGGGAGATTTTTACAAATTTCCGCTACCCAAAGATAATTACTAAAAGTTATCGTCTGGCAAGAGAGAATGCTATTTATTTATTAAATATTTTTTATAATTTAAATGTTATTCCACACTTAGAAAAGATAAATCTATAAACTATTTGTTCAAATGAACATACAGTACAGTACATATAACACCATCCGCATTCAAATATGTACGATCGAATTGAATCCGTAATAATGATCGCGGCCCCAGCGCTCAGTCGCATCCGTTTGTGATTGACATCTTTATGATGGAGGGAAACGTGATAACGGTTATCTCATATGAACGAAATGCTATACATATATAGATGTATATAGATATATGTTTTGTTTATCTGTTGTTAGGTTGTATATAATTAAGCTAAAAAATATAAATCAGCTTCACGCTGTATCCCGCACACAGCAGGGTAGACAGAGGGAACCTAGGCTTAAGATACTCCGTTCCCCACTTTCTACCGAATTCTGGAGGCATTGCGTGTTGAGTGGCAGAACTCAACGCCGCGCTTAACCTCGACACCAGAGCGAAGAAATAGAAATATAATTTTAAAATATTTCATCTCCTCGAGTGGGGATCGAACCCACAACCAGTCAGTTTTACAGTCACACCTCGTGCCGCTGCGCCACGATTGGCCTCGATATTATTAATATAATAAAAGGAAAGATTTTGTGTGGATGAACGAGCTAAGCTCAGAAACTATTGGTTCGAATTGAAAATTTTTTTTTTAGTGTTGGTTAGCCATTTGTCGAGGAAGATGTTGACGTAACTCGGTCACTTAGGAGTCAGTGTCAGTGTAAAACCGGAGGTAAAAGTAAGTTTTTATAAAGCTCATATTTAGTTTCACGCCTTATCCCGCACAAATCAGGGTAGGTAGACTTCCGTTGTCCACTTTCCTTCGAATTCTAGAGACATCGCGTGATGATAGGCGGGACTGAACGTCGCGCTTTGCTTTATTACTAGAGTATTAATATTAAATATTTCATTTCCTCAATTGGAAACCGAATCCATAACCTTTGCGTTTACTGTCGCACACTTTTGCCCCTGCGCCACGACTGGCTTCAAATAAATAATATAAATGACTAACCAATCTAAGATCGTAAGATCAAGAAAAATTATTATGAGTCTCTTTTGTCGCATACAGTATTCATGTTATTAAAAAAGTATAGAAAAAGGTATAGGTAGAGAAAGAAAATTATTATAGTATAAAAATTTATCCAATGTATTTTTTACCACTTCGATAAATCGAAATAAACAAATAAAATATATAGATAAGCAATGCCCTTCATATTAAACTTCTTGACTTTGTATAAGATAAATATTGAACTATATTACATACTAGTCGCCCCCGTGCGGTTTCGCCCGTTTGTTCAACATAATTATTTATTTTCTCATCTCCATTACTTTCGTGATCTAATAACAGTATAATTTTAAAAGCAAATTCCATTCATTGATAGCTAAAGCTTTAGCCAACTCAATAACACATGTATTTTATAGTAATATTGTAGCATGGAACTCTTTATATTGATATAATAACAAATATTTTTATTTGTGAACCAATTGAAATAAAACAAACATTAAATGTAATGGAAACAATGGTGAAAACTGTATTTAAATCGGTTAAGCCGTTTTTGAGATTAGCGTGTACAAACGCACAGACAGAAAAAATTAAAATCATTGTTGTGGGTTCTATTACAATAATAAAAGCCCCCAAAAATACTTATTTTGATATATCATATAGAGACACCGATCCGTTATCTATACTAATATTATAAAGAGGAAAGATTTGTATTTTAGTATGTATGTTTGTATTGTTTTCAGACGAAAACTACCGAACCGATTTCAATAATTCTTTCACTATTAGAAAGCTGCATCTTCACTGACCAATATAGGCTATATTACATTTTCAAAAAAAATAGAGATCCTTAATAAAAATGTAATAATGTAATGCAAGGTGTGGAGAAATTGATCTTAAAAATTCCATCATCGCGTGCTCTGCGAAAACTATTGATGATAGAACAAAACAATGTTGTACAGTATTATAAAACGCACTAATATCTATAAAAAACGTCCGTGATACCATATGTCCAACTACTGTAGTTATGCCAATATAACTACTTTTTTATATTTTACAAATTGACAAAAGTGCCGTTGACAAAATATCATATTATTCATACCTCTGCATTAATCCTTATCCCATTTAATGTTTTATTATTTTATTACAAATATTTTATTAAAGATAATTTCAATTCGTGTAAAATACTTTTTAAATTATTAAAATCGGACATTCCATTCAAAAGATATAACTAATTTTAAAATATCAATCTTAAGAAAACATGTGATAATAAAAAAAACGGAGTGTGTGGCCTCGCGCACCGAAGCGGCGTGACTCTGCGGGGGTGGGGGAAGGTGCATCGATATCACTAAAATCATGAAGACAACCGATTAGATTTTTTGTATAGGTCCCGAAATTGCGGGACGGGATTTGGGAAACTCTTTTACAATTATACAATTAACGTGTAAAAAAATATTAGAAAAAACCTTATATGGGGTAAGTTGTGGGAATCATTAAGAATATAGCAAAGTGATATACTACAATTTTATAGAAGACATTAATATCTACAAAAATGCCACAATAACTAATTTTCAAAGTTCGTATTATCGTAGTACAGAGGGGCATCTAAAAAATATACGTATTATTGTGAAAGAATAAAAAGAGTCGACGCCGTCGAGGCCCAGGAGCACAGGGGTGTGACTGAAACGCGGCAGTTGTGGGCTCGATCCCCACTCGAGGGAATGAATTATTATTTCTTAATATTTTCATTTTTTCGTTCTGGCACCAAGGCAAAAGCCCTGCGTTGAGTATCGCCACTTAACACGCAATGCCTCTAAAAAATCGGCGCAAAGTGGAGAACGGAGTGTCTTATGTTCCCTCTGCCTACCCTGCTGTGTGCGGGATATAGCGTGAAACTGAAAAATAAAAAGAATGTGTAATTCCTATATAGAAATGAATATCTTTAAATTTTGCATACATATGTATCCCGTAGAATATCTATTTTTTCAATGACCAGTACAGTATCGATACTAATGTGGTATCTATATATTTATATATATTTAATATTTTTTCGCCCTTTAGTATTTTTTTAGGTGGAATACATAGACAATTTATTTATTTGAGAAAATAATTTATAAACTATAAAAATATTGGTAGTTTTTATAATTCTAATAGAATTAAACAACTTTCTAAAATGTTTTTTCCTTGTATGCGTTGTAATAACTATTGGGAGTTCCCAATAGTTATTACAACGCAAATTAATTAAACAAAAAAATACATTCTAATTTATATAAATGTATTATATGTCATTATAATATAATATATAAGATCTTTAATCATTACACCATTCATACATGACGAATGTTACAACAAAAAGTAAATAAAAACAAATAAACCGATTTAACTGCTCCCGCACCGCGCTCGCGTCTTCGCTTCTTAAATCGGTTAAGCCGTTTCTGAGATAAACGTTGACAAACAGAAAAACCAACAAATAGACAAAATTTTTAAATATCATTGTTTCTGGTTCTATTAACTTTATTAGATGCCCCCAATACTAATTTTTTTAATGAAAATTGAAAATGCCACTCTATGGTTTTAATAATTTTCACTTTAGAAATCTTATAATAAAAAATCAAAAAAATCTTAAAAATTCACAAATTTTAGCGGGCGAAGCCGCGAGCTCAGTCGCTAATTTTATTATAAATATAGACCCGCTACACAATCATTTATTTACTAATCTGAGTTATTATTGTGTCCTAAAAAAAATTTATTTTTAAAGACAATATCCATACATTGAAAACTAAAATTTCAGACATTTAAACAAAAAAAATGTAGCAGTTTTGATCTTATAACCATGTTTGTTTTCGTTATAACCCGATTTATATAAAACAAACTAAATAGAAAACACTAAAAGGAAAATTTGCCAAATATACAATAGTAAAAAGTGCACTTATAATTTATATCTGTTAACATCAGACATTTTTATTTTGTCCCCAGTAATAGATTATATATATCCCCAGCAATAGAGATTTTCTCAAGAGTGTAATAAAAATCAGCTTCACGCTGTATCCCGCACACAGCAGGGTAGGCAGAGGGAACCTAGTGTTAAGTCACACCGTTCCCCACTTTCTACCGAATTCTGGAGGCATTGCGTGTTAAGTGGCAGAGCTCAACGCCGCGCTTAACGAAGAGTGTAATATTTTTATTATAATAATATTATATAATAATTTAAAATTCGTCGTTTTAAACTTCATTTCTTCTTGTTTCCCAATACATCCAATTCAAAATAATAAATTTAACGTTTAAATCTTTATATACAAAGTCGCCAAAAGCAAGTCGAATTCGCCTCCGAGGGCTCCGTACCAATTTCAGGATTGTAGGCCAACGGGTGGTACAACTTATAAAAGTTGGTAAACTTTAGTAGTTAATCTGTTTGAAATGAACTATAGTTATAAGTTTGATTACAATTATATATATTTTTTTCTATGACATATATATAAATATTCACTTTTCTGATTATTTAATTTATCTGTATTGTAAGTTCTCGCTTTATGCCAAATTTTATGTCTATGGATCTACGGGAAGTACCCTATAGGTTGTTATTACGCGGCAAATTTAATATAAAATGCAGCAAATCAGCATAAATGCTGATGAACTTATCTTTTGATTGTGTTGACTTAGAAGCTTCATTTTTTTATATGATTTTAGCATAATACCTCCTTACGATTTCGAGATAAATTGTCTTGACAGACGAACAAGAAGGTGATCTTATAAGGTTTCCGTTTTTTACCTTTTGAGATACGGAACCGGAACCCTAAAAAGTAATTTTTTACATTTAAAATTAAATTAAAAAAAAACAACTCAAAACAGTGTGAACACACCCATAGTGCTATATCGAATTATATCCTGCAATGAAACAGTATAATACACTAGTGTCACTCAACCCGCGCTCTGCAAATGGAGTCGTTTGTCACTCGCTCAGTACGTTGCCATCAATCACGCACTAAATTCACATACAAATAACATTATACTATGTTCTAGTATTATGTGAAAATAATTAAGATTTTGTTATGCTTTTTCTGATTTGCCTTACCAGAACGGCAATATGAGATTAATTTACTCATCTAAGTGAAAATTGAACCCACAACCACCAAGTGTACAAACAGTAGCTGTACCGCTGCGCACCTCTAGATTTGTAAGTTTACTAATAAAATATCAAAACATTCAAACATTCGATTTTCCATTGTAGCGTGAGGGTTAGTATCTGACTAAAACCGCAATCACTGTGCTTTTGATCCTCTTTCTGGTCATAATTAAGTTAATTTAATTTTTGAGGCCAAACCTGGCGTAGGGGCACAGACTGTGACTGTAAACGCGACTGATTGTGGGTTCGATCCCCACTCGAGGAAATGAAAGATTTATTTAAATTTATATTTTCAATTCTTCGCTCTGGTGTCGGAGCAAAGCGCGGCGTAGAATTCCGCCACTCAACACGCAATACCTCCAAAATTCGGCAGTACTCTATCATCGTATAGAAGACATTGTGGCGTATATGTACTTCCTCAAGTACAACAAATTGCGGTGTTGTGTTTCGCCAAATCCGCAACATCTCGATTCGTCTACGTACCGCCCAATTTTCGAGACATTGCACGTAGAGTAACAGAAGTCACCGCGCTGTCTTGTTACCAGAGCGAGAAATGAAAATTCATTTCCCCAAATAGGAATCGGACCCACAACCATCGCCTAACAATTACTCACGATTAAATTATCTAAAAAAAAATTACCTTTAAATATTGAAAATGTAGTTCAAAACGAAACAAAACATTCTGCCTCATAGTGACCCAGTAAACATATTATATAATAGTTGATTTTTTAACTATTTTTCATATATTATTTGGCTCTGAATTCCAGTGACCAATTATTCCGTTCCATTCAGTCATACGTAGTGTCGGACACTAAACGTAAGGTCGATTATTGGCCGGTGTGAGCGTTGGTCTCCCGTGTACCGCAGTGCGACGGGCTGCGGTATTCGCCGGCCTAGCACCCGAAATGACTATCTATCTTTATTTTGTCTTTTTTTATCTATGTTTAAAGTTTCTAGCACAGATCACTAATGGTAAGAGAAATCGTTTAATTTTTATATAAATTTAAAATATTAAAAATATGATTATAATAATTATTGGAACAACAATGGGTTTAATAAAAATTTTAATATAATATGAACGGAAAGTGAAGGACGAAAGGTTCTTTCAAGAGGTGAAAGGAGAAACGTGACACTGTATACAAGTTATTTAATCTAATCTAAACCTAGAAATATTTATATTTTCTATTAAGTTTTTTCATTGCAAAGTCAAACCCAAGGTATTAATAAATTATACAGATTTTTATTTGTTTATTAAGAGTTCTAAACTATAAAGAAGGTTCATCTGTAACTATAAAATTCTTCCATCACTAAGTGACTATGCGGCCTCAACAGCTAATATTTGGCCTGAAGGTTTCTTGGGCAATGTAGATGACCTCCGTGACAGGATGGATATCTCGATATTTATAAAAGAAATCCTCTGGCAATAATAATATATTTTAACTTCACATTGTATCCCGCACATAGCAGGGTAGGCAAAAGGAATCTGGGAACCTAAAACCTAATGTTAAGACTCCGTTCCCGTTAATACGTTTTGAGTGGCCCAACCTCGTTACCAGAGAAAAGAAATGAAAATATTAAATGTTTCGTTTCTTCGAATGGGAATCGAACCCACACCCTGTCTCGTTTACAGTCGCACCGTCCGTCATGCTCTGCGCCACGACTGGCCTCGACAATAACATAGCATGAGTAAAATTAATAACATTCACCGATTCAAATAGACGATGAACGGTGGGTGAGTTAAATTAAAAAAGAAATCTAAACAATAAATAATTAATAGTTACAAGAAACTATTGCATTATCAAAAGAAACCATCAAAAAAGAAGTATTTCAGTGAAACCATCGTGTTTTATTTGTAGCTATCTAACCAAATGATATATCGTCGTGGCACACGAACGTCGGAAGGTCAAACTTGCTTGGGATTACTATCACTGGAAAATACCTTGCCATGCCTTGCCTTGCCTTTGTTGTGTTATACTTTTTGTATATATATATATATATATATATATATATATATATATATATATATATATATATATNATATATATATATATCGACATCCTCGACGTACAAACGGACTAGTCTAACTAAAAAAAAATAACTGACTTCATAATGTGACTCGCACTCCGATTCACATTTAACGAGTTTTTTTTGGCTTTTGTTCGTTCTATTTATGTTAAGAACATAAAGTTTTAGTTTTTTTTTTAAAAGTTACAATATTCAATCCTGTACGTAACAGGGTAGACAAAAAGGATCCTAATATTGAGGCCTCTGTTCCCCCAATGCAACGTCCAATTTTCGAGACATTGCTTGTTGAGTGGTCGCACTTTGTCCTTTATTAAATAAAATTCCAACAGGGACTTCCTTACAAACCATTGTAACTAATATAAAAATAATTTTATATTTTTAGTTAATTATTAATTATTTAAATCTGCTTCACGCTGTATCCCGTATGCAGCAGGGTAGGCAGAGGGAACCTCGTGGTAAGACACTCCGTTCCCCACTTTCCGCCGGAATCTGGAAGCACTGCGTGTTGAGTGGCGGAACTCAACGCCGCGCTTCACCTCGACACCTGACCGAAGAAATAAAAATATGAATTAATATAAATATTTATTTATTGCGCCACTCGCGCAATAGCACCTTGATTTACTTATTCATTTGGTTTATTATTTTTTTATATTCTTGGTTTTGCTCTATCATCACATATATGTATTTTTAATATTGTAAAATTCTATTTCACACTTAGGAAGTAAGAATATATTCTTTTTATTTTTTTGGATTTGAAAGGCATCAAATCTGGGCCGAGGCACTAGTTACTAAGGTAAAAGCCACCAAGAGAAAGTAGAACCAAAACTCTAGGTACTTTAAATGGCAAAATGCTAGAGCAATAATATCGCCAAAATCGGTTTGAAGCTTGAGAGCTACTTCTCCGGAACACATCAGTTTTGGACGCTCTATCTAAAGGCGGCGCTTGGTTACTTTAGCTTTATACGTTTTCTAAATAAGTACTTTAGCCAGCCTTCGCTTCTGCCATTACACACAGGAAATGACATCTTGATCGATACGACGAAAGAGAAAGCCCATCTTCTGGGCGCCCTCGTTGCCTCGAACTCGACTTTGGATTATCTAGGAACAACGCCACCAACCATTCCGCGGTGTCAGGGCTCAATGCTTGAGGTTAATTTCATCCAAAAAGCTGTTAGGCGAGCTTTGTCCTCTTTGAACATTCAAAATTCTAGTGGGCCAGATGGCATCTCTCCTTTAGTGCTCCGTTCATGTACTCCTGAGCTGGTACACTGGTACTAACGCGTTTGTTTCAGCACAGCTTTAACAGACATGGGTACCTTCAAAAATGGGTTGTAATTTCATATATAATGCAGCAAAAACGATGCGTAAATGCTCGTAATTTTGTATTGCGTTAGATTTAGAAGCTTAATTTATTTTGTGCATCAAGAGATTATTGATTTGCATATTTGACATTAATTTCAGCTTAGTCCCATTATTTTGAACTAATTGTATTGATAGACGGACAACGTGGGTTTCGTTTTTACCTTTTTTACCCTGGAGTACTTTAATTTACAAATCGTGCACTTTGGTTTAATAACCATATTAATTTGGTTGTGCAAAAATTTATAATCCGCCATTTTGTTGCGGCGGCCATTTTGGATTAACATCAATATTGATCACATATCATTTCTTTGTAATGAGAACTAAAGTCGTAATCCAAATTTCAGCTCAATCTGATATTGGGAGACAAGTTAAACTGAGTTTATAAGATTTCTCACGCTAGCTCGACTTATAAATAAAACCTTGTAAAACTATATAGTGGTTCAGAATTTAAAAAAAACAACATTTACACGAACATATCAAAGTTAAAGTAGCTCCAAGAAAATATCTCAAGATACACCAATGGAGATTCTAAGCAATTTCGTTTCCAAGACAACGTAAATGAGACCAGATTATAGCAATATTCTTCGTATTTTCCATACAATACCTCCAAGCCACTGAGTGTAAGTGACGTATTGATAATTTGCCTTCATTGTTCACTCGGTGAATAGCTTTAGTAATAGCTCTGACGATATCGCTTTGTTGGCAATAAGCTTACATTATGAAATTATTAAAAAAATATAGGTACCCTACATTAAGTATATGTTATTTTGTTTTAGTTTCACGTTGTACCTCACTGTGCTTAATGGGAACCTAGTTTTGACATTCTGTTCCCATTAACACACTTCCATTACTCACTTTTCGCCATATTTTGGATTCATATTCTCGAAGCAATGCGTGTTGAATGACGGAAGTTAACACCGGGCATTATTTCATTTCCGCGAGCGCGAAAGAACCCACAACCTGTCGCGTTTAAAGTCGCACGCTTCTGCGTCTGCACGATGACTGAGTTCAATTTTATAAATTATCATTTTTCTTTACAAATATATGATAATATAATTTATATTTATCATTATGAATATTCTGTTTTGTAAATTATAGTTTTTACTTACTAATAATAGTACTAATATAAAAAAAATTGAAATAGCTATATAGCCATTACAATATTTTTTTTTGTAATATAGTTTTACGCTTTTTTAGCATATAGCAGGTAAGATAGAAAGAATAATTTTCCACTTAAATTCAAGATATTCCATGTTGAGTGAAAGAACTCAACGAACTTTTCACCTTTTAAAAAAAACATCGAAACTAATTATTAATACAATAACAGGCCCTCTATCTATTACCTATAGTAATAACATAATTATATTCTATATACATTATATATACGTAAAGCGGTCAGTCTGTCTGAACCTATTTGGTCTATCCTGATCCAATAATCCGCTTATCCCTCGTCAATGCGAATAACAGGATAACTATATTACCATTAAATTGATATAATGTATGTATTTACATATATTTGAAGACTTGACGGATTTTGTAAGAATTTAGGTCAAGTCTCTTTAAAAAAAAATAGTTTAAAAAACATTAAAAAACTCGCTTTTATCAGTGCACGTAATTTCCAAAAAATAATTATGGATCGTTCCAGAAGTTGTCTCTATTTCTGGATGAAAGTGTAAAGTATGTGATTTTAATTATAATATTTAATTGTAAAAGCGTGGGGCGGTGGTACAAGAAAGATTTTCTTGGAAACAACTAATACTAATACTAACTTGCTGGCAGTCGCACAAGAGCATAACGTGTATGCCGCCAGAGAGTTACCATAGGGAACCAAAGATATCTCGTCCACGAACAAGAACTCCACATTTTAAGCATCTTTATGTATTTTATTGCCGGAAAGAAGAATCTCCTTACTGCTGTCGCTTGTTTTACCTAAATCCGACAAATAGGTACTTTGAACAGAATGTTTAATGTAGAGCCACCTACTAGTCGTGCTGTAACATCGCTTAACTTGATTTCTCAGCAATAAGAAAAAAAGAAGAATATTTCTTTCCCGTTTCAGCCCCAGAAATAGGGGCAACTTGAACGATCCATAATAATTTTTGGCTTTTACAATTAGAAGTGCGTGTAATTTATATTCTTAGATTCCATTACATAGTTTTTAACATACAGATCGATCATCGATCGATCGATCGGAAAGCGGGCTAGTAAAATAAAACCTTCTAGTCTTGTCTTGTTTAGTAGACAAGAAGCTTTTCTGTTTTTAATGTTTAGCTTTTTTTGTTCAGTCGGGTAGAATAAAACTAAATAAATAAATCAGATTCACCCTCTATCCCGCATACAGCAGGGTAGACAGAGGGAACCTAGTTAAAGACGCTCCGTTGGCCATTTTCCGCCGAATTCTACAGGCATTGCATGTTGTGTGGCGGAACTCAACGCCGTTAGCAAAAACTATGGTTAGAATATTTTGTTTACCAATTCAGTCTTATTAATAAATCGTGTTTTAGATGGCAAAACTTAACGATAAACTTTATCCTACAAAAAAAAATATAATCTATATATATCTTTAATAAGTATTTCATGTGATCTCAGTAAATATTTTAAAAAAATATTCATGTTGTACCCTTAACATAGCAGGATAGGCAAAAGAAACCTGCGATCCTAGTGTTGAGACACTCCGTTCCCATTAAGACACTTTAGTTCTCTACTTTCTGTCGAATTTTGGAAGTATTGTATATGGAGTAACAGATCTCTTCACTCCGATTTGCCATGTTACCAGGGCGAGAAAATGAAAACATTATATATTTTATTTTCTTGGAAGAGAATCGAACTTACAACCTGCCGTGTAGTAGCACGCTTGTGTGTCTGCGCCACGACTTGACTCATATATTACATATTACAATATATTATGTGAAATTGAAAGTGTAAGCTCGAGGATAATTATAAAAACGGTAAAAAAATATCAACATTTATGCTAATTCCGTATTTATAGAGACCGAGTTAAAATTAAAACCGCCTACGCTACCGCCAGTTGTATTTTGGTCCAGCCCACGCGTCGTCTGAGCACGTGGCTGGCTACATAGTATATACTATATATACATATATGTATTTATATATAAATCAGCTTCACTCTGTATCCCGCACACAGCAGGATAGGCAGAGGGAACCTAGTGTTAAGGCACTCCGTTCCCCACTTTCTGCCTTCTCCTTTCTGAAGTCTGGAGGCATTACGTGTTGAGTGGCAGAACTCAACGCGGCGCTTTGCCTCGACACCAGAGCGAAGAAATGGAAATATAAATTTAAATAAATATTTCATCTCCTCGAGTGGGAATCGAATGGCCTCTATATATATATCGCCATCCCGCATACAGTATATGCGGGTATAGAGTAGCAGTGTAGGCAGAGGGAACCTATTGCTAAGACACTGCGTGCCCAACGCACCATCCAATTTTCTAGTCTTTGCGTGTCGAGTGGTAAATAATTCAATCACAAGACTGGGAAATGAACCCATGACCATAGCATACAGACAAACATTGTGATCAACAATGCGACGGGAACGGTTTATAAATATTTTTTTCTTTGTAATTACGTACTGGGATGTATTACTTTCCTTATTTGTGTTTTTTTGAAACATCTATTGACTATATTTTTGTTAATCGGTTTAATTAATATTCCATAATTAAAACCGAGTTTTGTTTTTAAATGTGGTTGTTCGTGTTTGAAAAAATAAAAAAATATATTGAATGAGTTTACTTTTTAATAAATTGAGAAAATTCTAGTCGTAATTCTTCATTTGTTTCAACTTATTACACAACCGAATTACTAAAAACATCGCTTGTTACAGTAAATATAAAGAAATTTAGTTAATATTGTTAAATTATTTTCAAGCAATGTAAATGACCGTTTTATAATATAATTATGTACGAGTATGTAAACGAACAGCGAAGTCGAGGTCGAACGTGAACACCGTAGTAAATAACTTAAATTATATAAACCATTTTATTAATATTTCAGTAACTAGTAAAGTGTCCTATGTTACTATTAAATGTTTTAAAAAAATGCCAAAAAATAATAATTTCACTGTATTTTTCATATATCATTTTGTAGAAATTTTCAGAAATACTATGGTGGTGGGATACCCACTCGCGGAATTAATTAATTGCATAAAAAAAACCCAAAATATTATTAATATATTATTCATTAATTTATAATTATTTAAAATATTTTATTTTGAACGCCCATTTAGGTCTACTATGAGGTGTTCCAGGATTGCTCATTTTTTTTTCAAAACACACTGTATATGAATAATTCAAAACCGTACCTTTCACCTCGAAATATTCTTTGAAGAACAGCATTAATATTACTAATCGATATAGTCGGTATATTTCAATATCGTAGCATCGGACTTCATTTTTCAAACAATAGTGTTAACATTAAAATATGTAAAATTTTTAAGATTTATTTTGTCACATAGATTTCATTACGAACTATTATAATTATATATGTATCTAAATATTATAAAAGTTTCATTAAACCACATCCAAATACAAAAAAATCATTAATTAGAAAAATCTGGAAATTCGTAAAAAAATCGATATTTAGTTGCATAATTATATTTTCATAGTTATATTTCCATTTCTTCGCTCTGATGTCGAGGTTAAGCGCGGCGTTGAGTTCTGCCACTCAACACACAATGCCTCCAGAATTCGGCAGAAAGTGGGGAACGGAGTGTCTTAACACTAGGTTCCCCCTGCCTACCCTGCTGTGTGCGGGATACAGCGTGAAGCTAATTTAATTTAATTTAATTTTTTTTAGTTGCATAAAAATGCACAAATTATTTTCGTCTCATCTTAACATCCTTCAACTTTTGCACCAAAAATTTTCAAGGAAAATAGCACGAGCTCGGTGAAATGGCACGGTATTCCACAACGTCCACTTATCAAAAGGATACTATGCGCTGACTAGCGTCATACAAAAACGTAACAAAGTTTATTGACGCCGCTGGGAAATATGAGAAATATATTTCATACACTATGCAGGTCGCTCGTGGGAAAGTAGACTAAATGAGCGGAATAGACCAAATGGGCGTAATAGATGAAATGGGCAGAAGGACAAATATTACTCTTTGGTGAGTTTACCCCAATACTACCCAGTATAACCCAACGGAAATCTCTCCAACAGAAAACGCTGCAGGATTGCTCACGGATGCCACTACGAACCCTCGGTACTTCCAGCACACAACGCCATTTTATTTTATTAGCCAAAAATCAAGTTTTAAATAATAAAATAGTGTTCAAGGTCAATTACAATATATTTATAAAAAAATAACGATTTATTCTACAAATAAAATATATCAATACAAAAACAAATTATGCTCTTTCAGCTTCACGATATATCCAGCGCATCGCATGGTAAACAAAGGGAACCTGAGAACTCGGTTAAGACATTCCATTCCCATGGAAACACCTAAGCTCCCCGGTTTCCGCCGAATTCTGGAGGCACTGCATGTTAAGTTAAAAACAAATGATAAATAACGTTTTCGTTACCCTATCGTGATATGTAGCCTATAAAATATACCTAAAGAATTTAACACCTCATGCTCGACACGACAGCCAAGGTTAAACCAACACATGTTTTTAATTTGATCAATCACGTTATACTTCCCGTGAGAACAAAATCATATGCACAAGATCATTGATAAATCTCTTTAATCAAATTACAACAACCACCATATTACTTCACGTAGTGACCTATATTATTTACGGGTTCCCCTAACTGGGTAGGCAGAGGAAATTTAGGGATTTTTTAGGGTTCCGTACCTTTTAAGGAAAAAAGGAACTCTCATAAGATCACTTTATTGTGTATAAACATATTTCTATATTTACTTTTAAAAAAAGACATGGCAAGATGTTGTAAAAAACACGTATTTCGACACTATAAAAAATGTATTGAAATTAATAGGTTACTTCCGGTTGACCTATAATTATGAAATTTAAAAAAAATCTGAAAACTATACATTTGTGGTTAAATCCTCAAAAATAATAGCCTTAAAAGGGAGCAAAATTTGGTATTGAAGCCGTTACGTCAAGTGAGGTATGAGATGAAACGGGTCTGTCTAAACTAAGCTTGAAATTTAGAAAAAGCTTGGGACCTCCAAGTTTTGTACGGAACCCTCGGTGGGCGAACCCGACTCTTACAATACTATTTATTACCACTACAGACAATTAGTCCGTACATCTTTTTTATCTTATTATTTTATCTACGGGAAGGGAGGGAATCAAGTGTTAAGACACTCCGTTCTTCACTTTTCGCCGGATTTTCGAGGCATTCACGTCGCCCCGCTATAGATGATAAATAGAAATAAAAAAATATACCAACAATTTTATAGGTAAGGCAAGAAACTTTCCCTAAGTTTGGCAAAGATTAAAAATTCACTTGTTAAATTCCGTAATAGATGGTTGAACGGTTAGGTGAGAAGCCTATTTAAAAGCCAATGATTAAGTTAGGCTTCAGTGGAACACTCTATTGAGACTATTAAAGCTTGTACAAGGAGTCTTGGCTCTTGCAATTTTTATTATTATTGAGTAAAAAAATATTTTCTTTTCTGCTTCACGATGTATCCCGCATGTAGCAGGATAGGCTGAGCTAGCCTGGTGTTAATACAATCCACTCTCCACTTTCCGCTGAAATCTGGAGGCATTGCGTGTTGAGTGGCGGAACTCAACGCCGCGTTTTGCCTCCAGATTTTGGTGGACACCAGGTGGAAAAAATAAAAATATTAAATATCTCATTTCCTCGAGTAGGAGTCGAATTCACAACATGTCACGTTTTCGGTCATGCGCTTGTGCCAATGCGCCACGACTGGCCTCAAAATTATTATACATTATATTGCTTAATAATTATTAATAGATTGGGAATGGGGAGTTGCACTGTTAGGTAGTATCTGTAGGCGGTAGTTAATTCTAATATTTCTTGGAAAATCAATTATAATTTAGAATATTTCTTTGATTTAATTAGAAAAATATGGTTTTCAAAATGCAAAAAAAGTTACTTTTTTTTAAATATTTTTTTAAACTCTCTCGCGCATATAAAGACAAATAGGCAAGGGCACCTAGTTTCAATACACTCATTTCATCTTTGTAGTTCGTGCATAGAACATTCCCAATAGACATAATGAAAATTGCTCAGAGCCAAACTGGCCTGAATTTTTCATGGCAATTACGAATAAATAAACTATAAGGGTTGCAAAATTTAGGAACACGAGCCTGTACTCTAGAGGCCACCGTTTAACTAATATTCTGTACACACTAGCTGTTGCCTGTTTGTTACACAGGATATACCTGCTAGGGTTTTTTTTATTAGGTCATAATTTCTTCTTCTTTCTTCTTCTTGTTCTTATTCTTTTTTAAAAAACTTTTTTAGTAATGGAAAATATTTTAGTTATAGATGCATGAAAATAAAATTAATGAATAAATTCATATATTTAGCTTATATAGAATTATTTTGCCTTTCAAGGCTCAGCAATAGATAACGTGTACTATCAAAAACAAAGCAAATTCCGACATTATACTTTACATCATTCGACCCGAAATTTAGAACTTCAGAATTTTGAAAACTTCAATATTCATAATAAATTAACCAAATTAATTATATCGTTTCAAAATGAATTACAGAGTTCCGCAGATGAATCGCTCAATCAGTAATCAGTCGGAGGAAGCAAAGCCCATGGTGCGCCTCCGAACAAGGTCGAGGCTTTCAGGACAATTACTCGATTGACATCGGGCGGAGTATGCCGTCGTTTAACCCCATTTGGTTCTGCAAATAATCAACATGCCCTTCCTCCTTGAAGTCCTTGTCTTGACCCTGAAATCTGCGGACGCGGTTTCTTGCAAAAAAAAATATTTGAAAAAAAAAACAAATAAATATGTTTTTCACCTTTTTTGAATAATATTATGTTATTGCTACGTTTTTCTGTACGTCTACGTCTCCAATGAAACGGCTACGCGCTACGAGCGTAGCACGGGTACACCAATTGTCCAATTAATTCAAATTATCAAACAAAAAATATAATTATTCACCAAATATAGATTATATTTTAACAAAACGAGACCATTTGTAAAAATGCGGTGTGATTTTTGAAAATCGTATCAGGGCTTACCTGTATATAGTCGTCTCGTTCTTTCGAATTGAAGGTCGAATTTGATTGTTTCGGCACTGGTGCACTCGCGACACGTGCTGCTGCTGTGGAGGGCGGCTACAGACTACTCTAGGCCCGGCCAGAGGCCCCCGCCCGCGCGCCCGCCGCCCCTCCCCCGCCCTAGCGGATAAACAACGTGCATTGTAGGCCCGATCTCTACTCCCAGCGAAGCACCCAAAGACACACCTCCGGCGACGCCTAAACCACTATTCGTTATCCATTGCTCGTTCAAATAGGATTTAAAATTCTATACATATATGAAATACGCAATGAATATCGATAAATCATCTAACCAGCTTCGATCTCAAGAGGATACTGTAAACAAATTTCTTATCCATATTATAGTCTAGTATTATAGATTTTGGATTTTAGCAAAATAATGTAACAAATCCGGGATATGACGGTTTTGCTGTAATGTGGGATTATTTTCGACGTTGAATACGAATAATATTCGAGCACAGCGAAAAAAGGTTGGTATCGACGCTATCCTTTGTGCAGGTCCGGTCACAAAAGGATCAGCTAGTAATACCATCGCCAATATTTTTGTTTTGATTATGAAATGTATGTTTCATTGTGTTTAAGAATTAAATTTAGGGAAAATTGTATTTTTTTACATATTTTTTAAAATTATTTATATATTTTTTTGCTATGTGCGGGATACAGCATCCCGCAAATAGCAGAGTAGGCAGAGGTTACCAGGGAACTTAGTGTAAGACACTTCCGTTTCCCATTTTCCGCCAAAAATAATGTTTATATTATATACAATATACATATATGCGTTATACATACTTTCTCATGTAATTACAAGCTGTATTGAGTAGATATTAGACACTTTTAATCAGAGTGAGGTTGAACGTTAAGTGTTATTTTCGCCAGTAGCCTATGGAATTTGGTGGAAAGTAGGGAACGGAAGTGTCTTAATGGAAACTGGAAATAGACTGTCTTAACATTAGGTTCCCCGGTTCCCTTTGCCTATATGTAGAACACATAAAGCTAAAAAAGAAAATAAAATGTCTGATTATAATTGATCTGGTAAGAAAAAGCCCAGCCCAGCTAAGAAATCCAATGTCGTCCTTTACTTTGAATAGAATATTTAGCCTTTGAGTAGAGAAGTCTAATTAGGATAAAATTGGATAACCATTCGACAACGAGAGTTAAGACTCTCCACTAAATTTCGAGCAGTGCGTAAATCAGATATTACCCTACTGAGCCACGATAGCATCATAGATGTGTTATAATTTATTAAACTAAGAAAATGCAGACAATATATAGATATTTGCTTAAATTTATATTTCCATTTCTTCTCTCTGGTGTCGAGGCAAACTTTCTGCCACTCAACATACAATGCCTCCAGAATTCGGCAGAAAGTGGGGAACGGAGTGTCTTAACACTAGGTTCCCTATGCCTACCCTGCTGTGTGCGGGATACAGCGTGAAGCTGACTTGATTTTTTGATATTTTTCTAAGATATATTAGTAACTGCAGTATCATATTGTATACTGCTTTGTAGAACACAGCTAATAATCACTTTTTAAATATAAAATGAAGACAATATAAAATAACGGAGAGAAGAAAATAATTATGGCTTTCAAATGTAACAATAAAACAATAGGCTATAATCGTTCGTAGGAGAAAGCCCTGAAACAAAACAATGCCGCTACAGACCTGTACAAAGTGACTATTCCTCGAAGGGCCTACCAAGGCCACATCCTTCTCTAGTGGTCAGTTGTATATACTGTTTATACTAGTTGTTGCCCGCAATTGGACTTACGTGGACTTAAGGATTTATTTATTGCCTGTCGTCGTGGCCCAGGGACACAAGGGTGTGACTGTAACGCGACGGTTGTGGGTTCGATCCCCACTCGAGGAAACGAAATATTTATTTAAATTTATATATCCATTTCTTCGCTCTGGTATCGAGGCAAAGAGCGGCGTTGAGTTCCGCCACTCAACACGCAATACCTCACAAATTCGGCGGAAAATGGGAAACGGAGTGTCTTAACACTAGGTTCCCTCTGCCTACCCTTTGTAAAAATGCGGTGTGATTTTTGAAAATCGTATCAGGGCTACCCTGCTCTGTGTGGGATACAGCGTGAAGCTGATTTATTTGATTTATTTTTTTAAGGATATTGTTTTTCGCAGCTCACGCTGTATCCCGCATATAGCAGTGTTGGCACAGGTAACCTAATGTCACTCCGTTCCCCACTTTCCGTTAAATTTTCAAGGCATTGCGTGTTAAATGGCACTCCACGCCGCGCTTTGTCTGGCTACCAGGCCGAAGAAGCGAGTGAAGTAATAAATATCAAATATTTTTCTTTCCCCTGAGTGGGAATCGGACCCACAAGCGTAGCGGTTACAGTCACATGCACACATTGTGCCACTACGCCACGCTGTCAGGGTCTTTTAAGATGTAAAATAGAAAATTCAATTTTTCCTTCAACGAATATTTTTTCTAGCTTCACGCTCTATCCACAACAGGGTGACAGGTTGTGGGTTCGATTCCCACTCGACGAAATAAGACAATGAGAGATTTTGAGTTCCGGCACTCAACACGCAATGCCTCCAAAATCCGGCAGAAAGTGAGGAACAGAAGTTTATAATGGGAACAGGGTGTCTGAACACTAGGTTCCTAAGTTTCTTTTGGTATATATAGGACCCGGCATAAAGTTAAAAAAAGAAATAAAAACTAAAATCAACAAAAACAAGGATATCTTACGCATACACATAATTCTGGACGACCGTGACCCTACATATTTGTGCCGTGTAAAGAAAACATTTACTAGGGTAAATATTTTGCATAGTCTGTTCTTTTATTGTACATTACTTACTTACAAGTCTTATGGGAATTGGCGACTTCCTAGTTCACTTTTAAGGTTCCGTACCTCAAAAGGTAAAAAAGTAACCCTTATGGGTCACTTTGTTGTCCGTCTGTCAAGACCATTTATGTCAAGATCGCATAGAGGTATTAAGCTGTAATTAATATTAAATATTCAGGTCTTTAATGCCTTGAAGCGCAGTAAATCAACTTAAACAAAAGATACGTGTATTTATGATACGATTTTACTGCATTTTGTGTCAAGTTCTCCGCGTAATCAAAACCTATAGGGTACTTCTTCTGAAGATAAAATTTGGCACAAAGTGAGCACCGCACCAAGTGTTCCGATATAAGTACAGGGAAATATCAGAAATGTCAAAATTTATGGAACTAAGCATCCATATAGATTGCCCATTCAGTAACGGATTCCCCAAACACTTTTTAAAATATTATTTAATAAATCATTCTTTGGCTCGTGATGTGTCTAGTGGTTAGAATCTTTTATCGATGTAATCGTGAGTAACCCAAAATCGTTTAGAGATTTAGAGGTAACAGTGTTAAGAAAGCTATATGTGCAACATATAATGTCATCAGAAGATATCATTCTAATAAGATATTTGCCATCAGAAGTTTATTTAAATAACTGAAACTCGACAACTTTGTCATAACTCGAAGCTCTTCCGAAGAAAAGCCAAAAGCCCGTTCTATCTTCCTCTCCACTATAACTGTCCAGTGTCGTTAGTTATAATAAAATAAAGAAAACGCAAGGGCGCCGCTCAACCCCTGCACAGTGAATTCCTACCAGACCGCGGCTGCAACAGTCTTTATTGAACTTTGAACTTAAACGCTTGCTTATATTCAATTTACATTAGAATAGTGATTCGTGGTTTTGATTAATTTATGAGATCAATATAACTCGTTAAAGTCGTTGGATCGAGCGCACTACCGCAAAGTGGCTGATGTGTTTAATAAAAGTACGGCACATATTCCGCAGTTACACATCGAATATTTTCTAACAAGATATTAGAACCATATGCGGATACTACTACATACATCAGAGTTCCAGGGTATAAAATAGCACCACACACCCGTATGCGACATGCAGACACTGCTACATACACTGGAGCTGGGACAGAAAATAGCATCACACACCTACTAATCATATACCAAGTAGTAGAACAGCATTGGTATACATTATGTCAACAACCAACGCACATACAAGCATAGCTTACCTATCAGTCAAGACACGCTTAGTTAATGTCGCTGTAACAGTTTGCATAAGCCCATCACGTAAGCCTCCGCGACGTCAAGCAACATTTAGTGTTGTATTGGTCAAAGTTCACTTTGATCCACATTATGTGTCACCACAACACATATTTTGCCTTCATAAGAATTTCGATCCTAAAAGATCGTGCCATTATAGGCCTCGAATTATTATATTGTTATATTGTTAGAAATCGAAAGCGGTTAACGTTTTTAAAAAAACACCATAAAAACACATTTATTTATTTATTTATTTATTTATTTATTTATTTATTTATTGATCCACCAACATTTGTTTACATCAATACATACAAAAAAGATACATAATATATGGAATTAAAAACTAGGTGTAACAAATACTTACAGGTAGATACATCTTGCTATATTAGAGCGAAAATAAACTCCTACGCACAGGCACAAAACAAGTGAAAAGAAATTTAAAGAATATTAGAATTAATAAATTTTTTGGATGATTGGAATTCGGTGTTCAATATTAATCGAATTTTGCTAGTCGAGTCGGCATTAATGTCAAATAGGTCACTGTACTCATTAACCAACTTGCAAAGTCTGGGAACAGGAGAGTTTGATCCAAACACTGTTTTTCGGAGTGGAGAATAAAGGAGGGATACTATATTACGGGGAAACCTCACTGGTACTCGTATATTAAATTTATTGAGTAGCTGAGGGCAGTCAATTCCATTGGTGAAAATTTTAGAGACAAAAAATACATCTAACCGCTTTCTACGTTCTTCTAAGGAAACCATTCGGAAATGATTTAATTGCTCACAATAAGAAGGTAGTTTCTTTTTTGAAATTCCGTTCGAAAACAATAGGTACCGCAAGAATCTTTTTTGTATTCTTTCTATTAGTAGAGAATGACTCGCAAAGTGAGGTCGCCATACCACTGAACAATATTCTAAGATGCTGCGAACAAGAGATGTGTACAGCAGTATCCGGACTTTGTTATCACGTAACCCTTTGATGTTTCTTAAAACAAAACCTAGTAGTTTTGAGCTCCGGTTTACTATTTGCTCAATGTGAGGTAAAAATGTTAACTTTCTATCAAATAATACACCCAGATCGCGGATTTGCTCAAGTTCCTTGATGTTATTTTGTGCAATACTATATTGAAATGACACGATATTCCGCTTCCGATAGTACCTTACAAAAAAGCACTTTTTTGGGTTGAGATCCATTTTATTGTGCCGACACCAGCCGACAAGTTCATCAAGATCTTTTTGAAGCATCATTGAATCTTGCACAGTGTCTATAACTTTACTCAATTTTAGGTCATCTGCATACAAAAAAGATTTGGAAAATTTTATGGCATTAGGTATATCGTTAATAAACATGGTGAACAAGATTGGACCCAGGTGAGACCCCTGCGGAACACCTGACGTTACTCTCTGAGAATTTGAGTGAAAGCCATTAACTACTACAGAGAATGTTCTATTTTCCAGGTAAGACATGATCCATTGAAAAAAAGTGCCAGAGATACCATAAGCAGACAACTTTTGCATTAATAAACCATGAGGTAAACGATCAAATGCCTTGCTAAAATCTGTGTATACAACATCCACCTGCTTGTGAGAGTCCAGAGCCTCTGCTATATTTTCTGTGAGATCAACTAAGTTGGTACATGTTGACCGAGAGGGAACAAACCCATGTTGTTGAATACACAAACTTTGTTTAAAATGAAATTGTACAAAGGGACAAATAAGTGACTCCAGTACCTTAGCTAAAGTTGACAAAATGGAAATAGGTCTGTAATTTGATATTAAGTCTACCCTGTCTGCTTTGTGAATTGGGACTACTCTCGCTTTTTTCCATTCGGCCGGAAATATGCCAGTTTGCAAAGACATATTAAATATAATTAATAAAGGTTCAACCAGGTATATAGCACATCTTTTGATAAACATGGGCGGAATCCCATCTGGGCCGGCACCCTTATTTTCGTCTAAACTTTTCAGCTTCCTCAGTAAAGTTTCAGAGTCTATAATAGGTAGCGTTGTAAACTGACTGTTTTTTTCCAAGTATTCTAAGGAATCTCTGCAATCAGAGTTATGAGTAGAATTATTTATGTACACTGATGCAAAATATGACGCAAACATTTCACAGATTTGTTTACCATCTGAGGCGGTCACCGATCCATTAGTCATATAAAGGGGGTAAGAACTCGTGCCACCACGTTTAGCTTTAACGTAGGTCCAGAAATATTTAGGATTTTGCGAGATATTATTTTCCGAATAACTAATGTATTTATTATAGCAATCAATGGCCAAACGTGTACAACGCGAATCTAGTAACTGCAACTCTAATTCATCCATTGGATTTTTATATTTTTGAAATCGACGTCTAAGGTTGTATTTTTCTTTTAAACGGTGTTTTAAGTTACAATTAAACCAGGGTGGGTATCGAGATTTTTTCAATTTTTGTTTAGGCACAAATTTTTCAATGATAGCACCAATGATATTATAAAATTTAGAAAGAATTACATTAACATCTTTATCATTCCCAAATATCTGCACCCATTCACATTTTTGAAGTTCTTTATGAATATTAATGAAATCGGCTTTATGAAAATTTAGCTTGAATGATTTGTCATTAAAGGGAAGTTTTGATTCCTCTTCAAAAGAAATATCTACATCCAGGGGAGGATGTAACTCGTCAATTTTACTGAGAATTGAGTGACTAGGACGGACTATGCAAGTTGGTATATTGGACAGCACCAGATCAAGTATTCTGTCGGATTTATTGACTGCACTATTATGCTGTTTGAGTCCATATGTGTTAATTAAATCTATTAAAGGTTGACATAAACCTGGCACCTTATATTCGCAAGAAGTATCATTTAGTAAATTCCAATTAATACTGGCCAAATTAAAGTCACCCAAGATACATTTGCAATCACAATCGTCAAGGACAAGACGACAATTATCAATAAAGTAATTTAACATAGAACTATGCACCGGAGGAGGCAAATATACTACACAGAGAGCAACTCGACGCAAAGAATGTGATATCGGAATATCAATAATGACCCAGAGGTCTTCAAGATTTGATTCCCAATTAAACATACGTTTGGAATGTATTTGTCTGGAAATTGCTACAAGAACTCCGCCACCTTCACTTTTGTGAATTAATTCGGCATTACTCCTATCTCTTCTGTAAACCACATATCTTTCGTCAAAGAGCTCACTGCAAAATACAGAGCTGTTTAGCCACGTTTCTGTAAGAACGATTATGTCGTAATTATTACAAAGTACCGCTTGAAGAAAGCTGTGTGTTTTGGTTCTCAATCCGCGTGTATTTTGATAGTATAATTTTATATTAGAATCGAATTTTAAAAAGAGAAATTGGACAATAACATACCAGCACCGCTAAAAACTAGTTAAGTAAAGTAAAAATAAACAAATTATTAAATGTTTTTTAACACATCCAAATTTTTAACTAGGATGAATTCGGTTTCATCACTTTTCCTCAAAAAGACTCTGCCATTCCGTATCCAGACATACTTATATCCAGCTTCCTTCGCTCTCCTTCTAGCTGCCGCGTGAAGAGCCTTGTTCATGGGAGACAAGTGTTCGCAGACAAAGATAGGTCTACTAACTCCAGGAAATCCCAGTATTGCAGAGTTTAATTTATTTTCTTTTGTTATATTTGATAGACGCAGCAAGAAGCTCGTCGCGCAATTTTGGTGTCGACAATTGCACAATTATGGACCGTGGACGTGGAGAGTTTTGATTTTGCTTAGCAGTGCGAGTGCAGCGCAGTATATCATTTTCTTTTAATTGACAACCGACAATCTTTCCTAGATCATAAACCACCTTCATTAGGTTTTCGTTTTTACTATCCGGCACACATTGTAGTTCTATATTATTCTGTCTCGATTGTTGCTCTATTTGATTGATTCTTTGATTAAGAGAATTAACAGTAGAACCAAGCTCATTTCTTTCAGATTCCAACTCACATATTCTGACCTTAAAAGTGTCAATGTTATTTTTCATGTCTTCATAATTCTCGTTAGTGAAATTTAAAAACTTTCTAATTTCAATTATATCATCTTCCAACGGTTTTATCTTTCTATCAATAATTTTGCTAATACTGTCTTCCATTTTAGAAAATAATTCTTGCATTTTTTGATTCATAACTTCCTCTATTGCGTCACGTAAATCGTCCCTAGTTATGCCGCGATTTTCCTGGGTAGGTGGAGACTGAAGTGCTGGTCTTTTACTTCCTCTCACATTAGACACATTGCGAACAGGAGTGTGATCCTTTTTTACATTCTTAGAGGGGTTACGACAACACTCAGGGCAGCTCCAACCCGTCTCTGTATTAGCGATACATATTGTCTATATGTTTCTAAACTAATTGGAAAGGGATACTATGTAATTGCAATAAATGATATGTATGTGTATGTGTACTAACAATACTTCACACTAGTTTCCTTCAAATAGGGGCCGCTGCCTACAAGCAACTGCCCCCGATTGATACAATTCCACTGCTTTTATCATCTTTTTCACCTAAATCTACCCTCTTTTACACGAGTACGCTAACAATATTATATTTATTATAATATATATTTGGTACGGGTATTTATTAGTACCGTAGTACTTAAGAGTTTGGCTCGAACGCTGCCTTATCAGCTACCCATCCCCCATATATATAAAATGGTAAACGGTTGCGACACTCGGGCCGACCATACATGAACATCTCTAGATTAATATGATATTAAAAATACGTTGATCATATTATACATAATTAACTATGCTATTTATGTGTATTGCCATACATATTATTATTATTTTACTTTATTAATTCATTTTACTATAATACATCACACCCAAGGAACATGTCGTTTGTGGTTGAAGTCGAGAACGATGCATTACTTAACATTTAACTTGGCTCTCATTTCACATATATGAGTATTTACGTAAACAAATTATGTTACAAATTATAAAGGGCTCAAAAATAGCTTAAAATGGTTCGTGTAAAATATGTGTTTTTAACATTTTAACTTGGCTAAACACTGGTACGTGTCTTGATAAAGCGACATCTAGCGAATCACTGCGAAGCTCAGTAGATCTTAATGAAACGTAACGTAATTTAGTATTACCCTACTAATATTATAAATGAGAAAGTTTGTGAGGATAGATGTTTGTTCCCTTTTACATATAAAAATATTAAACAGATTTTAATAAAACTCTGGAGTAATATAGCTTATAAATCAGATAAAAAACAAAGGCTAAAATTAATTTAAACATTTTATACAATTTGGCTACAATATTACATTATATAATAAGTCTAAGCGGGCGAAGCCGAGTTTGGGCTGCTAGTATTAGTATTTTTATTTTAAACAATTTTCCAATATCAATATTAACTCGCAAACATCCAATAAAAATACATGTATGTATTAAAAGCCGTTGACGATGTTGGGGGATTTAAATATTGTCTAAATTTACCAGATAATTTCTAATCTTTTAATGTAGTATATTTTTTTAAATAGATTTTTCATTCCATTAGTTATTTAATTACAAATAAAATGATTGATTAGCCACGACATTTTTCAATGCGCACCACACAAAATGCAAAAAGTGTGGAAAATAAAAAATACTAGGGGCATGCAACTTGACTTATGGATTCAGTATAATCGATTAAGCACGTCAAAGATGCATGAGTTACCACGATTTTATAGTGAGACAAGATAAAAAAACTCACTCTACAATATTTTAATCCATTTTTTGCTATTTCACGCTGTATCTCGTATATAGGCAGGGTTCAGACACTGCGTTCTCCATTTTTCGATCGCTGCCCGTTCTCATAGTGATAGAACTCAATGTCACTTTTTTGTCTTATTGCCAGAACGAGAATTAAATCGATTTGAGATTGAATTGACACTACAAGATACATACTTAAATGTTTACAACAGCCAACAGTAGTGTCGGCCTGTCGTGCTTCCACACGACAGATATGCTTACTTATATTATCTTATATTTTATTTTGCTTTCTTGATATTTAAAGAGAGAAGGAAATGAGCTCGGGCAATGGATGATAATGATGATAACTAAAATCCACATCAAAGCCTGTTAAAATTCGCAAGCCCCAGCCTCTGCCCTAATTCATGGAATGATTAGCATTCCATGCCAATTAGCACAGGGGCCGTCGTGACCCAGTGGCACAATGTGACTGAAACGCGACGGTTATGGGTTCCCCACTCGAGGATATGAATTATTATTGCTTATTATAATATTTTCATTTCTTCGCTCTGGCACCAAGGCAAAAGTCCGGCGTTGAGTTCCGCCCCTTAACACGCAAAGCCTCAAAAATTACGCCGGAAAGTGGGGAACGGAACGTCTCATCTACCCTGCTGTATGCAGGATACAGCCTGAAGCTGATTTTTTTGATTAGTTAGCATAGTTTCTTCTCTATACTTATTTTACTGACTTTAGTTCATGTCCATTATAGACTTTATGTCGATTCTCTATTCTACGGTTACCTAAAGCAGTTAATCACTACAACCAAACTGGTGAAAACAACAAATTAATTTGCAATATTTTACATTCTGACGCCATTTTAATGAATAACAAAACTTTTAGTAAGTACTTAATTACGCTTTATACTAGTTTTACCGCAAACGTACATACGTGTACGTTCACGTTTAAGCCTGCTCCGAGCATGTAGTTCATATTACTAATTAACCGCAAGAACTTTCGAGAAACTGAATATTTCCAACGTATTTTTTTTATAAACATTTTATTTACACTTCTCTTCGTAATACCTACGTACTTTATGTTTCGATATAAATTTGTATATTTTTGAGCTCATGGCCCAAATATTTCGAAGAACTTAATATTATGGTGAAAAATACGTATTTTTAGGTTCACGCTGCCAACGTACTGCAGAGAGAACCTTGTGTTGAAACACTCCACTTTCCGCCGAGGTTTCAGGACATTGCATGTTAAGTGGCGGAACTCAACGTCACGTTTTGTCTGGATTCTAGAGTACGGAAATGGAAATATTCATTTCTCCAGTGAGAACCAAACTGTCGCGTCACGACGGCCTATTTCGAATTTGTCTCAAGTTTTTTCTATATTTGTGTGTCAATAGAGTATTAGGTATTCCGAAGAGATATTGTAAAAATAGAAGGTTTGGGTGAAATTTTAATCTGATAAGCTTAAGCTAGCTACTAATACTGATTTGTTTAATGTCTTATTTGTTTCCTCTATACATACAAATAAAATTGAAGTGCCTGTTTGTGATTTCGAAATAACCGTATTTATTCAAATGCATTTAATTATGAGGCCGGTCGTGGCGCAGGGGCACAAAATGTGACTGAAAAACCGACTGGTTGTGGGTTCGATCCCCACTTGAGAAGATGAAATATTTACTTAAATTTATATTTCCATTCTTTCGTTCTGGTGTCGAGGTAAAGGGCGGCGTTGAGTTCTGCCACCCAACACGCAATGCCTTCAATATTCGGCAGACAGTGGGAAACGGAGTGTCTTAACACTAGGTTCCCTCTGCCTACCCTGCTGTGTGCGGGATACAAGTAAGCGTACGTGTGCGTGAAGCTGATATAATTAATTACACGATACTAAAACATAATCAAACAATTTTAAATTTCTTGAATGTCTGTCTATCTCTGTTTGTCCGGACCAATGTCCGAAAGAGCTGAATCGAAAATATCTTATCAAAAGTATAAATATTTTGTGATAAATAAATATATATAATATATTCGCAATGTATTCACAGTATATATAGGCTTTACAATAACGTCGCAGCCCGGTATCGCACTGCAGCCCAATGAAATATTAATGCGCTTGTAACATTTATTTTGTAATAAATGTAAATTTTAAAATACTTTCCATATCCATTATATATTAAAAAATATGTCCAACTTAAAGATGATTTAAATTAAATAAAATCTTTCTTTTTTAGCTAACGCTGTCTCCCAAAAGGGTAACCAGAGAGGACGGAGCGCCTAACGCTACGGTCTCTGCATACCTTTTTCGCTTCGTCCACTGTCATCAACCTCTTCATCCTTAGAGCCTTCCTCCAATGTCCTTAACCTACCTTTCTTAGCACACAATATTTTGAGAATTAAAGATTTACTTAATTCAGTTTCAATTCTTTCATTAACTTTTGAAAACTTTTTCAGATCTACGGTCCCATGTTTTCCTGAAACAAATGTAGTTCTACATTTACTTAAATAAAAGATATGGCCGTTTATATCGAAAAAAACGAATCAAAATTAATAGGATACTTCCGTTCAATCTAGAATTATTAGTTTGTAGTATTAGCAAATAGCATCTACAGGTAGTACTAGTTCAGGAAAAAATAAATCTAAAAACTATACATTTGTGGTTAAATCCTAAAAATAATACCCTTAAAGGGGGGGGGAGCAAATTTGATATTAAAGCCGCTACTTCAAGTGAGGTATCAGATGAAAGAGCTCTGGCTAAGCTAAGCTTGACTTTCGGAAAAAGCTCGAGACCTACAATTCTTGTACGGAACCCTCGGTGGGCGGGCCCGACTCGCGCTTGTCGATTTTTTTTGAGCATCAGGCTGAATCCCGCATATAGCGTAAATAGCCTTTCAGTTAAGTCATTCTCTTGCCAACTTTACGCCCAATTATCGAGACTTGCGTCTTAAGTGGCGGAACTCAAAGCCGCGTGAAGACTTAATATTCCTTACCCCGATTGAGACGAAGACGGAGTAATTTGTAACGTTTTAAAGTTAAGAAACAAACATACTTTTTTAGAAAACGTATAATTTGAACGTAGCAAGATTCAAATCCACGCCTCTTGGAAACTGTTGCTCTGGTGGCTAAGCCATATAGACTGAGATCCCACATCCTTTTAGTAAAAGTGAAATTGTCAGGATTATTAGTCTAATATGTAGTAAAAACGATATGCCTATTTACTACCTTCAATGTCGGGCATTTTCAGCAGGTAGCGCCAATATAAGGTACTCGCTTATCATGTTAAAGTAGAAACGCTTGTATTTAAATATGTTTTAGGAATAATGTAAAAAAAAATTTTTTTTTATTACCAGACCCTTTACTGGACCTTTTAAAATTGAGGCAAACTACGTTATGCTAACAAGCCTAAATATACCTATTTAATTTTTGTACCTTTAGTTGGTGCTACCTCTGATAAGGCCCCACTTTCAAAGTAGTGAATACGATACCGTCTTAACTACATATTATAATAATCCTCAAAATTTTAGCCTTGCTAAAATGAAGTAGGTCTGAGAGCCCTGGGATCTTAGGCTACCTATGGCAATTTTTTATATATTTTTCACTACACTATTTTAATAATATTATATATATACATACATATATATAATGTCATANATATATATATATATATATATATATATAATTTTAAATTATTTATAGAAGTGTGAACAATCTTAAAATATTCTATAGATAATCACAATTATACTAAATTCGTCACAGATATACATTTCAAGTTAGATTTATACGCTCAAAACGGCAGAGTAGGCAGAGGGAACATGGGAAACTAATGTTAGGATACTTCGTTCTCATTAAAACATTTGTGTTCCTCTTCATCCTTAATTAATCTTCATTCGTATATTTCTTATTTTATTTTAAATCAAATTTCGATTTTCAAGTAATTCTATCCAAAACGGAAATTAAACTCCACTCTTTAAGTACTTTGCAAAGACATGCTACACCATAGAAGCTCTACGAGTCTACAATTATATCTTGTATAAATATTTATGTATATCAATTATTAAAATCTGTGTCATTTTATATATTATATACCATCAGTTTTAAGTATACATATATGTAGATAAAAATCAAATAAATAAATCTACTTCACGCTGTACCCCGCACACAGTAAGGTAGGCAGGGAACCTAGTGTTAAGACACTCCGTTTCCCACTTTCCGCCGAATTCTGGAGGCAACGTGTTGTGTGGCGGAACTCAACGCCGCGCTTTGCCTGTATACCAGAGCGAAGAAATGAAAATATAAATGTAAATAAATATTTAATTTCCTCGAGTGGGGATCGAACCCACAACCAGTCGATTTTACAGTCACACTTTGCGCCCCTGGGCCACGACTGGCCTCATAAACAAAATTAATAAATATATAAATAATAAATGTGAAAGTTTGTGTGTATGTATGTTTGTGCAACTTTCATGCAAAACTAGTTTTTATAATGAACGGATTTATATGAAACTACATTTAAATAGCTTATACATCAGGATATCACTAAGTTACGATTTATATAAATATATTGTATAATTTAGATGTAATATAACAACAGTAACGGTTGCCAGTGTAATAAAAACACAATTACAAAAATATTTAAACAACCACATTTATTTATTTTACTTTAAACATGAAAATAATTATTAAAATAAATCCTTACCGTTGCTTGCTGTAATCTAATAAAAAATATAATAAATGCCGTATAACTTTTTGTCAAAGCCCTAGTTTCTAATTAAAATCTAAAGCTTGCTCTAATTGCAACGTCTTATTCTTTTTGCCTTTCATAACAACAGCGAATACGACAAGCATATTTTTAGCAGCTTTCGAAAATATTGATTTTCATTGATAATAAGTTGAGGCCAGTCGTGGCGCAGCGGCACGAGGTGTGACTGTAAAACCGACTGGTTGTGGGTTCGATCCCCACTTGAGGAGATGAAATATTTACTTAAATTTATATTTTCATTTCTTCGCTCTGGTGTCGAGATTAAGCGCGGCGTTGAGTTCTGCCACTCAACACGCAATGTTCCAGAATTCGGCAGAAAGTGGGGGACGGAGTGTCTCAATACTAGGTTCCCTCTGCCTACCCTGCCGTGTGCGGGATACAGCGTGAAGCTGATTTTTTGATTTTAATTAATAATAATATTTGAGACCAGTCGTGGCGCAGGGGCGCGACAGGTTTGATTCCCACTCAATGAAATGAAATCTTTAATATTTTCATTTAATCGTTCTGGTAACTAGCCAAAGTGCGACGTTGAGTTCCGCCACTCAATATATAATGCCTCCACAATTCGGTGGAAAGTGGAGAACGGAAGTGTCTTAATGGGAACGGTGTGTCCTAGCACTTATAATAATTAAATAATATAATTTGATTATGCTTAAAACATTCACTACTGATGAACGACAACTTTGGTTATTATCAGTTCTTTTCCGGTCAGTATGTACTTTAAATAACTCCTTAAGTTAAGAACAAATGGATTTTGTATTATCTTGTTCTTTTTTATACTTTTTCATTTTATGTTAAAATTGACTTGGCTTATTTAAAAAAAAAATTAAATTAGCTTCACGCTGTATCCCGCACAAGCAGGGTAGGCAGAGGGAACCTAGTGTTAAGACACTCCGTTCCCCACTTTCTGCCGAATTCTGGAGGCATTGCGTGTTGAGTGGCAGAACTCAACGCCGTGCTTAGCCTCGACACCAGAGCGAAGAAATGGAAATATAAATTTAAGTAAATATTTCATCTCCTCGAGTGGGGATCGAACCCACAACCAGTCGGTTTTGCAGTCACACGTCGTGCCGCTGCGCCACGACCGGCCTCTCTTGGCTTATTTATTTTTTTAAAATGCTTTAAAACATTCACATTCACATTTTAAAGTAACATTCCCATACTTTGCAGGGCAGATGGGATTATTTTACTGATTTGCTGTTTGGTTCTCGTCGAACGCAGACGTGTCTAAGCGTTTCTCCTTACCGGTTTTACTCCATTTTATTCAATGTTTCTTAAAAAATATTATATATAGAATCAACGGAGAAACATTGAATACTATTTATTTTTAGAAGAAAACAGTTGAATAAGATGAAATAATAATTTGAAAACTATTAAAAAAGATATAAAGCAAATTTTAATTAAATGGAAGACTGGTATCACCATAAAAAAAAATCCTAAATAACTAAAAATAAATTAAGAACTTCATAAAAAAACGGAATCTCTAAAAGAGACGATATACGACGAGTAATATTTTAATATCTGTATGTAGATAAATTCTGAATTCTACAATTTCCGTGACATGTAGCTATATAGATATGGAGGACGTGCGCGTCTCACGTGATTAGGTCGATTTTGTTTTGGTAGAGATAGAGGTTCAGGCGGTGCCTTTAAGTCTAAGCCTGGCAAGTTCCAGGCACTGCTCTGAACCCCTCATTCTACAATGCGGTGAACCTGGTGCCCGTGCGGTGGAAGTATGGAATAGTAATTTAATGTCGGTAATGACTGTGCTATATAATTGTAATTATATTTTGTATCAAGAAGTGCATGTTTAATTCTTCAAGTCCGATTACCCATGCCGCTTGTGCTATGCACATAGCAGGGTAGGCAAAGGGAACCTGGAAGCTTAGTGTCAAGATACTCTGTTACCATTAAAACACTTCTGTTTTCTACTTTCCACCCAAAATATGGAGACATTGCGGGTTAAGTGGCGGATCTCAACGCCGAACTTTGCCTCGACACTAGAGCAAAGAAATGAAAATATTAAATATTTAATTTCCTCGAGTGATAATGGAACCCACCACCTGTCACGTAAACAGTTACACACTTGTGCCGCTGGGCCACGACTGGCTTCAATATATATTTAAAAATATATATTTAAATAAAGATCTGTAACGTTATTTTTCATTTCAATTTTTTAAGGAAATGATGATGCATTTTGTATAACAATACCGTTGCAATCTCAACACTACAATAAAGTTTTTTTTTTAATCCGTATAAAAATATATAAACTGAATAGATTTTATTACAAAAAAGAAAAAGCTCCATATCAAAATTCATCAAGATATTTCTGGAAATATACCAAATCTCATTCAATATTCGTAACTGCTTATTACTGTAGAGGTGTGTTGGAAGAACTCCAAGAGATAATACTGCGGACAACTTACTTTATAAATTTAGATAAGTTCACCTATAGGCCTTTCAAAGTAAAAAAAAACTTAACAGTATGTACAGAATAGTTAGAACTGGCCATTTTGACAGTAACTTGTTTAAGGTAAAACAAAATAAAAATAAATAAATAAATCAGATTCACGCTGTATCCCGCACACTGCAGGGTAGGCCCTCCGCCTACCCTGCAGTGTGTGGGAACTTGGTGTTAAGATACTCCGTTCTCCACTTTCTGCCGAATTCTGGAGGCATTGCGTGTTGAGTGGCGAACGCCGCGCTTGTCCTCGACACCAGAGCGAAGAAATGGAAATATAAATTTAAGTAAATATTTCATCTCCTCGGCAACCAAGCTAAGTACTGTTTTACAATACTACTGGTTCGACTCGTCGTGGGTGACTTTAATTAAAGCCGAAAACGTATAAAATTATAAAAAAACTCATTTTCTTTGTATGTCAACATATCAAAATGTCAAATTATTTATTTGTTTAATTGACATTGGGCTACTAAATATGCATTGTTTGTATATAAGCGTAAAACAGAAACAATGTCACGCAACCCTAGTTTACTTATAAAAATAAAAAAAAATCAGTTTCACGCTGTATCCCGCACACAGCAGGGTAGGCAGAGAGAACCTAATGTTGAGACACTCCGATCCTTACTTTCTGCCGAATTCTGGGGGCATTGCGTGTTGAGTGGCAGAACTCAACGCCGCGCTTAACCTCGACACCAGAGCGAAGAAATGGAAATATAAATTTAAGTAAATATTTCATCTCCTCGAGTGGGGATCGAACCCANACGCGCAGCTGTGCTGACGTTTCGCCGTCTCATCAATGCAGCTAAGGCTCCGTTAACTCTGTTACCGGCAGCAATACGCCTTTCCACATCCATCTCGTATCTTCCATCTCTACTGAACATACTTCCCAAGTATACCACTTCATTCACTTGTTCTAATATCTTACCATTTACACTGATCTTGCATTCCGTCCTTTCTTCATCTCTTTCAAAAATCAGAACCTTTGTCTTATTCGCAATACCAATAAACAAATATTTTTTTAATAATTATCATTAAAATACGACCGTCGAGACCCAGTGAAACAGAGTCTGAATGCACAATGGTTGTGAGCTCGATTCCTATTCGAGAGAATTATTATATTTAAATTATTTTCTCCGCATTTCGATTCCACTACTCAACTCGTAATCTTTCGAAAAGTGAGCGGAAAATTAAGTACGGAGTGTCTTAACACTAGGTTCCTCTACCTACTCTAATATGCGGAAAAAGCCGTAAATTTGCTTAAAATCAATACAAGTTTAACAGAGCCATCAGAACTACCAAACAATCAGAGTATCATATTTTAAACAGACCAATTACCTTATACCGTTCGCAAAATTAATTCGAACTGCACCTGCATACAATTTCTAATAAATTTATTTTCCGTACCAATTAAAGCGGGTAGTGTGAATATTTAATTCAGCTAAAAGTGACTGCCAAATGAAATCTCCTTTTCATTTCGTTTCGCAAATGCGACGCGACGAATTGGTACATTTTCCATTACAGATAAATATCACCCTGCATTCTTTGCTTAACGCGAGCGATGCTATTCTTTAATTAAACGTTATTTTTTTTATTTTTTTTATAAATTTACGTTGTATCCCGTATGAAGCAGGGTAGGTAGAGTGAGCCTAGTATTAATTCATTTTCTGCCGAATTCTGCAGGCTCTGCGTGTTGAGTGGCGGAACCCAACGCCGTGCTTTGCCACCACACCAAGGCAAAGAAATGAAAATATGATATATTTAATTTCCTTGAATGTGAATCGAACCTACAACCTGTTGCATTTACAGTGAGACTTTGTGCAAACTTAACAATTCTTTTTTTAAACATTTTTAAATTGTTATTCTACACTTAGGAAAGAAAAATACTTATTTAGAAAACGTATAAAAATTTGCACGTAGCGGGACTCGAATCCGCGCCTCCTGGAAACCGACCAGGTCGGTGTCGTGGTCGGTTTCCAGGAGGCGCGGGTTCGAGTCCCACTACGTTCAAATTTTTATACGTTTTCTAAATAAGTATTTAACAATTCTTTTTAAATAAAGCATTTTTAAAATATTCTTTTTAGAAAAAAAGGTAGAGGGAACCTCGTGTTTACATACTCCTTTCTCCAGTTCCTGCCTAGTTTTAGAGAGACTGAGAGCAGAGTACTGAAAACTATATATATATATAATCAATTCTTTGAATGGAAATTGAACTTACATTAGATATCATAAAAAATATTATACATTGAGTGAACGCTACTATTTTACACTTGAGATGAACGCAGTGTACAAGTGCACAGTAAAAATATATTTTTATTTGTATTGTTTATTATTTTGAATTGTATTAATTGAATACGATGTTGAGATCCAAAAGAATACGGAACAATACGAATACTGTTAAAAAATATTTTCATTCCGCTACTACTTATCACAGATGTCCGTGAAAGCCAGTCAAAAAAGTATTAAATTCTTAATAAAAATTCAAAGAATAATGACTAATTACGTGTTGACTTACATCCCATTAATTGGCAGAAGTTCCGCCATTTATAAGATCCCTTAGGAAGTTTCCTCATTTCGGCACTTTAAGGCATTAGTTACAAGGACGCGGCGAGTCGAGTGTTGCCGGAATATGCCCCGCAAGCCTCCTAAACTCTTTTATCTTAAACATCTTTATGAGGGAAATTTTCGTGGGAATTCTGTTATAATTAAATTTCTCGTGACGTCGCTGAATTCGTAACAGTGGAGGGGTTTTTTTTGTCGTAACGTAATATAGTCTACATTTAAGTAGATTTTTTTTCAACTTCACGCTATATCCCGCACGTAACAGGGTAGGCAGAGAGAACCTAGTATTAAGATCCTCCGCTCCGCACTTTCCGCCGAATTCTGGAGGCATACGTGATGAGTAGCAGAGCTTAACGCCGCATTTAACGTGGTTTTTGGAAAAAATCATGTGGTGTAACTCAACGTCACGCGTTGTTCAAACAGACGAGATTTTTTTAAACATAAATGTTTCCATAACGATTTTTTTTTATTTAGACATTTCTTAACTATGCCACGACGTGTCCTAATAGAATTCAAGCCACGATAACCGTCTTGTGATGCTTGTCACGAATGGCTGAGCTTTGATTCGCGTTATTTAAATTTTTGGCTTTGTCACCTTTACAGTTAAATTTGATATTTTTTATTACAGCATTGGCAGAAAGAGAATAACTAAATCAGTATAGATAAAATTAAATTTAATTAAATCAACTTCAAACTATATCTTGCACACAGCAGGGTAGGCAGAGGGAACCTAGTGTTAAGACACTCCGTTCCCCACTTTCTGCCGAATTCTGGAGGCATGGCGTGTTGAGTGGCAGAACTCAACGCCGCAAAGTCAGTATACATAATTAAGCAACACGCAATGTCTCTAGAATTCAGCGGAAAATGGGGAACAAAAGTGTCATAATGGAAACGGATTGTCTTAAAACTTGTTTCTCAGGTTCCCTCTATGTGTGGAATACAGCGTGAAGGTAAAAAAAAAATATCTTACACTTGCAATCAGTTATTTTATTTACATAAAAAAGATAAATATATAACATGTAACTACTAGTTAAATGTTTATATTAAGCATCTAAATATTGCAGTAGGTGCACACTACATCAATATAACTTGACTTTAAGTAGCATTGCAGTATTCTTGAGGGTTACCACTATTATATATATGTTTTTAATTACTATACGTTTTACTATAAGAAAAACAAAGTGAATTCTTTCTTTACTATTTACTTATTTTTCACTAGCCTTAGTTGTGGCTCTGCTCGCTTGATCAAATAGTATCTAACTAGGAGTTAAGAGTTGTGATTTATCCATCATGATGTCCAGAAACTTTCGATCTCTCCCAATTATGCACCAATTTCCATTGACAATTTGCTATTAGCCGTAACTTGATGTATTATTTCTTGTAATCTTCCCTAATAAATAGACTGTTCAACAAAAAAAGACTTTTTCAATTGGAACGAGTGTATTTGTAGTTCCTGAGATTAGTTCGTTCAACCGAACAACCTTTTCAACTTTAAAATATCAGTTACTATCTTAGAAAATTAAAATCATTGAAATTAATTTAAAAAAGTAATCTGTAAGCATATTTCCACAAGGTTTTTTCCCATAAAGGGGTTTTGGAGGTCAGATGGCAGTCGTTCCATAAAAAAACCGCCATCCGCCGCTATAATGAACAGATACAAACAGATACTGGATACGGCTAGAACGTCGCCACTAAACCACGCGCAGGCACATCGCCCTACATCTGCGATAAATAAGCAAGAGCTACTGTGTCAAGTACGGGAACGGCTAAAGACGCAAGCACCCAGACGGAACCTCCGTTTGCAACGTGGCTATTATTTATAACGTGGTATTAGCTCTCTAACCGCGAGTACCTAAAGGTATCTACTGATTGGGGGCGTTACTACAAACTTAATCAGTGCCTATGCTCCCCAGGCGGGATGTAGCACGGCCTAAAAGGAGTCATTCTGGGAGCAGTATGAAGAGGTTCTACTTACTGTACCGTCTACCGAAGTGATCTTACTTAAGCGGTCACAACGATAAGCCTGTTGAGCCGTATAAACGTTTTCACGGGGTTCTTTGGGCACAGTCTTCGCAATGCAGAGGGAGAAAATAAAATTCTGAGAACCTGTATTGCATCTGAACTGGCCGTCGTGAATATGTTCTTCCAAAAGAATCCTCAGCACCTTATCACGTATAAAAGAGGGTCCCACTCAAATTTTTGGTTCGTAATGATCCAAAGATTCTATACTGAGATTATCAGAAATATATATATCACAATTCCACATCTATGGTTAGGACTACTGTTGGCAACACTAAACCTTTCCAGAGTTTTAGTAGGGGCTCAACAGGGCTCGGCTCTTAGTCGGTTCTTATTCAATGTATTGCTCGATACTGTCTCGGCTCACATCCAAGATCGGCTTCCATGGGTAATGATGATGTTTGCCGTTGACTATGTCAACGGCATACATCATTGCTATGGCACTCATTGACAAGAACCAAGTGATGCTGGAGCATAAAGTGAATCTCTGGAAGGGTACGCTTGAGAACGATATCCCGGACTCGGACACTATATTAACCAGCCTTTAAATCAGAAAAATTTCAGGTACCATCGATCCGTTATGTACGAGTCTGGAGGCATCAATCACGATGTCTATTAACGGATAAGCGCTGCCTAGGCCAAATGGCGAGAGGTCACTATATATATATACCGCTAAGCTCTAGGGTGATATACAAAAGCATCATCCGATCGGTTCTTTTATACGACAGCGAATTCTGGTCTACTATCTCGGCACACTCAAGAGCTTCTCAGCACACGAGGAGGAGGAGAGGTGAATGTATGGTATAACGCGGTCTGACCGCATACGTAACATAAGAGCGTCGTCTTAAATGATTTTGGCCACGTTACATGTCGGACTAGGAACAATGTCGAATGCAAATGTCTTACCATGTCAGTCCCTGGAGTGAGACCTCTCGGGCGACCAAGAAAGCGTTGGTTGGATGCAGGACGTGAGGGCCAATAGTCTTAACACCGAGGATGCTAAAGGCCGTGCAAAAATTGGAGTAGGTTGAGTAGCTGGTAAGTTTCTCACTTTCCGCTAAATTCTTGAGGCATTGCTTGTTGAGCGGCGGCACTCAACCCCACACTTCGCCTCGTTACCAGAGCGAGGAAATTAAAATATTCAATATTTCATTCCTTCGAATGCGAATCAAATATACCGCTTATTATTGTTGACGCTAAGGCCAGTCAAGGCGCCAGAGTACAAGTAAACGCTACTGTTTGTGGGTATACGCTCTGATGTCAAAGCAAAGCGCGACGTTGAGTTCCGCCACTCTACACCCAATGCCACCAGATTTCGGCGGAAAATAAAGAACAAAGTGTCTTAACAATAGGTTCCCTCTGCCTACCCTACTGTGTGTGATATACAGCATGAAGCTGATTTATTATTATTATTATTATTTGAATTCGATGGTCTCAAAACTTTGTTAAAGTTTTGGTATTTTAAGTGAAATCCGCGGGCCAAAGCCAAGAGTATTTCACTAAATTATATTAATTTAAGTTTGTATTTTTAAAAGGCGTCGTCTTGTAGGAACTTTCTGACAATTCTACAAGTGTTTAATATAGCACATTTTTGCATGGTATATGTGGAATTAGGCAAATCTATGGTTTTGAGGGCTTGATGTAAGTATTTCGGAATAACACCTGTGCTAGACAACACCAAGGGCACAATATATACTTTATTAATTTTCCAGATTCTGATTATTTCTTCTTTAAGTTCTGTATATTTTTGTATTTTTTCTGTTATTGTTTTTTGTATATTATGGGTATTTGGTATTGCTATATCTATTATATGAACTATTTTATTTTCTTTATCAATTAAAGTTATATCTGGTCTATTATTATGAACTGTCTTATCTGTTAATATGGTCCTGTCAAAGTACATCTTGTGATTGGTACTCTCTAACACAGGTGCAGGCGTATATTGATAGTACGGAAGTGGTTTCTTTTCTGTCAAATTATGTTTGATAGCTAACTTTTGATGGATTATGTTGCAGATTTGATTGTGACGATGGCTATAATCGGATTGAGTTAAAGAAGGACACGCTCCTGTAACGTGTTGTATAGTCTCAGAATTCTTTAAACATTTTCTACATCTATCTGTCTTTAAACTTGGATCTTTAAGTATGTATTTTTTATAATTTCTGGTATTGATAACTTGATCTTGAATAGCTATTGCAAATCCTTCGGTTTCCGGAAAGAGTGAACCTAA
>JAAIXJ010000024.1:535934-719106 GCA_013403705.1 Heliconius hermathena | reverse complement strand
CCGACTGTAACTTCTGAGGACCTTTCCCCAACCCCCCTGTCCCCGGCTCCCGCCCAGTCGGAGTTACGAGAGTCACTGGCTAGCATACTGTCACGCCCGTGGCCAGCTGCAGACGTGCCCCGGCGATCACCCCCGGGAAGCGGCCCTATACGTGAATTCCTATTACGTGTCTCCATATTGATGGGTCACCTTTGCCTTGTTAGCCGTGTAAGTTTTGATTATACACGTTACCGCCCCCCACGTTAGCTTATTATTATTATTGTATTAAAAACAGTGAGCCGATAGGTATTACCCAATATTATGTAGTGCATTAACCTGATTATTTCTTTATATATTATTTTCCTCGACAACCCCTAACCGCTAATGCACTAGAAGTCACTATAAAAATGTAATTACCTCCTCCGACCTTTCCACTCCCGATGACAGTAAACTTTTATAGCTCATAAAAATTATGTTCGGCGTTAATCGATGTTGTGGCACTTTTTAAAATATATTTGTAAATTATGTATGATAGTGTGTGGCTGTAAACGCGACAGGTTGTGGGTTCGATCCCATCTCGAGGAAATTCAATATTTAATATTTTCATTGCTTCGCTCTGGTGTCGGAGCAAAGCGTGGCGTTGAGTTCCGCCACTCAACACGCAATGCCTCCGGGATTCAGCTGTAAACGGGGAACGCAGTGTCTTAACACTAAGTTCCCTCTGTCTACCCTGCTGTGAGCGGGATACAGTGTGAAGCTAATTTTATGTATAATGTCTAGCATTTTTAATTTTTCATATATCATTTAAACATTGGTAGCTAATATATCTATGTTTTATTTATTTTGCACTCTCCGACAATATTAAAAAAAATAAAATTAAAAAATATAATATATTTATAATATTTTTAAGTTATTGTTAAACTGCCACGTTGAGTTACATCACTCTTTACATAATGTCGGAAAAATTGTGGTAACTCTAGGTTCGCTCTGCCTACCCTGCTTTATGCGGGGTACATAGAAAAAAAAAGTAATTGTCAATTTGTGTAGTAGGGAACGGAAACGTTTTAATAGAAACGAAGCATTATAACTCTAGGTTCCCAGATTTCCTGCCTAACTATATGCGAAACACAAGGTGAAACTAAAAAAAATCGTATAGTAATGATCGTAGGATAATAAATCGATACATTGTTTATCTTTTCCAACTGAAACTAAATATTATATTTTATAAGATGAACATGGTGTTAAATCAAGTACCGACCAATCGACTAAACTATGTCTACTATACGCAGGAGGAAAAACAGAGTAATTTGTTGTTTCTAAAAATATATACTGAAAACAAAGATAAAAAAACATCAAATCACGAGAAAATCTACTGAAAGATTACTCAGATTTCGCTTAATGCTAAATACAGAAATCGTGGGTTGTGTGGGAGAACACATCGTCGCATTTCATCTGATCAGATAAAAAAATATATACATCAAACAGTAATTGAGGCTTATTGTGACGCAGCGGCACAATATCGAATTGGTTATGGGTTCAATTCCCACTCAGGGGAATATTTTTTTTTTCAAATATTCTTGGTCTGTTGACAAGATCAAGCGCGATGTTGAGTTCTCCCAAGCACCACGCAATGACTAGCACAAAGATACAGAGATGAGAGATATAGCGTGAAGCTAGTAACATTCTTAGGACTCAGTAATGAGACTGGAACCCACAATCTAAACGATTCTTACTGCACAATGATATAATCTTTAGTATATTTTTTTCAGCTTCACGCTGTATCCCGCACACAGCAGGGTAGACAGAAGGAACCTAGTGTTAAGACACTCCGTTCCCCACTTTCCGCCAATTTCTGAAGGCATTGCGTGTTGAGTGGCGGCACTCAACACCGCGCTTTCCCCTCGGCACCAGAGCGAAGAAATGAAAATATAAATGTAAATAAATATTTCATCTCCTCGAGTGGGGATTGAACCCACAACCAGTCGATTTACAGGCACACTTTGTGCCCCTGCGCCACGGCTGGCCTCCTTTAGTATTATAAATGTAATAAATTATTTTCTTTTATAAGAACATAGGTACTATCTGTGATCTAAGACACACTTGGTCTACATTTTTACTTAAGTAAATAACGTGAAGGCTACTATTGAATCAGGGCACGCTGTCAATAAAGTGGCAAGTGCAAATTTACTTTTCGCGGCAACGCCCTATGGCCTCGGACAATCGATATGGGGCTAAAAGAAAATAAAGAGAATCATATAGACACTATTTGTATTCAAGTTTCTGTACGTTATAGAAGTGTACTCGTACATAATAAAAGAATTTCAAGTATGAAATGTGAATGTTTTCAGAACATAATAGTAATAATACACAAGAAAGTCTTCGTCTTCTTCAAGGAAGACTATCAGAAAAAAATACTCGAATACTTCACGTTTATATAATAGTTTTTGCGTATTGAATATTGGAGATCAATCTTTTTCCACCGGAACCAGAAAAAAAATATTCGTTTCTTATGTAGAATTAAAATTACATTTATTTCAATTTAATCATAACTATGCATTTGCTAATAGCGCTTTAATGCTTATCTTTGGAACATTAAAATTTGAACGTACTTAATAGTCTAACTTAATAGTCTAACTTAATTAATATATAGTAATAAGCTATTATTATGAAGTTACATAACTAAATATATTAATTTTATAATACAGAGGTCGCCAAAAGCAGCCAGACCTTCTTTACATTATAAAATCTGAAAGTTCCATTCCACATACGCCCAACACCGGTACCGATTAGTACTATTAAGGAATATGGAGTTTGAAATAATATAAGAAATGACCTGATCTGAAATGAATGATCCTTTATGACTTAGCATGGTTTTAACTCTCTGCCAGATTTCTCTAAACCCTAATAAATTACTAGTGCCTACGAATGTAATACCTATAGCAAACAAAAAGATATATGAAATAAGAAACATATTAGTAATTTTTGATTAAATATTATTATCGATATTTGCACCTAATATGTTCGTCGCATGTAGCTAATAATTATCATTTATTATTATTTACAATAAAGTATTTAAACATTAAGGTTTTTAATTTAACGAAAGATTTTAACAAACTATTTACTTATTTTTATATTTACTACTATTAGCCTAATAACTGCCAAAGTAACTCAAATTCCAAACTCCATATTCTCTAACAACGTTGAGTGTATATGCATAAGAACTTTCAGGATTTATAACATAACGCAAGTCAGTCTCGGTTGGTTTGGCTCTTAACCATAAACAACCTTTATTGCTTTATACTTTAACTATAAGTTTTTTATCTGTAATTTCTTTATGCTTAAAGAATAAAATGTCACATTAGATGTCTGTCAAAGCAATTGTGTACGTCACTTTCACTATCAATTCTTGTTTAGTTGTTTGATATTCTACGTATTTTTGTTAATTTAACGTAATAATTAAATTTTGATTATCCGTATTATTTAATTGTGATCAAAATGGCTAGCATACCGCTAATGTATGCTCAGGAGGATTGCGAGTTGGGAGGAAAAGAGAGTAATATGGAGGTATTATATTGTTTCTCACTTCAATGTATATGGTGCAATTTATCATGGCCTTCATTTTATTTAAACTAGGTTTTTGTTTTATCTTTTATAAATATAACTATCATAACAAGATTCGTTATGTACTTGTGATAAAGAAAAAATAAGAAATATATGTGTTTTCTATTTATCTACATTTAAATTTAAAATCAATGTTAACCGCAATCCATAACTTCCGTCTATTCAGATGATAAGATTTATGATATCTATCTATATGAGTCAATACATTTTTCTCAAATTTTAAAGAAACGTGGATCTTTTGTATATTAAATAATATCTTAAGTCTGTTTTAGAATTTAAAACAAATAATAACATTGAAAAGACAATTCCCTTCTCAGTTTCTTTGCCCAATTAACTAACAGATAAAACAAAAAAAAAATATTATTTTTCAGGATGATTTTGCATACAGGAACAATGTAATGAATGCAGATAAAGAGATACGCTTGGCTTTCATCAGAAAAGTATATGGACTCCTGAGTGTACAACTCCTGGCTACTGTTGCAATAGCCAGTGTATTTATGCTTGTGAAACCCGTCCAAGGGTTCATACATTCAAAGTAAGAAATATTAAAAATAAATGACATATTCATAGAAAAAAAGAACAGTTCAGCTTTACACTGTATATCACATATAGCATGATATACAGAGAAAACCTGGTGTCAAAACACACTTTCTGCCTGAATCAGAGATGTTGCATGTTGAGAAAAATTTATAAAATTGTTTACTTTTCATGCTCTGTTGTAATAATTTCTTACAATTATGATAAACATTGTATAATGACATGAATTATGCAATAAAATACAGGGAATTACATAGAAATCACATTTCAAAACACAATTAACATTAGCACATTGTGGCTTAATTAATAGTGAAGATATATTATACATATATTATGGTTGATGTTAATAATTCTAAAGGTGATACAATAAATGAAGCAAGCATGACAGTGGTGCAGTTTTCTTGTAAATATGATTATGATTTTCGATTTTATTTGGGCACAAGCATGTGGTGTAAATGTGATAGGTTGTGGGTTTGATTCCCGTTCAAGGAAACGAAATACTTAATATTTTTATTTGCTCTGTTTTCGACGCAAAGTACGGCATCATGTTCTGCCACACAAACATGCAATGCCTTCAAAATTAGGCACAAAAGGAGGGGAGCAGTGTCATATTACCAGTCCACATCTGCCTAACCTCCTAGGTGTGGGGCAGCTACATGGTGGAACTGAAAAAAATATATAGTCCTAATTTTAATGTTTTAGTGACTGGTTGGTCTTCATAGCATTCATAGTGAGCATGGTCACTCTGTTCGCTCTGATCATTAAGAGACGGGACCATCCTACTAACTTATACCTTTTGGCCGCATTTGTGAGTATAATATTATTTGTGTATTACTTGAGTAGGGGAAAACCATTTAGTATGCGGAAAATCTGTCTTTGTGATTCATGACATGTATTCTTGTATTACTACAAGGCTATATGTCATATATTACAAATTTACTTTGTATCACTTAATTTTTTTTAGCAACACTATGCAAAGCAGGGTAGGCAGAGAGAACCTAATGTTAAGACACTACGCTCTCCACTTACCGCCGATTTTTTTACTTTTTAACCATGAATTATTATGAACCAATAAATGAAAATATTAATAAATTATAATTCATTCCCCCAAGTGGGTATTGAACCCACAACCGTAGCATCTACAGCAAGTTTGTGCCACTCTGCCACAATGCCCTCAGTTGTATCTCATACGGTATCAGTTAAGTAAGAAGTCATTTTGTTGATAATAGTTTTAATTCAAAGCTACCATTAACACATTTTCATACATTTATCACATTGTTGAAATATTAAAGAAATAAAGCTATAATGATTAAAAATATTTCTCTACGAGTTAAGAAAAGAAAAAATAAAGTTCAAATCATGCTTCTATATTTAAAGTTTAATTTTTCCTGAAAGCAGCTGGGAGAGAAGATTTAAAATATTCTACACTCCACATAGTGACCTTTTAAAACATTGTATATTAGTAACGGAACCCAACACTGCTGCTTGTATTACCATTTGATGTAAATAGAAATAATTTAAACAGAATCCTTCACAACCATTTTATGAATAGCCCCACTATCCCATACATAATTTTTATATAAATATATAAAAATCAATTTAAATGATTTTTATATAAATATATAAAACTCATTCAAATTAATTATCTACATTTTTATTCACAGACTGCAGTTCAAGCGTTCACTGTAGGAGTTGTTGTGTCGTATTGTGACAAGTTTGTAGTGTTGCAAGCGTTAGCTCTGACCTTTGCCGTGGTACTGTCTCTTACTTTGTACACATTGAATACTAAACGTGATTTCTCGTTTGTTGGATATGGGTAAGTTTTTTTTATATGTTTTCGTTGTATCAGAAAGAAACATTTGTCTTGTCGCATTTTCACAAACGTGTGACTGTAAATACGACGGTTCGATGGCATGTAAGCGGGTTCGATTTCCACTTGTGGGAGGAAAATTAATGATTTTACATTTTGATTACTTCGTTCAGGGAACATGGCAAAGCGAGGCGTTCAGTTTTGCTACTCAATAAGGAATGCCTCGAAAATATAGAGAAATTGGAGAACGGAGCGTCTGATATTAGCTTCCCTCTTCCAACCCTGTTTAATGTGGGATACAGCGTGAAGATAAATACATACAATGCCTAATAAATACTACAATTTCTTTTAAATTCCAGACTTATTGCCGGCCTCAGTGTCCTCATAGTGGGTGGCATAATCCAAATATTCGTACAAAGCTCAGCCTTTGAAGTGGCGTTGTCATTCGTGGGCGCCATTTTCTTCGGTTTCTTCTTAATTTTCGACACACAACAGATGATGACAACACTTTCCCCAGAAGAGTACATTTTAGCTACAATTAACTTATATATGGATATTTTGAACTTATTCTTATATATTTTACGCATTTTGAACGAATTAAACAGAAATTAAGTTGCCAGCACAAAAAAATATTAATTCAAAATTATAAAAGTAGTGATTTTTTCTTCAAAGTGTGGCAACACTGCTATTAAAATCTTTATAGCACATTGATTGTATTGTTTTCAATAGATATATATGTATTTTGAAAGTGTTTTCTTTTATTTCAAAATTATTTGTCATTTGTGATATTATTATTTAAATATTAAAAATTATGATGTTTGTTAGACTATGTATTATTTGACAGTATTTTTTTATTTAAATGAAATGGGCCTCTATATTATAAATGTTCCTATGATTTCTCTTTGACATATCTCTATCGTACTTAAAAGCCACCTCTTAATGATGTTATGTATGCAACTTTTTCTTACTTTAACTATTATTTGATTTAATTAAATATATTAAAAAAAGTATTTTACTTAAGATTAAAAATCTTTTCCCTACTTATAATTGAGGAAAAAGAAAACAATGACACAAACCATTCCTTGCACATCGTGTGATAAAAAAAATATTATTAACCTCATTTTTATTATCGATTTTAATTAATAAAAATAAAGCTTGCTACACTATTGTATTCTTGTAGTGCCTTTATTTGTTGACGTTTGTAAATATGGTTAATAAATTCTATTTATTTGTTCAAAATTGTGTTTAATTTCTCTATACTTATCTATCATGTATTATAAGTTATAATACACGATAGATAAGAATGTATGTGAATGAAGTAATTAGAGTGAATATTAATGCGAATGAAGTAATTAGAGTTCAGAATTCCATTTGAAAAATATAATATTTTTGAAATAAAATATGGCCATCTAATAATTTAATAAGTGCAGCTATAAACGCGACGGCTGTGGGTTCGATTACCGGATAATGAAATGAAATATTTAATATTCTCATTTTCACACTCTGGTAAGGATATATAATATATATAAATAAGTCCGGAAGCATTTTTAGTCATTTAATAATAATTAAATTATAATATTTTAAGACTAATTTAAAAACAAATAAAACAAAAAAGCAATTATGAAACAACTGTATTTACTAAAATAAAATTACATTAAAGTGAAAAATATATACATTGAAACAAAATGGATTTACAGATGACATGATAATATACATTTATTACATACAAATTGCCACAGATTCAAAATTTTCAAACTAATGTACCACAGATTACGCATTTTAGATCTACTGTCAAGGCTCATTCCTTTTTATATTATACAAAAACACACATACACAAAATTATATAACAAAAAAATATTTAAATTAATTTGTATGTCCCCATACATGTAACAAATAATTATTGTAATAACAGCGACACTTTTGGGCGTTGTATAAAAAAATCAATTAACACATTTTATCGAAATCTTTGATAGAGGGCAGAGACGATGTAATTTATACGCTCGAGTGGGAAACGTACCCACAACTACCGCGTTTAGTGTTAAATCTGTCCCACTACACCATGACAGTCACAAAATCTTTCATGTCCATATTGCAGACCGATAAAAAAGTTTATTTTTAGATACAACGAGCTTTGTTTATTAAATAAATAAAATATTATGAATACTAAAAAATGAGCGAAACATCTCATATATTTTTTTTAGTTCATTAACAGAAGTTATGAAATGCATGAATATAATAAACAATATTATTAAGCGTAATTGAATCATATTTTATAAGAAAAAAAAACCTAAGGATCTCCATTCTACTCTTTTCGGTGGTACTGAATTATATATTTTGAACTTTTTAAATATTAAATTGCAATCCAAGTTTCTCATATAACAAAACCACAATTTCCTACTGGAAGTATCATTTATTATAATTATACACATTATAATTATCTTTATAATATTGTCTTTACAAATTGAAAATTTTAAAACACAGATCAAAAACATTTGCTATCAATAAAATCATAAAAGCAAAATCTTATAATATATCAAATTGCAATTACAAAAAACCAGCAAAATTTGTATACAGAATTGAACATAAATGATGTGTCAAATGTTACATACATACAAACTTCTATACAAAAAAAATAGCTTCAAGCTATATCCCACATATAGCAGGGTAGGCAAGGAAAACTTAGTTTTAAGACACTACGCTTTTCGCCCAAATTCGAGGCACTGCGAGTTGTGTGGCGAAACTCAACGCCGCATTTAAACTACTAGAGCGATAACCCAATTTGAAATCAAATAATAAATATAACAGTACGGTCGTCGTAAAGTGACCGCCGTTAGCCTTCCTGAACTTTTGCACAATGTACACTCAGAAAGAAAAGTAAGAAAAATCCTAAAATAAAATCTGTACAGCCATTTATAGCTATATTCAGAGTGGCCACGACTCAATCGGCAGTACTGTATCGTTGTACATCATACATTTTAATTCCTATGAATCACTTCCAGAACAAAGTTTCAATGACATCATGTACGGGTTCTTATGTTCAATCACATCGGCACTGTGGTGTATTTCTTGGTGTATGTTTAGATAGTATGTATCTGTGAATTTCTCTTCACATTGCATACATTTCAATTCTTGTGGTGGCTCCTTAGATTGAGGTCTGTAAAAAATATATATTTTTGTAATGAACCTTTAGTTTAATTAAATCTATTTTTCATCATAATTATTTATATTTAAATTGTACCCAATTTCATCATATTGAAGAGTATTCCCTATAACCTAAACAGTAATAAACAAAAACAGTACAAATATTTAACTATCCTCTGTGAGTTCGTTCACATAGTCAAATTTGAAATAACAAAGAGTTCATTCACACATTCAAAATGTCTTAGATTTAACGATTGACATGATATAATATAGCCTATTATTTATTACCTTCCTCAATAAATAGACAAGACAAAAAAATCTATTCATACCATATATCACAGTTTTAGTTCCTGAGACAAGAGCGTTCAAGCAAATAAACACTCCAAGTTTATAATATTAGTACTTACTAACCTCAATACATCATCCAGAGTCCTAGTCCTGGTGACTTTACTTGAAATGGCTTTGCACTTTCGCCTGTGTTTGGTGAGTTGGTCGAAAGTGTCGAAACTCTCGTTGCATCCGTAGCACACGCTCTTGTTGTGACATGTCTCGTGTACCATTAGATCAGTTGACGTGGAAAAACCTGAAAATATTCATATAAATATATAGGTTATTCAGTTTCACGCTATCTCGCAGGTTGCCGTCCATTTTTCGAGATATGGCGTGTTACGTGACGGTACTCAACGCCGCGTTTTGTTTGTGTGTTAGTACCACTAAAGCGAATAAATGAAAACAATTCCAACTTCACGCTGCGGCAGAGGGGGCCTAATTTTAAGACACTCTATTTACCACTATTTTCAATTTTCGAGACATTTTATGTTGAGTGGTGGAAAATGGAAATGAAAATAATTTAATCTCTCAAGCAGGAATCGAAACTGCAACCGTCGCGTTTACAACCAGACTCAGTGACACACAGTGCTGTAAAATATACGTCGAATGAAAAATTTATCTTTAATACAGTACTTATCATCTAATTTTATTATTTTGTTTTTAATTGACTTATGTAAATAAGAGAGAGAGATAGAGAGGAGGTTATCATTTTTTTTATGTTTGTTTCAGTAAAACAAATATGCTTAGTAATTTGATATTATAGTAAGATTGTAGTAGCATTAGCTTAACACTGATTTCAAAATTATTAAATAATATATATAATAAAATATTTTTTAAATTATTTTTGTTTAACAAAATCAAAATATGTTTTACTTTATGTAAAATTACTTTTTAGTTTTTAGATCGTTGTTTGAAGTCGGTTTTTTTTTGTTAAAAAGTAATTTATTTATTGTAATCTTGATGTGATTTAGCACCAATCCCTCCAGCCATATTTCCAAATAAGAAAACCCTAAAATATTTATTAGTGATTAAACATCGGTAAACGTCGAAAAATGTTAGCCTTTTTTTATTATATATAATTTTTAGCCTCCCAACCACAACATATTTGTAATCTTGAGATAATACACGTCAGCACAGCACTGTATGACGCCACGAATGCTTATTTTTACAGTACGGTCTTGGCTGCCCTGAAGTTAGGTTTTCTGAAATCTAGTGCACTGTTCAACCAGAACGAAAACAATCAAAAGTAAGAAAAAAACCAAAAAATAGATTTTCGCAACCTTAGCTGCTTCCAGGGCGGCCACGACTCGTCGACTGTACTATACTCTCTTTTTTTTCATTTCCTTATATAGTAACATGCATTACTTACTTCGCCTACATATAGCACAGGTATATTTACGTTTTTTCCTTTCTGGAGATAAACTAGTACTAGACTTTCTTTTCACTGATTTGTAAGAATGGTGCGCGATAACGTGGGCCTAGAATTAAAGAAAAAAACATTAATTTTACAGGGTGTTTTTAAAAGGATAATATAAATAAAGTTATTAAGCCCACAAGATGTGTGCGTTTACATTCACACGATTGTATATCTGCGGCACGACAGGCCTTAGCAATATTAGCATTTTTAGGTAGGCAGAGGGAACCTAGTTTTAAGACACTCCATTCTCAATTTTTACTATAATAGTAATTTTAAGATAATAATTACCTTAAGTCCACTAACACTATTAAATATTTTAGTACACAGCATACACTCCAGGGACAGATCTGATATACAAGGATCTATATCTTCCTCTTCACTGACAGGCTCCTCTTTTATTGTGGCTTCTGTGTACTAAAATACAATATAACTAATATTATTCAGTATATTTGAGATAAAAGTAAAGATGAATAATAAGCCTTTCTCTGCATGACTTGTATCATTATATGAAAAATAGGATTGAAACTTGCCAACTTATTCTATATTTAGGAAGAAATTTTAAAAAATAATAGAAATTGTTCCAAAAATTTTTATTTCAGCTACAGTACATATATATAGAAGTACCGGACATTCCATATAATTTTGAAAATACAGTATTTTAAATAATATAAATCAATGCTAGGTTTTAGAGAGAGCCAGAGTTTAGAAAAAAAATAATTTAAATATAATAATCTAAAAGGGGAACAAGTCACAGGCAAGCATCACATTTACAGCTTGACACTACCCTGCTACAGTCAAAAAAACTTTTACGTTAACATTTATGTTTTATACACTTCACTTTTTTGAATACTTACTTCATCTCCATCATCATTGTTGCCATTAGTCAAATGTGTCTCGCTTTCATCCATATTATTTACATTTTCTTTATCTGTATGTGATTCATGTATTAAATTTCCTAAAAGTCAAATAAATATTGATGAGTTACAAATAAATCATATTTCGTTTTGCTTAGCGTAACTAGCCAGAGAGAATGAAGTGACAAACGCTATGGTCTCTGTCTTTCTCTTTCTCTCTCTTTCACCTCAACCTCTGTCATCAAACATGCACACACATGTCCTCATGCTATATATAGATGACCTTCATCTGATATCACTGATACTGTGTTTATAGAGGTGTCTCTACCTCAGTTAGCACTCACTCTTGTAATTTTAACTTACTAATTTAAATGATTCATAATTTAGGCATTATTATTTCTATAAAATAGATTATCGCTAATATTTTTGAATTATCATTTTATTGAATTTTTTTTGCATCTAAATACAAAAAATTAAAATAGTTGTAATTCAGTAATTCATATTAATAATTCACCAGTTATTCTGCTTTTAGGAAAGAAAACTATGCTTTTATAGAATAAAATCAACACAAAGATTAAAGACAAAATTAAATTAACAATTAGAAAACCTACAAATATACACTTAGTGGTCAAAGTCATATGTTCTCATTAAGCTCTGTCGAAAAAACTGTCAAAAAATTATTTTATTTATAATTTCTAAAAAAGAATACCACATACCATTCTCAATAACCTGTACTTGTATAGGTTTTTGTTGAATCTCCTCCGGCTCCACTTTGATTATATCTAAATTGGGCATATCATCCTCCATGTTGTGTTCATCAAATCCATTTCCAAGGCATTCATCATCAGAAACCACTTCTTGTTTTATTTCAAGGTCTGCGGGATTTTCAAATGGCAGCGATTTATCCACCTGTATGGGCTTAGGCCATATTCTATCATTAGATGGATAATCAGTTTCATTTGTTTCTTCATATCTTTCTTTAAGAATTTTATCATTCTTTCTTACTGTTGCCGCAAAATTGCTTGCAGTGAGCAATATTTGACAGCATGCTTCACACATCATGTGGGATAGTTTGTCATTCTCAAATATCTGAGGAAAATATATTTAATATATTTAAATATATATTTTTTTTTACGTGTCTCCCACTTTTCTGCCCAATTTTTGAAATACTGCATGTTGTTTTGTTACCAGAATACATCAATGACTCACTTACTCAGACCCGGAGTGAGAATTAAACCCACAACTATTGCATTTACAATCAGATGTCAAGCCACACACAGAGGGAACCCTGTTAATACACTCCATTCTTGATTTTCTGCAGAATTCTGGAGATATTGTGTGATGAGCGGTGGAATTCAACACCAGAGTGATGAAAATGGAAATATTAAATTGACCCTACAACCGGTCGCATTTATAGTCACAATTTGTACCCCTGTGCCACAACTAGCCACAATAGAATTTATGATATTTAAAAAAAAATCGCTTTTGTGACTCATTCAAATTCAATTAAAAGAATCATTGGAGCAACTTCAACACTGGTCAACACTGGAGCAGTACAATAAAGCATAGTGAAGGAAATCACTTGGGCAAAAAGCAGGAAATTAATGTATCTTAGCAGGCCTTTTTCTGACAATATGAAGGAAATGCATGAAGACACCAAAAAATCTTGGCAAATAAGATCAAAAAATACCTCAATGTTTGCAAGCTTAGCCAAATCTTCAGCCATTGAATTCTCCATTCCTTCCCAGGGTGGCATCCAACCATCAAATATGTTAAAGAAACTGGAGTCTGTATTCATGACTTGTAAGCATGTGCGACATTCTATTATGGGATTTTCTTCTTCTGGAGTTGTGTCATTTTCAGATTCAGTCATTTCATCCCTAAGTATTTCAGAGACGGTCACAAATTAATAATTTTATTATAAAATAATAGAGCCATTTACAGTGAAGTTAATTTCCACTATTGCATAAACAATTTCTCAAAAATTGGTCAATGTGTAAGGCATTAAGTGTCTTAACATTGAGTTTCAGGTGCCTACCACAGGATAGGCATGTGTATATACAGCATATATAGGATACAGTAAAAACAATAAAAAAATATATTAGTTTGGAAAAATTTGTAAACATTAAAAACACAACTTTCAGTAAGGAACATGCTTGTAAAAAATATTTTAAAATTAATTAGATAATTATTATTGATATTCCATATTTATAAAATTTGTTGCATTACTTTATACCTAGTTATTAGTTTTCATTGAAGCTTGGATATTATTTTTTTAAAACATTTCAGATTTTGTTTGTTTTCTGTTGTTTTACTCGTCTTCTTACATGTTTTATCAGTTTGGTAGTAACATTATGCCTTCAATTTAATAATGTAGTAGCAGTCAAAAGTAATATAATTAGTTTATATAAAAGCACTGTCTACTATTTATGTCTTAGCCTTAATCTAACTGATCTCTCTGCTCTGCTGTCGTTTAAATGTTAATGCTTAAATTAAGCTGGTATTTTGCATTTTTAATATACTTCGGGATAGTAAGTCCTTAGATTGTCTGATGGTTTCATTATTTCTATCCACCACAATGTAAGTAAATAAGCTTCATTTTCTTTTTTTTATTTTGACTAAAATCACTTAACATTGTAAATAAAAAAATATTTTCGGTACAGTATTTTGTGTCTTCTTTTGTGTGCACTATATATTTGCTCATCTCGTTATTTCGTCCTTATTTTGTATCAATTCTTACTTTACCAAGTTAGTCTTGGCGAATCAATACAAAGTTTTTGAGCGCAATTGCACATAAGTATTATACTATATTTATAAAGATGATTGTTAAGCTAAACATATTGTCATTATATCTCATATAATAATATAAAAACATTAGCTATATAATAACTTATAGGCTAAGATACGTCGCTTCGTAGGTGACATTAAATGACACAATGGTTCCCGCCATTGACCTGTTTTAAGTGTTCAATAAATAATTTAATTGTATATATTTTTTTCGATATTTTTTCTCTTATTTAAGATATTTATTGTTTATATCTCGACAATAATATTTCATATTCACTTAAATTATTAAATAATACAGGCATGTTCCTTAATATTGACATATTTTGACAGACGCGCACTGCATAGACAAATAAGTAAAAAGGATTTATTTCGTTATAAATATTTTATTCATTACAATTAAGTATTGATGTTATCCATTTATTACATATAAAAACTTACATTTTTGTTCTTTTATTTCTAACAACAGAAAATGTTTGGAGTCACAATGAATACCACTTGGGAGCACTATTTATTTATATTTGCAAGTCGAACTGTCATCTAACAATAAATTGTCACCTAAATTGTGAGTCCTTGATAGACTTCTGAACGAATATTATCCAAATTATAATGTCTTACTACTAATATTTTACTTTATTGAGTCTTTTTTTTGTATATTTTATCAAGTAATATATTTCCTGTTATTACCGAATTGAATCGTCACTTCACTATGAATGATTTGGAATTACATTATCGTACGAATCTTTTCTAGTCTATGCTTGTCATTTATGTAAATATATTTTTAATCTTTTAAAGTTCAAAAATTTCTTAAACTATGCAATTATGACATGCACTTGACATAAAAAATAATTAAATGATTTAGTAAATTATAAAACGTACAATCATAATGTAAGATTAATAATTTTTGTCTATTATATAAAAAAATACCAGGGTCAAGAATATAGACCAAAGATTATTATGAAAATATTTTATGAAAAAAAGATATATATAAAAATAATACGAAAATAGGGAATGTATTACATTCCCTTTTTTCGTATTATTTTTTTATATCTATATTATTTTTGATGAAGGGTTGTAAAACTATTTTAAAATTGAAAGCTGTAATGTTATAATCAATATTCATTAAATGGCGCTCACCTTTGTGTATTTTTTTCTTCTTTCTGAACGTTTTGTTGTTTATCCGTATCTGTTGACTTAGTCCAAGAAAAAATACTTGGTACAGCACCTTTATTTAAATGCCTGCAAATTTGTTGACGCCCTAACAATCAATTTTATTAGATGAATTTTCATTAAGGTAAGATTTAAATATATTTTACATCATATTTAAATAAATACCTGTATAAGCAGACACCCCCATATAATCAGCTTTGTGGAAATGATCTCGACAAAGTCTCGTTGAATTGGTAGCTTTAAATTTTTTTCGTCTTATAGCTTTTTCCCATTTCTTTCGTAATATTGTGTCTTTTGGAAATAAATGTACACCATTATTTTTACACCTAGGTACAGCACAGAGGGGCATATTATTTTAATTCAATTTCGGAATTCAGAGTTCCAATGATAAAGTTATTTTTTGTACTCGTGTGACACTTGTCATTGGCCGTGTCGATAATACGCCATCTGCCGAAAGCATAGACAATATGCTGTTACTAAGCCTAAAAAATTAACAATTTAATTGAAAAAAGAAACTATGCATGTTGTCTAAATCTGTATATCCAGATATCCAATTCTGTGTAGTTTTTATTTTAAATTTCAAATAATATCGTATATGCTGAATATAATGAAAGACATTTAATCAGAAGACAAATTTAAACGTCTATTTAGGAAATTTAAACCCATTTCTTATGTAAAAAAATATCTAGTATACTTTATTTGTTTTATATTTATAATATTTTTTTATTTTAATAACATTTTTATTTCAGAACGTAAGTAATATTTGACACTTTTTCTTATGTCAAAAAAATGTGATTGGACATCCGACATAACATAACCTTACTTGAACAACAATAACAAATTACATAAAAAGCTTTTAAATAAAAATATCACGTTAATTAAGTTGTTATTTAAAATTAAATCTTTTAAAATGGAAGAAGAAGGGACTCCAACAGTTAGTTTAGTGTCTTGTATGCATTTTATAAGGCGTGGAGTCGCTAAAGCAGTCCCAGAAAAGGTTAGTTAAATAATATTATATGGCATGTTTCAAATTATAAAAACGACAAATTTATTTGAATATCTTACAGATAGAATTGACTGAAAAAGAATTGGAGAAGATAATTAAACAGACAGCAGATGAACTGCGGTAAGCCTGTTTATTAATAATGAAAATTTCTATTTCATAATACCTCTATATGGCGTTATATGAAAGAATATATTAAATTTGTAGATTAACGGAAAATGGAGATGATCAGAGCGATCAGGAAGAGGAAAATGTGGAAGCACCTAGAGATCCACCAGCAGATCCAAATGATGAATTTAATTTTGAAAATTATGACCAAGAAGATTCAAGTAATGTTCGGTTACTTTATAAATATAATCTATAATAATAATGAAATGTGCATTTAATAATATGTCCACTTTTAATATCCAAAATAATAAATATTTGTTAACTTTCAGCAAATCCAGTGGGTATAGGAACAATAGCAACACTGCCAAATTTGGGGGATCTAGGTGATCACATTCAAATAAGAGTAAGTTCACTTTATTATTTAGTAATTTTACAATAAAAAAATATTACTGTTGTTTTTACTAGAGGTATAAAGTGATTGCAAACCATGGGTAACAAATAGCCCTTAATATTGAAATTAATATTATGATTATATAGCTTGAAACTCATAAACAAACTGGGCAAGAAATAGATTTAGGGTTAATTTCTATATGCTAGAAGTAAGTGCTCATAATATGAGAGCAAAAGGTAGAGAAAGGTAGAGAGTATGAGAGGTAAAGGTTAGGTACTTATAAGGAGGTGGGTTGGAGGTGTGGATACATTTGGCCTACACTTGTTTCAAAAATGCTCAGGCACTGCTCTGAGCTCCTCACCATCCAAGGCAATAGGCACTGGCAAAGTGAATAAATACATGTATTATTTTCACATTATTTTTTTACACTAATTTATAAATTGAAGTATAATAATATGTTAATTATTTTAGACTGAAGGTCCAGACAGCGATGAAGAAGATGATGTTATTAAACCTGATGATAACCTGCTCTTAGTGGGACATGTTGAGACAGATGCCAGTGTTTTAGAAGTATACAGTAAGTACATATACATTTTTATTCTACTTCTCATCACACAATGCCTCCAGAAATTAGAATATAGTGGGGAACGGAAGTGGTGAATAGAGTGTCTAAACACTATGTACTCCAACTACTTGTTCTGCTATCTTCAGGATATAGTGTAAAGTAAAAAAAAAAATAATGGCTATTGTGGCATAATTTGTTTGTCCGCCTGTAAAAATAATGATTATTGGTTTGATACTCAGTCAAGTCAATAAATTTATATATTATTTATATATACAATATTGAATTCTACCACAGAAAATGTCTCAAGTCAAGTCTCAAGAGTAGAAGGTGGAAGACTGAGTGTATTAACACTAAACTTTTGTAACCTACCCTGCTATTGGTAGTATGTAGCATTAAGTTGAAATATGTTTTTAATATTTATATATTTTTATTCCAGTTTTCAACAAAGAGGAAGGCTCATTCTATGTGCATCATGATATCATCTTGCCGTGGTTCCCACTGTGTATTGAGTGGTTGAGTCATGACCCAACGGACCCGCAGCCAGGTAAGAGATTACTTTTATTTTTTGTGAAATAAATTATAATTTATTTAATGGTAAAAGTGTGTAATAATATGAAATGAAGAAAAAAACTTTTTTATATTGTGGAGTACAAAGTGTGTCTGGTGTCGAGGCAAAGCGCGGCGTTAAGTTCCGCCACTCAGCACGCCACGCCTCCAGAATTCGGTGGAAAGTGGGGAATGCAGTGTAATAACACTAGGTTTCCTTTGCCTGCTGTGTGCGGGATATGGACTGAGGCTGTAAAAAATCTTTAAATTTGAAATAGTAGTAATTTTGCAGGTTTAAGTACAAGGAGTTTTAAAATTGCAATTATTTTCAAAATAAGACAAAACAAATATCTTCATTCTGCCATTGTCATTAAGTCAAGGACATTAAATACTTTTATTAATATTTTTATTTTATTTTGTAGGTAACCTCTGTGCCTTAGGTGGTATGGATCCAGTGATACAAGTATGGGACCTAGATATTGAGAATTGTCTCGAACCAGCATTCAAATTAGGTAAAAAACCTAATAAAAAGAAGAAAACTAAACGAGTTGGCCATAAAGATGCTGTGTTAGATCTCTCTTGGAATAGAAATTTCAGGTAATTTAGTCGAAATTATAATAATGTTTTTTTCTACATATATATTGTTAATTAGCTAATATGGTAGTCAGGATTTCCAAATTTTGTTTGTAATTTAGTTTTTTTTTTACTTTATGTTGTCGCTGCCGATGGTTATTTGTGGATAAAATTGTTTTTGAGGTGAGATTGTGATTGAGGTCTGTTCGACCTCATATTTCATACAATATAACATTACAGATTAAGAATTACAGTAACGTAACCTGCAGTGGCGTGAAGTCTATGAGGCCGATTGCGACCTCATGCCGTGTGAACGTATTAATCGGCATTTAAAATAAATAAATCAGCTTCACGCTGTATCCCGCACTCAGCAGGGTAGGTAGAGAGAATAATAACAATAACAACAATACAAATATACAATTTACAAGAGCATATAGAATAATAAAATGTGAAAAGGCGGCTAGTGTTAAGATACTCCGTTGAGTGGCAGAATTCAACGCCGCGCTTAATCGGCGTTTAATTTTATGGAATATTAATATTATTATAAAGTTAATATTTTCTTTTCAGCCATGTGCTCGCCAGTGGGTCCGCTGATAACACAGTGCTATTGTGGGACTTGGATCAAGGTGCGCCGCACACTAAACTAGATTACTTTGAAGATAAAGTAAGTCTATTTTTAACTTGTTTTTTCTAGCTTCATGAAGCTGAAGCATGAATGAATATAGTACGGTTATAAGTCGTGGCGGCCCTGAACTTATATTTTCTGAACTCTGTACACACAACACACGGACAACATATTGTTTACTAAGGAATAGAAAACAAATAAATAAATCAGCTTCACGCTGTATCCCGCACACAGCAGGGTAGGCAGAGGGAACCTAGTGTTAAGACATTCCGTTCCCCACTTTTTGCCGAATCTGGAGGCATTGCGCGATGAGTGACAGAAGTCAACGCCGCGCTTATCCTCGACACCAGAGCGAAGAAATAGAAATATAAATTTAGGTAAATATTTCATCTCCTCGAGTGGGGATCGAACCCACAACCAGTTTTACAGTCACACCTCGTGCCGCTGCGCCACGACTGGCCTCTGGACTGGAATAGAAAACAAAAGTAATAAAAATCTTATAATTTATCAACTTCTAACTTCAAACCATCTACATCTAACTTCAGTTGGCCATGACCCATTGACTTTACTATATCTATCAATAATTGTAATATAAATTTGCAACACTGTTTTCCTGTTGGATTTATTTGAAATTTGTATCAAGTTTTTATTTTATTTTTATATATCTTTTTGTTTATGTATAATAAAGAAATTCCATCGTAACATCGCCACAGTTGAAAATAATAGTAAAATAGGAACGATAGGATTCCCATAAAATTTAGGTTACTTTATTCTTGTAAAGTAATTAACATTAAAAAAGATTGTGTGTCCATTATAAATGTAGCACTTAGAAGTTAATAGCGTCTTTCAACCTACCCGCAAAAAACAGGCAAAAGTTAACATTAAAAATATAGTATTTATTATAGTAATAATTTATTTTGTTCATTTAATGGGCCAGGTGCAGTCGCTCTCGTTCCACCCGCTGGAGGCGCAGACGCTGGCGGCGGGCGCGTGCGACGGGCGCGCGCGCGTGCTGGACTGCCGCGCGGCCGCCGCGCACCGCGCCTGGGCCCTGCCCCCCGAGATCGAGAGGGTGCAGTGGGACCGCCACAACCCCTTCTGCTTTGTGGTGAGTCACTGCGCTCACGTTCATGTTGGCCAAGTCATAGAACACTTCACTTATTAGTTAAAAAACAAGATACTTTTTTGTTTATCTTGTAATTTATATGAAATCAAAATCAAATCAGCTTCACGCTGTTAAGACACATCCTCACTTTCCGCCGAGTTCTGCAGGAATTGCGTGTTGAGTGGCGGAACTGAACGCCGCGCTTTGCCTCCAAACCAGAACGAAGAAATGAAAATATAAATGTAGGTAAATATTTCATTTCATCGAGTGGAGATCGAACCCACAACCAGTCGATTTTACAGTCACATTTTTTGCCCCTGCGTCACGACTGGCCTCAATAATGTCATTTATACATCTTGAGATATTTGTTTTTGTTTTAATCCTAGTTAGAAGGATTTTTTTAGAAAACTTACTTATTATTAGTAATTCAGATAAAGATAAATAAAAATACAGACCAGTGATTAAATAAACCTAAACAAAAAACGACTATTTTTAATGAATATTCATTACTATTGCGTTACAAACGATTGAATGATCTGATCTATATCTATAGGTACCTATAATTAAACCGTAACAGATCGATGTCTGTACGTGGAAGATATACATATAAGAAATAATGTTATTGGTGGCATTTAATTACAAAATGAAACCAAAACAATATTTTTCTTGTCTGTTTGTATGTGCATTTGTTCGCGGTAATCTCAGAAACGGCTTAATCGATTTAATTGCAGTTTATAATATTGTATTGTGACAAGCTGCCCTCACTATTTACTGTGTTTGTTTTATTTCAGTCAGAATATAAATATAAAAGTTATATCATTTTAAAGAATGTTATTTGACAAAATTGCTGTGAATAACTGTTTTATTGAATTTGCAGAAACTTTACTTTCAATATAGGTATAGATATTGTTTTTAAAATGATATTATTATTAGGAAACGAAAGTAATGCAGATTTGTAAATTAATAATTATATAGTTTAAGCGGGCGAAGCTGCGACCGGGTCGCCAGTTATTTTTTAAATTAATATTTTCTTCTCACAGATGAGTAATAATGAAGGCAAAGTGGCATATGTGGACTGTAGACGTGATGAGCCGATGTGGACGATCAGCGCGCATGAAAAGGAAGTCACAGGTATTTTTTTATTTTTATGCTGTATCCCGCTTATAACAAAATTAATTAGGCAGAGAGTACGTAGTGTCAAGACACTATGTTTTTTATCACAATTCGCCCTAATTCGAGACTATATGATTAAACTTCATTAATTTAAAAATGAACACTAAAATCCAGATAAATCAATCAATGTTTCTAAATATATATATTTCTTTAATGAGATTGAATCCACAGCCCTCACCCACTGCCACTGAAACTAGATGGAACTGTGGTACATTACATTACATATACATTTTAATTAATGGATTCTGGCATATATTTTAATTAATTAATAGAAAAATGTGTCCAGTGTTTAAAAGCACTTCTAAAGCCGAAATTAGAAAAAGTATGATTTATACCTAATCTTAAACTTAATTCTACAAAAAACAATATTCTTACAAAGTAGGTGTTAACATTTAAAAGTTAAACATTTAAAATATAATATGATATTGACTTTGTGAATATTAAACCACTTTTTTCTTATTTTATTTCAGGTCTAATTATAAGTGAAAATATTCCTGGATTAATGATAACCGTCAGCTCCGATGAGAAATTGAAAACTTGGGATATATCGGGGTGAGTAGAAGTACAATGAAGTTTTTTTTAATTATAATATAGAAATATTTTTTTTCGCGGGACGGCTTACAACGCTTTGCTTCGGTACCTAAACGAGGAAATGAAAATATAAAATATTTAATTCCTTCGAGAGGGAACCGAACCCACAACTTGTCCCGTTTACAGACACACGGTCGTGCCACTGGCCTCCAACCAATGATTGTGTTTTAACACTCGGATAGACAAATACTCCCATAATAAAATATAATGGGGAACGAAGTGTCTTAACACTAGGTTCCCTCTGCCTACCCTCCTATGTGCGGGTTACAGCGTGAAGCTGATTTAATAAAATATATGAAGGAGAGGTTTTAAGAAATACGGAACTTAAATCATGAGACAAAATACACAATTTATAATTAATTTTTATATGTGTTTATTGTTTTATATTATTTTTATATATTTTATATATTTTGTTTATATAATAAAAAATAGCGCGTATAATTATTGGCAGTAAGCAGATAATAAAAAACATCAAACTGTAATATTAGTAGTGCCCCTCACTCACATTTTATATAATTTTATATACTCGGTAGTCAAGTTAATGTATATCCTTTTTATTTATTAGCAGCATGACCGCGGCTTCGCCCGCTTGGACTGTAAGATTATAAAATATTATGTTATTTCATAACTATCGAGACTGTACATACTTTCGCGAAGTAAATATGGTTTTTGCGTCGTAAATCTCGTTTTGCCCGTAAATTCCGGGACAAAAACTAGCCTATATGTAACTCCACCCCACTACCTCCTAGAGGACGTAGAAGATTAGAATCTTCTACCAAAATTTGCATAAATATCAGTTCCGCTATTGCGGAGATTAATCCGGCCAAACAGAAAGATAGATTGTATCTCTAGTAATAAATATATTTGTTATTTCCAGCTTAACTCCATTGCAAATAAGCGAGCGTACTTGCAAAGTGGGTCAGGCGTTGTGCGCGGCGCCGTGTCCCGACGCGCCGCTGTCCGTGGCGGTGGGCGGCGACAACAAACAGAACTACATAGAGATGGTGGACCTCAGTACCAATGAAGAGAGTAAGTATGCCTTAATTTTAGAAATGTTTAAGAAAATGTAGTGTGATTCGAACCCGCGTCCTTTGGATATTATCCGTGCGCTTAAGTTAATTAAAAAAGCGAGATAGCTGTTTATTAAATATAAAGTTTTTACATTTGCAATTTCTTTCATAATATAAAAATTATATTATGAAAATGAGGGGCCGTTCAAGTATTACGTAAGCAGTTTTTTTGCAATTATTGATTGGTCTATGGGCAGCTTCGCCCACTTAAACTGTAATGTACTTTAAGTATATTTAGTGAGAAAATTAATTGGATATTATCCATAGTCTTATACACAAAACAAAGGAGTTTTAATAGTGTTTATTAAAAAACTGTTAAAAATATAAAAATATACCTATCAATGCGGTAGATACTCGCGTCTCCTATTTATATTTCCCGGGTAAATTCCCCGCGGGAATTTGAGGAAAAAAAATTGATTATATGTTGCTCCACTATCTCCTCAATCATCCATTGAAAGTCTCGTAAAATTGGATTCATATGTTCCGGAGTTACCGGTTTACCGCTGATAAACAGAGAGAAAAAAATTTTACAATTGCTTGCTCCTGTTTTAGTTTTATGTAAATATAACTAACGATACGTAGAGGCCAGTTGCAGCGGCACTAAGTGTGACTGGGTTCGATCCCCACTCGAGGAGATGAAGTATTTACTTAAATTTATATATCCATTTCTGCTCACTCACTCGCTCTGGTGTCGAGGCTAAGCGCGACGTTGAGTTCTGCCACTCAACACGCAATACCTCCAGAAGTCGGCAGAAAATGGGGAACGGAGTGTCTTAACACTAGGTTGCCTCTGCCTACCCTGTTGTGTGCGGGATACAGCGTGAAGCTAATTTAATTTTTTTATACGTACTTTAAAAATATATTTGTATATACATATAAATCATAAGAATAAAATCATTTTAATTCTAATATTTTTTTTTTNTAGGAGATACGATACTACAGATAGTATCGATAGTATTGCACTTAGCCGATTGTATTGTATTCTTCTAAACTATCGATAGAATCGATAGTATCGATAAGATCGATACTATCGATTGTTGTATCGATCGTATAGGCTTTTTTAGATTAAAACTATCGATCGCGAAACTATCGATAATTCGGCAACACTAGTTAAGACACTCCGTTCCCCACTTTCTGCCGAATTCTGGAGGCACTGCTGTTGGTGGGGGAACTCAACGCCACGCTTTCCTCTCGACGCCAGAGCGAAGAAATGGAAATGAAAATATAAATAAATATTTTATCTCCTCGAATGGAGATCGAACCTACAACAAGTCTGTTTATAGGAACACTGCGCCTCTGCGAAGAACTGGTCCTCCGTTATTATTTATATAATATGTGGGCCGAACCCGGCGGCACTGTAATGCCGGGCCGACCCGCGACAGGAGTGGAGCGAGCCCCGAGCATCCCGTCAGCTTACAAAAATCAGTTTAATATACTGGTCCCGCGATGCGGGAACTTTCAGATATTAAGCTGAAAAGAACAGATACTACACTTTGATCTTAGCCAAAAGGCCGAGAAGCGATAAACAATTGAGAGGAATTTTTGATAGTCACTAAACACTAGAAAATCTTGCCAGCGCGATTCAGAAATCGGCATAAAATGTACAACGCCATCTATTTTGCGAGAGATGAATTATAAGGGTTTTGTTTTGTTTCATTTTAAAAATGGGTTTTAGTATCGTGTTATTATTTACGAGCTTCGCCCGCTTAAACTACGTGATAATTGATTTAATAAACAGAATTCACTGACAACTATAATGACTTGAATATGATTTTTTATTACTTTAATCTGTAATATTCTAACTTGATTTTTTTACTACTATTACATTTTATACTACATTATCGTAATTTCTATATGGATTTTTGATTGTTTTCTATTAAAAAATACGATCAATATTATTTGATATTTATAAAATACATAAAACTAATTATTTCTTATACGTATATATTTTTGTAACAGTTATTTTTACCTATATTATGTACATGTGCTGATGTCTGTAAATCATTTGATTTACTCCTTCAGAAACAGCCTTAAATTTTCATTATTGATTTGGGTAAGCATTCATAATATTCTTTAGAAAATAACTGTAATGATTGCATATTAACTCCTGTACAGTTTTTAAATTAGTAATATTATTGGCTAAATGTACAATTAGTAAATATGTAGTTATTACAGAGTACACGTAGAAAGGATGTTTTTAGGCATTTTTATATAGATTTATTTCAAACGGACGAACGAACTGAAAAAATCTACGTATTTACTTACTTAATATTTCTTTGAAAATCAAATCGGTCTTTATCTCGGTGTTGAATTAATTACGACTTAAACTTAACTGTTATTATTTATGAAGGTAACCTTCACTAACAATCCAATTTTGTTTACTTTATTGTTGGTACTATAATACTTTGTAATATATATAAACAATAGTGCTTTAAATATATATATTTTTATCATCATTAACCAAGACGTTTCGAATGTCATTTTTACAAGAATCTTACCAGCGTGATTGCTATACTCGTATAATATTCGCAGGCAAACTAATACCTTTAGTTCATTCAAATGACGATAACTTTTTTTTAATGAACCGATTTTGATGAAACAAACTCTATGTTAAGCTGAGTTACAACAAAGCAATTGGTGAAAGTTTTAAGTAAATCGGACAGACAGACAAGAAATTAAACTAAAAAATCTTTTTGCTTTCTTTTTAAGTGTCCCTCTATCCATTTCAGTCAAAATTACTTAATGTACAGACAAAATATTTTTACTATCTTATTATATATAGAAATGTGCACATAAAAATGACGTTTATTATCAAATCACACACAAATTAATTTGAATCAACTGAAAACTTTTGGGTTAGGCGACATTTTATTAATTCTTATAATGTAGCTGAGCTATTGTAGTTCTTCATCACATATCCAAGATCTTTTATATTTATATATCAATGGAAAGTGCTTCTTGACACGTTGGACATCTTCAACTAAAGCGGTAATTATGTCGAGTAGGTAAACTTATGGTCAACAACTTTCATTAATTCAACAATATTATTTCCTTAATTTCGTATTTTAAGAGCTTAAGTCTGTTTTTTTGTTGATTTCGATTGTCTGGTGAAAATTAAATATAGATCCTATCCAAACCTAATTGCTTTATTTGTGTATACAAACAGAAAGACAAAAGTTTTAAAAATCTTACATTCATGTTCTATTATTTATTTCAACATTGCTTTTTCGCAAATATTTTCAATGTTCTGCCACATTTTTTTGTACTGGTTTTTGTATGTATTATTTTTTATTGAATTTGTTTATTTGTCTTAAAAAAGTACCATATTTTTAAATAGAATTTTAAATAAGTATTTAATTATATACTAAACAAAGTGATGACCCCTGTCCACGAAACCGTGTAATACCAAGGAGCTACAGGTGCGTTGCCGGCCTTTAAAGTGGAGATAGACGCGCTTTTTGAAGGTACCCAAGTCGTATCGACTTGGAAACCCTGCCGTGGGTAGGGCATTCCACAGTAGTGTGGTGAGTGAAAAAAAAATCCTATGAAACCGTACAGTCGTGGAGTGCCACGTATCCAGACGGTATGGATGGCACTTGTATTTCAGGTCACTCCTCCAGAACACTCCCCAAATAATTAATTATTAATATTTTTTAAAATCTTATGTATGTAATATGTATTTATTTCTCAATATACCAATTTCACATAAATAAAAGATATAATATATGTGCACCATTACTAAAAATTAATTAGCCATATTGAATGTTGCCATAATGTCGCTCATTTACAATTTAGCTCGCGCATCACTGCAAAGAAAAACGATTTACATATTATTATAAAATACACAAGCACAAGCGTGCGACTGTAACGGCGACGGTTGGGAGTTCAATTCCCACTTACTAACTCATACAGAATATTTTCTTTTTCTCAGTCTGATATTGAGGCTAAACGCGGTTTTGCATTCTCACCACGAAATGCTTTAAGAATTCGGTGAAAAGCGGTGGAGAACGAAATGACTTAATACTAGGTTCCCATGTCCCCCCTGCCTAAAGGCATAAAGAATAAAAAAAGATATTACAAAGATAAAAAAAGATATTACAATGCATATTTTTCAAATTTATATTGCCAATGTAGACCAAGTTTCTACAATGTTAGATGACTATTTTTGGCACAAACTTAAAAACCAGAATAAATAGTGCATATGGCAAGAAGATTCTTTAAATAGAAATATATTTAAAAATTTTCGGGGTCGTACCCAAAGGATAAACCCTATTACTTAGACTTTGTTATCTCTCTGCCTGTTTGTCTGTCATGAGGCTGTATTTCATGAACAGTGATAGTTAAAAAGTTAAAAATTTTACCGATTATGTATTTTTGTTACGACTTTAAGAACAAATACAAAAAAATAAAAGAAAATAAGTATTTTAGGACAAATTTTGCTCTCATACAACAAACGAAATGAATTTCGTTTTTATAGATAATAAATAGTGCGGCACCCTTCGTTCACGAGTCCAACTCGCACTTGGCCGGGTTTTTTTTAAATAAAATATTTAAAAAAAAAACTATTTAACTTTCCTTATATAAATGTCTTTATTCGCAATATGATGTTGAGTAAGTACATGGGAAGTAATAAAACGAAATGTTGTAACTGAGATTTATATTTGCAACATTACTTATAATTATCTAAACAAAACAAAATAAATACATATTAGGCAAAGGCATCTATTTGTTTGTTTATAGTAAAGTCAAAAATATGCTATATAGAAAACTCGCTCTAGACCAAGAAAAAGAAAGAGACAAAATACAATAGAAAAAATCTATAAACATTTTATTACTTTTATTAACTATTTATTATTATATAATTTTTAATTAAAATACGTATTATGAAATTGTAAACCGTCTATAATATACCGTCCGTCTATAATAAGATATATGTATATATTTATTGAACATTCTAAATATTGCTTATTACTCTTTAATATATATTTAATGCGTTTAATTTGTACATATTCAATAATAATCTACAGTGCAATTCTAATATAAGGAACTCTAAAATACTAATTTTGTACCTAGTGTTTTAATTGTTAATATTAATATATTTATAAAAAAAAGGATAAAATACTATTAATAACATGAAAATGACGATTGTGTGATGTAGGATCGACGTTAACAATTAAATAAGCGATAAAGAAAATAAACAAAGTTGACTTATCCCAATATACATCAATTAATTCTGTTCATGAGGACTGATTCATATCAGTACGGATTTTTATAATATAACAAAAAAAAACTCAAATTAACTAAATTTTGAGAAAAATATTTTTTGTTTGTTCTTTTTACACTCCCCTCCTTCTATTGGTCTCATGTGTATGTATATACATTAAAATGTATGTATTATATATTATAGCTTCTAAACTCTAATACTGTAATAGTATTAGTAGATCAATTAAAGAAAAGCTGTAGGAAACATTCTTTTTTGAACCAATAAGGCCTCTCGTTACTATTGAACACTTTCTAACGGCAGTGTTGCTATATGAAAAAATAATCTCTTGCCGTCCAATTAAATAATAAAATATGATTTCATTTTTTATATTGGTAAATATATATTTTTTATGATTGGTGTTGCCAGTTAACATATCAGCCGTTATTTAAAGATAATTATTATGTTGTGTACATAATATATTATATGTATTTAATTTGTAATAGCGATCGTATAAGCGATTTTTTTTCTAATGTAAATGCCATATTCGTTGTTTTTTTTAATTTGAGTATTATAATACAAAAAAAACATCTAAAGAATGTTAAATTAAATGCCTACAGACACTATATCTGTGCTATACTATACTGTGTGTGCGTATAACTATAAGGACCCCACAGGCAAAAAATCGCTTACACAAAAATATGTACTTTACAACAACAATAACAATATTTAAAAAAAATACTAAATAAACAAAAAGAAAAAAAATAAAATTACTCATTCTCCGGGAGTTTAGTGACAGCATCGTGTATAGCACTAGCCACATACGCGACATTGCTCGGGTTTAGGCCACAAATATTAATTCTTCCAGAACGCAGTAAATATATATGATGTTGATTGATTAGGTATTCCGATTGTTTGGCGGTGAGCCCTGTGTAAGAGAAGAGGCCTATTTGTTTGACTATGTGGTCCCAGTTGCCGGGGGTGCCAAGTCTGAAAGGGAATAATTTTTTTTTATTAGTAGAAAAGAAGGTTTTTCATTAGTTAAAAAAAGAGCTTGTTCAGACTATGGGAGTAATGTCAGATTTTATTTTGAGTTATAGTTAGGTGCAAGAGTTGCATATATTATTAATATACGTATTAGAAAATAGAGCTAACAAAAACTATAAATATAAATGTCAAAACTGCTTTTAAAGATTTATAAAAAAATATACAGTAAATAACATACTTTATAAGCTCGGCTCTTAGTGCTTCTCTCATTTGGATGACTCTGGATGACATTAGCTTAATGTGATCTCTCCTGAAAATAAAAAAATATATGAATAATCCCGTATTGTTCATGATTATTTAACAAATTGAATTATTATATTGTAAATTTGGTTAAATATTTAGAAATGTATAAAAAAATCAACTTAGTGCGTCTTTTAATATGGCTTAATTATCTAGGAAGTTTAAATAGTTAGGTTTCTAATAGGTTAGAATCAAGCACAATACGTTCTAATTTTCATTATTCAATATTTTCTATGTTTTCAATATGTAAAAACTAATTATAAAATATAAAATTTGCTTTGTTTTTCTAATATAGCACGAGTCTGCTACGATTCGTCGGCGGTACTGTACCATCAAGCCATTCCTATAGCACTCACCACTCGTCGAACAGCTTGTGGTCGGCGAGCACGTTGGCGACGACGCGCGCGCCGTGCGCGGGCGGGTTGGAGTACATGCCGCGCACGATCCACGTGAGCTGCGACTTCAGCGCCGGCACGTGCGCCGCGTCCGACACCACCACCGCCAGGTTGCCCACGCGCTCGTCTGGTGCGTGGAGGGATGTGTGTTATTGTTTTTTTTAAGCATACACCATACAAGGGAAAAAGTCACGTAAAATGGTCACCAAAATTCTTATAAAGTAAACATTTTTAAAAATGTCTGTCATATTCAAAGATAAAGTTTAGTTTAGAGTTGATTTCAGGTTACTTATTTAGAAAACGTATAAAAAATTTAATATAGCGGGACTCGAACTCGCGCCTCCAAATTTTTATACGTTTTCTTTACGTTCAAATTTTTATACGTTTTCTGAATAAGTATTTTTCTTTCCTAAGTGTGGAATAACACTTATATAATTGTACGGGTTAGTCGCAACACTCCAACACTTACTAGTATCACATATAGAGTAAAACATTGCAAGGCCGTATAAAAAAAAATGAAGATTAATCAACATATTAGTTTGTGTTCGTACGTGTATTAGGCTTTTATAGAGTAGTTAAGACTGTACTTTCATTTAAAGAAGTGATGAAAAAACGATCGAACACGACGTACGGATAAAAACCAAAAAATGAAAATAATAATCTTACGTTTAAGCTGTTGAAGAATCTTGATATTTTTATTTGGTATGGGTTTCAAATATTTTACCCAATAATATACTAAATGTGTTTACTATTACGGTGCGGTAAAAAAGACTGGTTTAATCCAATAAGTTATTATATATAAGTTATTATATATATTTTATAGATCTAGTTATATTTTTAAAGACATTTCATAAAAAGGCATCTTTTATATACATATAACGAAATCAAACTCACTATACAATCCAAAGTTCTTAGCGTAGGACTGTGCGCAGACGAGCTCGAACCCGCGCTTCACGAAGTAGCGGACCGCCCACGCGTCGCGGTCCAGGTCACCCGACGCGAAGCCCTGGTAGGCGCTGTCGAAGAACGGGAATAGCTTGCGTTCCTGAAGAGAAAATAATCTATACTTGTATACTAATATTATAAAACTGAAGAATTTGTTTGGTCGACCGCGCTAATCTCAGGAACTATTGGCTTAAAGTGAAATGAATTATTCCTGACTTCACCGAAAAATGAATCAGTGATTTGTTTGGATGCCAAGTTCTGTATTCACTCAGGACATAATGCATTTTAGAGCTTAAATTTTTTTTCTTGGCTATATTTCAAGTATAAGCTATACACAAATACGTAAATAGATAGCTAATACCTGTACGTAAAAAATTGTCCAGTGAAATCCTGACTTTAAATATATAACGAGTGAACTCAGAACTTGGCACCCAAATAGATCTCTATATTTTTTTCTGGTGAAGTCCCGAATGACACATCTTAAACTAATCTCAATTTTCATATTGTCGTCCCAATCAAACTTATTTCCTTAAATTTATTTTTGATACCAACTTACCTTCGTAGAAATTTATAATTATTTTTATCTAAATAATACAGTTATATATAACTTTAATTTTCATATTCTATTAATAGATTTTTTAAAGTCAGTCGTGGATGAAAAAGTTTAATGTAACATAATTTATAAATATCAAAAGTAGCCATTTTAAGGAAGGAGTTGCCCATACATCGCATGGGGTATATCTATAGCTGTAAACGTGACAGGTTTTTTTTTAATTTTCTTGCTCTGATAACGAGGTTAAGCGCGGCGTTGAGTTGCGCCACTCAATACACAAAGCCTGGAGAATTCGGCGGAAAGTGGAGAACGGAAGTGTAAGACACTATGGTAGGCAGAGGGAACCTAGCGTTAAGATACTTCCGTTAACCACTTAAAATAAAAATAAATTAGCTTCACGCTGTATCCCGCACACAGCAGGGTAGGCAGAGGGAACCTAGTGTTAAGACACCGTTCCCCACTTTCTGCCGAATTCTGGAGGCATTGCGTGTTGAGTGGCAGAACTCAACGCCACGCATAACCTCGACACCAGAGCGAAGAAATGGAAATATAAATTTAAGTAAATATTTCATCTCCTCGAGTGGGGATCGAAACCAAAACCAGTTAGTTTTGCAGTCACATTGAGTCACTGTAGTGAAGCTTAAAATAGACATTGTTGTTGTATTTTAAGAAACAATTTTGTTTACGACCTCGATTTTGGCAACCGTTGCAAAATATTTTTAAGACTTCTATATTTGTGACGAAAATATAAAGATGCATTAGTAATTGCTTGTTTGTGTTTAGAGATCAGACCTTATTTATTTTGGAAGTTAATTCCAAAATTATAATTTACTCGACAACAAACTTTTTTAGCTTGTTCTAGAACCTAGTGTGAAGGCACTCAGTTCTCCGCTCCGCCCAAATTCGAGATAATGGGTGTTAAGTCGCGCAACTTAACGTCACATTTTGTTGTACTAGAGTTTAGAGACAACCACCGCGTTTTAAAGTCAGACGTTGTCTGATACTGCGCTACGAAGTCTAAAATCGATATCTAAATATAACAAAGGTAAAGGCCAGTCGTAGCACAGGGGCACAAGGTTGTGACTGTAAACGCCACAGGTTGTGGGTTCCATTCCCACGCGAGGAAATAAAATATTCAATATTTTCATTTCTTCGTTCTGTTGCGGCGTTGAGTTCCACCACCTAACACGCAATGCCTCCAGAATTCTTAATAGAGAAGGTACGGACGAGTCTTAATGGGAACGTAACTTAGCACTAGGATCTCAGATTCTCTCTGCCTATCTGCTATACGCGGAATATAGCGGGAAGCTGAAAAAAAACTCCATAAAAATAAAACCACCAAACGCCACCAACCTCCATAACATCAGCAATCTTTATCCACTGCTCCTGAGTGGGGTCGATACCGGTGGGGTTGTGAGCGCACGCGTGGAGTATTATCACGGAATTCTCTGGAGCATTCTTCAGGTCCTCGATCATACCCTCGAAGTCTATTGCGCGGTTCTTGGCGTCCCAGTATCGGTAGGTTTTGGGCTGGGTGAAGCCGGAATTTACGAATACTAAATGGTGGTTTTCTGGAAATATTAATAAAAATTGTGTTAATATATATAAAGCACAACGTGCGACTGTAAATACGACGGTTGTAGATTTGATTCCAACTAGGCGGAATAAATTATTTAATACATTTGTTACCTCGCTCTGGTATCAAGACAAAGCGCGGCGGCAAACTCAACTCAAGAGAGTGTAAAACGGAGTGTTCCTAGACTACAACCAATGCTATATGCGGGAAGTTTAAAAAACTTAAAAGATTATTCATTTAGTATGATTTGTGTAAAAGTTGATTATTTTTAAGCTTTACACTTATGCCGCACTACTATTGTAAACAGAAAAGGAAAATCGGACAAGCGCGAGTCGGGCTCGCCTACCGAGGGTTCTGAAATTCAATCTTAGCTTAGCCAGAGCCCTTACATCTGGTACCTCACTTGAACTAGCGGGTTTAGTGGCAAATTTTGCCCCCTTTTAAAGCTATTATTGTTAGGATTTAACTACATATGTATAGTTTTCAGTTTTTTGTTTTTCCTGAACTAGTACTACCTGTGGATGCTAGCTGCAGCAGCAACCACAAGTATCTTATTAATTTTATTCCTTTTATAGTGTCGAAAACACGTATTGTGAGATATAAACGGCCATATCTTTTTAAGTAAAAGTAGAAATATGTTTTTTTCAGGAAATCGTAGAGCCATAGATTTGAGTATATGGTTTGAATTTCAACTCAAGTATCTCCAAGCGTTTCTGAGATAAAGGCTCTAGATAGATAGACAGACGGACAACAAAGTTATCTTATAAGGGTTACTTTTTCCTTAAAAGGTACAGAACCCTAAAAATAAGGGTAAGACCCTATGTTCTCTTCATACGTGTGGCAGTCTTAATGTTTCGCTTTATTTTACCAGACTAAGAATTAATTATATTTTCATTAAACATATTTTCCTTAATTGGCGATCGAATCCGCTACCATCATTGAACATTGAGACACTGCCCCAATACGCCACGATGTCATTATCGATTCGATTATCTACATACCAATATGTATGTAAATACAAATAAGCCTCAAATCATATGCGTAAATGTCCGAGTATATGAAAACATTTAATTTACCTTCTTTATCAAAAATATATTATTATTGAATTTAACGTAATTTACGTAATATTTATCTATGCATGAAATGTGGTAAAATAATCATAATTTGTTTATTTTAGTTTCACGCTGTATATATCATATAGCAGGGTTAGGCGAATAATAGTGTTAAGACTCTCCGTTCTGCACTTTCCGCTCAATTTTCCAGTAAATGAAAATATTAAATAAATTCATTCTTCAAGTGGAAATCGAAACCACAACAACAGTCGTCGCCGTAAGTGTTTTGTTTCCTAAGTGGAAATCGAACATACACTCATCAATTCTCAACAGAGACTATTACTAACGTAATAAATAAAGTTAGTAATTTAAGTAATAAAAATATTAAATCAGCTTCACGCTGTATCCCGCACACAGCAGGGTAGGCAGGCTAGGAATATAGTGATAAGACACTCCGTTCCCTACTTCCCGCCGAATTTTTCGAGGCATTGCGTGTTGAGTGGCGGAACTCAACGCCGGGCTTTTGCTTTGGTACCAAAGCGAAGAAATAAAAATATTAAGAAATAATAATTCATTCCCTTGAGTTGGGATCAAACCCACAACCGTCGCGTTTCAGTCACACCCTTGTGCCCCTGAGTCACGACGGAGTATTATACATTTAAATTATAAAAAGTCGTTTTCCATTACCAAGTGAATTATAGAAAAACATTATAATTCTTATCAAGTCTATAAAACTGAGCGGATCGTATTCGATAAAACATTATTTCTATATTAACAGATTCGATTATAAGTAAATAATCTTATCACACACTCGTCTTTTAAGTTAGATAACAAATATATTGTTTTATTTCATAATTTACTTTGTTATACTACTTCTATAATTTTTTTAAAAAAAGATTGGTATTACGACTTGATTCTCCACTCTCCGCCTGCTTAAGAATATTGCGCAAACGTATAAACAAAAAATATTTCATATAAGTATCATTTAGCTTAGCATAGGCCAAGGTTGTTTTGCTTTTAGCATAAAAGTATCTAAGATATGAAAAATTCTTTTATTATTGAAAATGTGACATGACTTCACTTACCACGTAGTTCTAGCTTTTAATTTGATAAATTAATACGTCAATTGAATAATATATGTGAGGATGAACAAAATTGTAAAATTAACATTAAATTATTATTTTTAAAAACTAAATTAGTAATAATTCGCGGAGTTGAGTTTCGCTATTGACCACGCAATGCCTCCAAAATTCGGCGCAAAGTGGGTAATGGAAGTGTCTCAATGGGAACGGAGTGTCTTAATATTAGGTTTACAGGTTCTCTCTGCCTATCCTGCTATGTGCGGGATACAGCGTGCTATAAAAAAACAAAAAAAACTAAGAAAGTATTTTACATTACAAAACTTACCCCATGTTGGATTTGAATAGTAGAATGTGGAGTATTTCAAGTGTTTGCTCAGAAGCTCAGCTCCGACTCGCAGACCACCTGTGCCCGACAGTGTTTGGACTCCGAAAGTCTAATAAAAAAGAAAGGATATAAAAATATATGTCTAAACAGCGAAACTCATAATCAAAATAGTATAAATTCGGCGGAAAGTGGAGAACGGAGTGTTTAACATTAGGTTCCCTCTGGCTACCCTTCTGAACGTGCGACACAGCATGAAGCAGAAAAAAAAATAGTACCCATATAGCAAAATATTATAGAGAAATTAAATAAAAATAAATTAATTAAGAGCTTAGTAGCAAAATTATTTAGAATATTACTCATTTTGTTATTGTTCAAGAATTTGTTCTTTTACATGTTAAAATACTTTATAAAACCAGCTTCACGCTGTATCCCGCACACAGCAGGGTAGGCAGATGGAACCTAGTGTTAAGACACTCCGTTCCCCACTTTCTGCCGAATTCTGGAGGCGTTGCGTGTTGAGTGGCAGAACTCAACGTCAACGAACCTCAGTCGCGCTAAACCTCGACACCAGAGCGAAGAAATGAAAATGTAAATTTAAGTAAACATTTCATCTCCTCGAGTGGGGTCGAACCCACAACCAGTCGGTTTTACAGTCACACTTCGTGCCCCTGCGCCATGACTACTTTATAAAATATTAAAATGTTGATTTAAATCAAGTATTATTCTTTTATAGTTTACGATCACTGAGAACTATAGTGAGTTGGCTACTTTTAGATACTACTGTGACGTATCATAGTTTTGATATTGTGATTATAAACATTATTAATCAGTCAAACTATATATACAACGTTTTGAAATAAATTCCTATTTGAAAAAAAAACCGTTTCGCTGATACAAAAATTATAATTTAGTTTTTTCTAAATTAAACCTTTAATTTAGGATCTTTAATAAAGTATTTAAAATAGTACTTACTTGACCAGCGGCAATCACAGGATTGTCTTCTCCCAGAAGCATAGACACTGAAGCTTTGCTGAATTGTTCTAAACCTAAAAAAAATGGTAAATTCAGATTTTATGCATATATCTACTAAGAGAGAAGAAAAAGGAGGAAGGGGAAGATAATCTTATTACAAATTAGTAAAGCAGTGGCTTCACTTTTATTGACAGTCGCTCGCTTGTACACCTTAATACTTTATTTTTCTATGCGCCTTTTACTTGTTTTAGTTCCACATTTTATCATATATCAGAGAAAGTAGAGAATATCTAAATTCAAGATCTCTCTTTGCTTTCCATTAGAATTCGTGACATTGCGAGGTAAACGGCGGAATTATATAGATGCCTCGCTTCGTCGCACCAAAGCGGAGAAATGAAAATAACACCCAGAGTGTGAATCGAACCCACAACCATCGCGATTATTGAAAAAAGGATAAGGAAATTGAATTCACACTTTTTCGCACTATACTATTACATTTACATTTATTTAAATCTTTATATTATTAGAATTTTTGTATTTTTCAATTAAAAATGATGTAGCGAAATTGTAAAATTGTGAAACTTAAAATCTGATACCAATCGATGGCCGTATTTTATCATCGATCAAACGAGGAAAAAAAATAATCAAGGAGGAAAAACGGACCTTGTGATAAATATTTGTGATTTAAAAAAAAAAAAAAGATAATACCGTACGATCAAAAATTTGCAAACCTGAATGGAATTGAATTCCCTATAACAACAGACTCAAAACATCTCTTTCCTTATACGTCAATTTGATTTAAACTATAATAATTTCAAATAATATGCTTGTCATTGTATAAATATCTTATCACGTAAATTTATTATTCTTTAAATACGTCAATATCTCCCATAGAAACAAACATTTTTAAAAGGAAGACATTTTCTTCGACAAGTCAAGTTAAAAATGGAGAAATAACTTTAGCATCTAAAATAATTTTATATCGACTCTTAGCGAAAAAAATTTTGACTTATGTTTAAAAGCCTGTATATTAGATATTTTGTATCCTTATATGACGATCTTACAAAGCAGTGGACGAGGAGAGGGTGGTGATGATGATGATAGTGGTGATGATAACAGTGACAGCGGCAAATGTCCTAAGTGAACCGTAAGCTCGACTTATATCTGGTAATATCTTCAACTACGACTTCGGAAGTAAAAAGATTGCAAAGCGATTCAAATTGCACTTATTAAGATCTATCTTATTATGAAGTTTAACACCGTGGCTTGGCCAATTTGAACAGACTATCTTGAATTATATGTTTTGTTTTTGTATCGTTACCTAGCTATTACTCGTAATATAAGCAAGCGTAAGTATCAGCAAATATGTCGCAATATATCAATTATGAAGTATATAATGTTCAATGTTAGTGTAGTTGTAGGACCAAACGTGATCGTTCGTGGGTTGTTATTTCACAACTACCGAGGTCGTGACGCAGGAGAACAAGTGTGTGACTGTAAACGCAACAGTTTGTGGGTTCGATTCCTTTCATTCACTCGAGGAAATAAAAATTGACTATTATTTTTATTTCTTCGCTCTGGGTTCGAGGCAAACAGCGGCGTTGAATTCCACCATTCAACATGCAATGCCTCCAGAATGTCTGTGGAATGCGTGGAGCGGAGTGTCTTAACACTAGGCTCCCTCTGCCTACCCTTATTTCACTAGTTCAAATACGCATCCGCCATACCGTAAAGTCTAAACACACAACAGTAAAAATGGATAAATGACAATTTAGTGAAGTGTTCGAAGATAAAAATAATGTTTACTATAATATACGTATAGCAATGACCTTTTGTATTACATAACGATAAAGTTACAGCAGTGCTGTGTTAAAATTAGTACATGTACACATTGTTGCAAATTATAATTAATATTTCTTCAAAATGTATAGGTTTCGACTGTGTCAATTCGTTTTAGACCAAAAAAATTGATGATATAAAGACTATTTTCTGTATATATAATATAGTACAGTGGAAGAGTTGTGGCCGCTCTGAATTTAGCTGTAAATGGCTGTGCAAATTTGATTTCAGAATTTTTTTCTTAGTGACGATGGGTTTTGATATTTTTTTTATATGCAAAAATTTAGATAAATTAATTTCAGAACGACCACTACACCACTACCGTGTCTATAGTATTCTGCAATAAAGTATGTATAAGAAAACCTATGGGAATTTATAATAAAAAGTTATTGATATTCAAAATTATAAATAATCACTTGCTGCACTTCTTTAGTCCAAAAATAGAATTTATTGTATATTCACGTTCTAAGTCGTGCGTCATTGCGCTCCCTCCACTCTTTACCAATTAACTATAGAAATACGACAAATTGATTTGAATGAACCGTAACCGGTGTGAATTACATATATATAAAATGTTATTTTTTCGTTATTTTTTGTAAAAATATTTAGAAAGACACAAAGAATTTTAAAAAATTACGGAATTCTCTGATGATTTAACTCTTATGGTGTAGATTTCAGCTTTACAGATCACAGATCAGTTAAGACACTCTGTTACTATTTTCCACCACACTGTAGTGACATTGGTTGAGTTTTAAAATAAAATATTGTCTTTTACCTGTTCTATAATTTAAATTCAATGTAGGGTTCAAATCAAAACTATTATATATAATTGTATTATCAGAAACTTAAAATTTGTGTTGAATTACTGTTTTACAACTAGAAAAATAAGACTGAAATCTAAAATGAAAGAGTCAATGCATAAAGGGTTGCATTTCATTGTATTACTTTGTTTTAACAGCTAATAATGAAAGTAATAACACAAAAAAGGTTCATATACCAATTGTTTTTTATTTATTTATCATACCAATGTACTAAATTTAAAATAATGTTTGATTTCCATTAGGAATAAAGGGTGCATAATGGGTAAGAAGTGTCTAAACCCTGCTAAGTGTAGAATACAGTGTGAAGCTAAAAAAGATATTATTTGTTGCCTATCATTTTATATTTATATGTTACTCAAAGTATACTTATTTGTTTTCAGATAAGCACAAAGTTTCTATTATTTATCTAAATATAATAAATAATCTGATAGTATTAGATATTTATTTCATAAAGTGTTTATCACAGATATAAACTAGCAATAAACTAACATTTTTTATGTATTCAACTTTACACTATATTCCGCGTACAGCAGGATAGAGGGAACCTAGTGTTAAGGCACTCCGTTCCCCACTTTCCGCTAAGTCCTGGAGGTATTGCATGCTGAGTGGTGGAACTCAATGCCGTGCTTTGCCTCAACACAAGAACGCAGAAATAGAAATTTAAATAAATATTTAATTTTCTCTAGTGGGGATTGAACCCACAACCATCACGCCTTGTTTTCAGACATGCTTTGTGCCCCTGCACCACAACCAGCCTCATAATATATCGAAAAAATTGGATAGTTAATAATTAAAAAATATTTTTTTATATTAAAGTTCAAAATAAAGAAACTATTTAAAATTGTAATATAAAATAATAATAATAATATTTGATACAAAATAAAACTTTTAAATTTTAGGACTAACTTGGTTTATTATTTTGTGGGTATTGTCAGAATTCAATACTACACTTTATCATACCAATAGAGCATTAAATTAAAAAAATGTTTCACTCCTGGAAGTTGATGTGAATGAAACTTTACAATACATATGTATATGTTTATACAGTCAGATATTGTACCACTGAACCATGAAGGCCAAGTTCTAAAATTCAATTAGTGAATTACAATGACTCACCAAGTACTGGCAGATATTCATGGAGCAGGCTCGCGTCAGCTGCCATTTGCTTCTCCATTTTCTGGACAACAGGCAGAACCCAGGGCTTGCCATTTTCATCCCTGTAGGCTATAGAATTTATTTATTTAGTATAAAAAATAAAAAATGTTTTCAAACAAGTTTTATATATAAATAAATAAATAAATTGTAAAAATTGTACAGATTTGAACGAAAAAATATTTTTGGTTATAAATTGAAACAATTGTCTTAAGTCACATTAAATATACAAGAAAAATGTAATTAATGTAAATCATAAATGTTTATACAAAAATATTTGCTTGAGCGTATTTATATTTGAATGCAACGCAAATCTGTGATGAAAATATTATGTAAAAATCTGAAGCAACTAGAATGTAAACATATTTATTATACAAAAAAAGTTACAATATTTGGCCAATGTCCAGAAAATATTGTTAAAAAAATAAAAACTACATTATACAACTATGCGCGAAACTTTGAAAGTCATTTATAGCCGGTTTTTTATTTTTATGTAAATATCTTACATAATATATAACTGAAAGTAATGAACAAGTGTGAAACTTCTAAGCGTTAATATAATACATATAGTATAAAAGAAACTTACCCCCCACACCAAGGTTCACTTTATTTTTAAATGTATCTTCAGTACAAAGTTTGTTAAGTTGGAAAACTTCAATAGGTGGACCCTGTTCGACGACTTGGAAACGTGAACCCATTTTTATTTATTTAATGCACAACACGACCGCCTATGTAGGACTCTTGAAGTCTAATTACTGATCTCGATTGCAATATGATGTAACTGAACGAGATAGTGCGGTATAGAAGTAATGTATGTAATTCGCAAGTTTCAGCCGCTAAGTCGACGACCTTTCGCTCGACAATGTCAAATACGTCAATGCTGTTTGCCGTCAAGTGTCACTCAACTCACATGTAAAATATTAAGTTTATTACGTCTTAAAAACTTATTACGTTTATTTTCGATTTCTTAAAATTAATTAACATTTTTTAAATAAGGTAGAACATTTTATTTTGGGAAATTATTGATAAAAATCTTTGCAAACAATTAAACATCTATTATTTAATTAGTAATTTTCCTTATTGTAGTACAATATATGCAATAAATTTATAGTTTTCGAATAAAATTTATTTAATTTAATATTTAAAAAATAAATACTCTTTTAAATATTTCAATTTTATTTATATTCAGTAAATACTGGATTCCTAAGGCGCGAAACTCTAGGATCATCTGGTCGCATAATGACGTACACTTTTTTGTATTCTCGATTATCCCCATCATTTTTTATGTAATTATAGACAGCAACACACCCCATAATTATCCCTGCTATAGCTAAACAGGAAGATCCCATAATTTCTGGAATTTCCCAACAAGCTTTTTTGAAAAGTCCTTTAAGATTATTTTCGAATTTGACTTGATGACCTACTTCTTTTTGCTGTGGCATTTTACAGTAAATATTCTAGGTAAACACCTATAATAGTTCAATATAATTTAATGCTAAAGCCTCTAAGACAGAATAAATGTCAATAAAGCGTATTAGATATATTTTTTTAATTATGATAATATGTTACATTTTTTTGCATCGAAACTCTTTTGCATAAATTCTTATAAAAAAAATTCAAAAATTTTAAATATATTTTAAATATAGACACGCTGTTCCTCACTTTCCGTCGAATATTTCGAGGCATTGCGTGTTGTGTGGCAGAATTCAACGCCGGGCTTTGGTGCAACAGTTAAAAGCTGAAAACATTAATAATTAGTAATTCACTCCCCCGAGTGGGGATTGAGCCCACAACTTTCGCGTCACAGTCACACCCTTGTACATCTGCGCGACGGTGGCTTCAAAATATTTTGTAATATACTTTTTGAGACTACGTTCTTGTATTTTAAATATTTTTAAAGTGTTATTCCACACTTAAGAAAAATACTTTTTTTCGAAACGTATAAAAATTTAAACGTAGCGGGATTTGAACCCGCGCCTCTTTGAAACTGTCCAAGCGCTTTGACCACTAAACCAAACAATAAATTTTACGTTCAACGAACGTAAAATTTGTATACGTTTCTATAAAAAGATTATAAGTACTTTTATTTTATACGATGATTTTTATATTTAATAAAATCTAAATATAAAAATGTTTAATTTTTGCTAGCCTATAATCGTAGTACCGTACATAATTCTTATTTTCTTACAAATGTTGTTTAAAGTATTAATTTTTTTCTATTCACCCTAAGCGGTGTACTGTGTGGTAAATGTAAAACTAATATTAAATTACAACCAATATAGATTGTATACTTATTTACTTAGTCGGGAGCATTGCTAAAAATATTTTATCCACTCTATTTAACGATACAAAATGGTACAGTGGATTTTTATATTACTCTGTGTTTTAATTTATTGTTATTGACATTTGACACTTTTGACATTGACGTTTTATTTAATATTCTCATGGAATTAAGATATATATTTTCTTGAAGGTGTCTGCCAAGTTTTTATTGTAATAATAACTTAGCAAATAAGTAAAATGTCTGTACCAGTAGCCAGACGATCACTTGGCCAGCTTTTAAAGCAGGGATGGACCGAGATCCCTGAAGTCATCGCTTCCACTGGCCTTGCGGTATTTGGAATAGGTTGTGGAGTTTATGCTTGCTATAAATATGTAAAGAACGATGGTGACAACCGAAGGTACAAGAAAGTGTTCGTTATTATGAGACCCGATGACCCGAGAGCGGCCAAAATAAAGAAAGATTAGAAACTTATAAAAACAATCAAGTTTTGTGAATATCTAGTTGCAATTATGTAATAATAAATGAGTGCTATCTGTTATGTTTTGTTATTGTCTCTTTTTTATTTACAAATCTTTTATATTTACTTATGTTAATCTTTGAATTTAAATAATAGTAATTATACCATAAAGCAAACAAAATCATTATTTTGTAAAAAATTTATTAGTAAAAGTAATTATATATATTTTTAGCTTCATATTTTATCCTACACAGTAGAGTAATAAAAGGTAGTGTTAAGAACTTCAGTTCAGAATATTTGCCTCAAATTTGAGACTTTGTATGTCTCAAAATGTAGTAATGGACATTAACACTTATTGTATTGTTACCGAAACAAGGAAACAAAAACAAATCATTCCCTGAAGTGGGAGTAAAACATTTTGCTTACAGTCAGATGCTGTGCCTCATAACTGTTCTCTTTTTACCTCTTAAATTAATGACCATAATTAAAATATAGATAAATAAAACAAATATATCAATAATTAGTTTCATTGTATACAAAAAATTAAACAAGATTGGCAAACATAATAGTCAATAGTTTGTTATACAAATACTAGATTCATTTCTTTTTCTTCTTATCTTTAGAAGCGGTAGCTTTCCCCTTAGCTTTGCTTGGGCTTGATGCACTCTGTTTTCCCTTAGCTACTTTACTTGTACTGGGTTTATCTGATTCCTTAGTTTTCTTTTTCTAGAAAAAAATATATAGGTATATTAATAGATTTTAAATTTTTACTGAGTTTCTGATTTCTATCTCTTCTGATTTTAAGAAACAAATTATAGTACATTATATATCCTATAACTGAAAAAAAACCCAGCTTTATAAGGAAAGTCTAGTGTTAAAAGATTCAGTTCATGATTTTCCATTCAAAGAGCAAGAAATAAACACAATTCACGCCTTCATGTGGGGACAGAACTCAAAACCATAGCATTCACCTTTGGTGGATATGTTATAATTGATAGCTATATAATATAATAGATATCCACCCAAATGGTCTAACTATTTTAACAGGAACTTTATAATTTTTACACAACTGACACAAAATATAATACCTTAATTAGCATATCATTTTCTGGGTCACTATCCCCAGCCTGTTCTTCATCATCTTGGGTGTTTTCATCATCATGTGCTTGGCCTTTCTTGATAGCTCCAGGTGCATATGGAAGGGCCGTAGCTTTTTTATTGTATGTACGAGTCATGGCTGCTTTCACCTGTAAGAATTGGAAAAATGGGTTAATACTATTAATATTATAAATATGAAAGCTTGTGCCAAAGGGTGGATGTTAGTTAGTAGATGAAACAGTAATGTACCTACATATATCAGAATAATACACGAGTTACAATTTATGTAGACTTTATATAATTTGTCTATAATATAACAATAACATTAAGCAGGTTAGGCCATGTTTAGGTATAAAGCTTTAATGTTTCAAACGTGTCTAATTAAAAAATACATTAACATACAGTACAAATCAATGAGATGATATATCCTTAATTGGTAAATAGCCACCCAAATAAGATTTAAATTGATATACAAACTTTTAGTACAAAAATGTTTATCAGTCATTCATAAATTAACAATCACTAACCTTAGAATCTATCAAAATTGTGGGATTCCTTTGTCCAGGCCACAATGATAGCTCAACTAACGAGTCCAAGTCTTCTCTTAACAAGTGATAAGATTCTAATACAGCAAGTGACTGGTCTATACCATCTGTTTTATCTTTTATGAGTGGAATCACTATGGCGTCGCGAAGGTGTTTCGCATAGTCAAAGAATATGGCCGATTTCGATCCAGATATGCTAAAAAATATTATTTTAAGTAATGTTTCATACTGTAATCAATAATTAATTTTATAATAATATTATGATTTTCTTAAAATTTGATTCGAAAATAACTAAATTCATTCTTACAGTCAGACTATGTAAAGTTATATTTATTTATTACATAATAGACTCACTGTTGAAATGAGCTTATTTTTCACTTATACAATTATATAATTACAATATATATATTTTTTTGTTGTTATTTCTAAAAAAGACATATTAAGTTCTAGATATAAATAGAACAAACAATTTACCTAAGTCTAGTATGTGAATGTATTTCCTGACATAGTCTATTCATTTTGTTCCTTCTAGAATTCTTGCCGAGCCACGACGGGAACTGTATTTGGGCTGCAACGTGCCCTTCTAAGGCGTGTCCTGGAATCACACTGCTGAACATTGCCTGGGAATTAAATTACATTCATTACACAAAATTGTAGATGCCAGTGGTGGCACAGGGAAACTACTACTACAAATGCACGAGACATATTTAATATTTTCATTTCTTCGTTGTTTGAAAGAGATGAAGAAAGGACGGAATGCAAGATCAGTGTAAATAGTAAGATATTAGAACAAGTGAATGAAGTGGTATAATTGGGAAGTATGTTCAGTAGAGATGGAAGATACGAGATGGATGTGGAAAGGCGTATTGCTGCCGGTAACAAGGTTAACGGAGCCTTAGCTGCATTGATGAGACGGCGAAACGTCAGCACAGCTGCGCGTTTGGCCGTACACAATGCAGTTTTGGTACCGACTCTGTTATACGGCAGCGAAACGTGGGTATTACAGAAGAAGAATGAAAGAAAGATGAATGCTGTGGAGATGCGATCTCTTCGTAGGATATGCGGAGTCAGCTTAGCTGATCGAATCCGCAATGAAGAGGTACACAGAATGGCAGGTACTAGCGAGGATGTCACGGTGAGAATGAAGAAGAACGTGCTCAGCTGGTTTGGGCACGTCGAACGAATGAGTGATGAAAGAATGGCAAAAAAGATTTATGATGGAAAAGTGAGCGGTAAGAGAGGTAGGGGGAGACCTCGGTTGACCTTCGAAAACACAGTATCAAAGATACTGGAGGAAGGTCACGTAAAAAGCATGAGGACCCCCCGAAGGGCATGTATGAAGAGGTTGATGACAGTGGACGAGGCGAAAGAGGTATGTAGAGACCGTAGCGTTTGGCGCTCCGTTCTCTCTGACTACCCCGCAAGGGACAAAGCGTGAAGCTAAGTTAAGTCCGTTGTGATAACGAGGCAAAGCGCAGCATTGATTTCCACTATTCAACACGCAATGCCTTGAGAATTCATTGGAAAATGTGGAACGGAAGTGTCTTAATGGGATCAGTGTCTTGACTGATTAAATTCCGAGGTTCTCACTACTCTGCATTGTGCTTGATAAGCATAGAGCATAAAAAAAACAAATAGTCATTTTTTTAATTTGCGCTTATCTTTTGTGGGTTATTATGATATATCATCTATGTAGCGATGATGTTTCTAATGTACGATGTAATTCTGACCAGACCCTGTGGTCCACTGGTACAGTAAATTACATTAACACAATGTAATAAAATATAGCTTTCCTTCATTAATGGCTATATAACATAAAAATAATTATGAACCAGTAGTATGCGAGAGTTAATCTCAACGTTAAATAAAATAAAAATAAATAAATTTAAGTATACCTGCAATGGCAGCAAATTCCATGCTTGGCTCCCGCGTATCTTTGCCTCCACGATATCTCCTAAGCTTATACTGTCCGCTGCCTTGCTTATTCTGCTTAGGACTTCGTGTCTATAAATTAATTATAATATAACAATATATCAACAAATGATACTTAATGTCATATTTCATATTGAAATTATTTTTTTAATATTATATTTAAAAACAACATTAGTATAGAATATAATAAAAATAATTTATTAAAAAAATCTATTGACAAGTGTGGGGACTACAGAATGGGCAAATAATATCAATAATCATTTTCAAATTTGTGGATCGAACCCACAACCATCACATATATAATATTCATGCGTACGCCTTATTCTTGACGCATTTCGTATTGAGTGGCGGAACTCAACGCCGCGCTTTACCTGCGCCACGACAGGATTCATCAATATTTAATAATATAAAATAATAATTTACTTAGGACAATGCGGCGATACGTTTAAATAGTTCTCTTGTACGAAAAGTGGCATAATACTATAGTCGCTGAAGAACAAGTCACTTTTATCGTTGATACTCATGGTTTTATGGTCTTCCGCGCTAAATACTTTGCGGACTGCTTCCCATGGGCCCTAAAAAAATATGTTTAAAAATTATATGTAATGTATATGAATTATTTAAATAAATTAATCTATTTTTATTCTTTAGACTCTCTCTCTATTCCGCGTATATAAATGAAGGCAGAGCTAACCTAGTGTTAAGACACTACGGCAAGTTATCCAGACATTGCGTGTCGTTGAACTTGTCGGAACTGAACGTAGCGTTTTATCTTGTTACCAGTGCGACGTCTTTATTGTTAACTAGAAGGAAATCTAGTATCTACTAGGTATGCTATCAAGTTTACAGTTATTTAAATGCATATGATAAAAATAATTAATAGAAACGACATTTCATCTAACTAAACAAAACAAACTGTCAAAAAAACCTAATAAAAAATAATAATTATACTATCATTTATACCATACTTAACACCTAATAACTAACAAACATATGAAACATACCATTTTAACATCCTTCTTAACTCGTTCCGTCTCCTTACTCAACTTATCCGGGTCTACTTGGCTGTCCGCCGACCACAAGGACAGTGAATGCAGGGTTTGCCTCACGTCCTGTCCCGCCGATATTATTAGCTGGGATAACACATCGGCGGGGACTTTGAGACCCTCTTTGAAGCACACTGACATCATTGCTGACTGGAATTAGAAGAGTTAATGCTGTATTGGAACGATACACTATGATTTTTACTGTTTCATATTCTTCATATAAAAAAAAACAGCTTCACGCTGTATCCCGCACACAGCAGGGTAACCAGAGGGAACCTAGTGTTAAGACACTCCGTTCCCCACTTTCTGCCGGATTCTGTAGGCATTGCGTGTTGAGTGGCAAAGCTCAACGCCGCGCTTTGCCTCGACACCAGACCGAAGAAATGGAAACATAAATTTAAGTAAATACTTCACCTCCTCGAGTGGGGGTCGAACCCACAACCAGTCGGTTTTACAGTCACACTTTGACTTTCTATATATAAATAAGTGTAATAGTAATTAGCAGAATATGTAGAGGTGTATCAAACTAGTGTTGACACCCAAATTTCAGTACATTGCGGAGTAAGTGGCGGAAAATAATACCGCATTTTGTCTTATTACCAAAGTGATGATACTATATAAAATATTTCATTCCACGAGTGGGAATCGAACCTAGACTAGTCAAGATGACTTGAAAAAAATAATTATACAAAACAGAACCAACATTATTGTTAGAAATCATGTATTATAAAAATCTAAACATAACGGGATAAACCCATGCCTCTGGAAACTGCCCAAACTCTCTGAACACTAAGTTCTCATCAAATTATGTCGAAATTGTTATACTATTTTTTTCACCTTCACGCTGTATCCCGCACACAGCAGGGTAGGCAGAGGGAACCTAGTGTTAAGACTCCCCATTCGTCCCATCCGTTCCCCACTTTCTGCCGAATTCTGGAGGCATTGCGTGTTGAGTGGCAGAAGTCAACGCCACGCTTAACCTCGACACCAGAGCGAAGAAATGGAAATATACATTTAAGTAAATATTTCATCTCCTCGAGTGGGAATCTAACCCACAACCAGTTAAAGACACACATCGTGCCGCTGTGCCACGACTGGCCTTTTGCCACGACGAATTATACGTTTATTACAATTTATTCATTTTATTAATGTGGGTCCAATTCTCAATATGTCAAAATTTATAGTTGGTTTCTAAACACACATAACACTTTAAAAATGTTAATCAAAACAAACCTTAATCTGATCGACCCTCGGTCTGTTAAATCGTAAATCATAACAATAATTGGATAGTGTCCTCATTTTCTCACTGTTCCTGTCGTTGCACATACATATCACTGGGACTGAGGCTGTCTTGATAAGTGATATTAACTCCTGGAGACCACCTGGAAGTTTATATAGAATGGAATATAGTAGAATAGTTTGTGTAGTTTGTATATCTATGTTTTTTTGTGTGTGCAATAAAAACTATTCTATAATATACTAGCTTCGTGTTTTATCCCTAGTGGGGTACTCAGCTTCATCCACTGTATATCCACTTCATACATGCCCTCTTGGGACCTCATGCTTTTTACGTGACCTTCCTCCAGTATCTTTGATACTGTGTTTTTGAGGTTAAAAAACAATAGAACTAAAATATTTTTTTTTATTTTCTTACCTCGATCTTCATTGCCGGCCATGCCGTCAACTTCGTCCATAACCAACACATGCTTCTTAGAAACAGCGCTGCCTTTGTTAGTGTTACCTAAAGTAAAAAAAGGTATAAATTTATTATAACAATTATGTTGTGATAAAACTATACATTTTTTAAAAATTTGTTTTAGTTTCACGTTGTATTCTGCACATACCAGGGAAGGGGAACTTGGGAACGTATTGTTGAGATAGACAATTCCTCATTTAGACACTTCCTATTTACCAAACCAAAACTGATTTTTAAGGCCGGTTGTGGCACACAAAGTGTGACTCTAAAATCGGGTGGTTGTGGGTTAGATCTCCACTCAAGGAAATGAAATATTTATTTACATTTATTATTTTCTTCTATTTTCTTTCTTCGCTCTGGTGTCTAGGTAAAAGCGCGACGTAGAGCTCCGCTACTCAACACTTCATGGCTCTAGAAATCGGCGGCAAGTGGGGAGCTGATTGATCTTAACAATTTCTTTGGCTTTCTCTGCCTACCCAACTACATGTTTTCTTAAACATCGCATTGATTAATCCATTTTCCTAAAATAAGTGTCAAATTTAAGTAAATTAAAAAATTACCTTTAGCATATCCAGACAAAGATGTAGTAGATAACAATTCTCCAATCTGTTCCTTTATAAGATTCTTACTTCTTGTATCCGATGCATTGAATTCAACCATATCGAAACCTAGCTCCTTGCATACTAGTGACACTGTTGTGGTTTTACCTGTAAAAGAAAAGAAATTAATCTTTACTAACAACAGTTAATGTGGAAGTAAATCCACATTTGGTTAATCTTTTAATATGCATAAAAGATCAACGCCAATTTCAGAAGATTGTATACACAATGGTTGTGGGTTTAAGTCCATTTAGAGTAAAAAAATAAATAAATCAGCTTCACGCTGCATCCCGCACACAGCAGGGTAGGCAGAGGGAACCTAGTGTTAAAACAATCCGTTCCCCACTTTCCGCCGAATTCTGGAGGAATTGCGTGCTGAGTGGCGGAATTCAATGCCGCGCCTTGCCTTGATACCAGAGCGAAGAAATGAAAACATCAATGTAAACCTATCCTAAAAATATTGAAAAAAAAAACCAGCTATTGTCAGATTTTATGATTTAACCTAAAGAAAGAGACTGCGTATAATGCATTATAATGAAAAATAATCAGAATAATTTACAACAAATAACAAAACAATATAAAAATTAAGACATTTACCTACTCCCGGAGGTCCGGACAATAAAGCAGCTTTATAAAAACCACCATCATCATTCTTGGCCCATGGACTGGGCTTGGGAAGCTTAGCTTTTCTATTCACATACCATTTTGTCAACCATTTTAATAATCTGTAAATAATAATTACGTGTTTTTTTTCCTTCTTATTGTATCACGCACATAGCAGGGTAGACGAAGGGAACCTGTGACCCTAGTGGTAAGATACTGTGTGCCCCATATTCTGCCGAATATTTGAGCCATTGTATGTCGAGTGGCGGAACTCCAAATCAACGACCAAGGTCAACTTCATGGTCAATCAATATCATACTTAATTATACTTATTAAATAAACGTATATTTCTATAATATTAAAATAGCGGGATTTGAACCCGCGCCACTTTGGACGGTTTCTAATAAGTATTTTTCTTTCCTAAGTGTGGAATAACAGTTTAAAAATGTTAAAATTAAAATCATTCTTATTTTTTTCAGTAGCCTAATAAAGGAGATATTTTTTTTATATATATGTATGTATGTAGCTTTATGCTTACTTATTAACATTACTAGCTTCCCCATGCTGTCCTATAATCTGTTTTACACTTTGCGGCTTATATTTGTCCACCCACATCAATGAACTTGTATTGGTATTTACATTAGCTTGCTCTGGTTTTTTCTCACTTTTGTCATCTGTAAAAATTTTAAGCGTTAATATATATTCTTGAAATTTAATTAATGTTTCTCATTTTTCAGTCTAAGGGTGCATCCTGCATTTAGCAGGGTAGGTGATTTCAAGAGCTGAACATTTTCTCCGTGGTATATGAATAACTATTAAATATAAAACTTCATTTTGTAATTTTTTTAACATTAATACGTTTCAGAGTTCCGTATATGAAAAGAAAAAACGGAACCCTTATAACATTACTTTGTTATCTTTCTGAAGATAGTGTGGAGATGTTATATTCTGGTAAGCTGAAATAAGGGATCTCATTATTTGAAATTAAAATAAAATATTGCAATCTACAGTCTCTTGGAGCACTAAAAAAATTTTGTTTAACGGGTACTTCTCATTGACCGACAATTAAGAAATTTAGCAAAAAGTGATAACTAATAGTATAAATAAAGGAAAAAAATACAAGAAATAAAAAGTTATAAATATCACACAAAGTGTATTGTAGTTAATTTAATACAAAATGAGTGCATTATCTCACAAATTTAAGTGGAACTTTTATAAATGACACTTAAAGTTGACCTACAATGATGAATCTGCTATGGAAAGTTCTTTAGTTTTTAAACATTAAAAAATAAAAATAAGTAAAATAAATCCCGCACACAGCAGGGTAGGCAAAGGGAACCTTGTGTTAAGACTCTCCTTTCCCCGTTTTCCGCCGAATTCTAGGTATTGCGTGTTGAATGGTGGAACACTCAACGCCGCGCTTTGCCTCGACACCAGAGCGAAGAAATTAAAATATAAATGTAAATAAATATTCCATCTCCTCGAGTGGGGATCGAACCCACAACCAGTAGATTTTGAGCGACTGGCTTAGGCCAGTCGCTCAAAATCCTTATTGAAAAGTGGAAAATGGAGTGTCTTAACACTAAGTTGTTACTGCCTACCTGACTTCTATAAAGGACATTGTTAAGATAAAAAAAATATATTACCATTAGTCATTACTTCCGTTTTACCAGGTTTTTCAATAACTTCCCGTTTAATTTTTGGTACTTCAACGGGCTTAACTGGAGACACAGATTTTTCCTTTTTAATTTTGTCAATTACAACATCATGATTTTTCTTTTTCTTTTCAGCATTTTTCTTATCACTTGTTTCCTTTTTATCTTTCGGTGATTGTTTTTTTTCTGTCTTTGAATCTTTGATTAATTTCAAGAACTCATCCTCATTAATAATTTTAACACCTAGCTCTTGTGCTTTGGCTAACTTTGCTGGACCCGCGTCTTCTCCAGCTAGTACATGTGTTATCTAAAAATTTAATTATTTTTTAAATGTTTTTTTATTACATAATTTACTGCATAGATCCTGCATCATATATCCTCGAGTTTGGTAAACTAAAAACAGTATTTTCAATCACATTAAAAAAAACACAATGACTTAACCGTTAAATTGTTGATGACGATTGTGTTGATTTGTACGATTTAAATATAACATAGCATCAATATTAGCATAAATCACTAATGCTCAGTAAAAAATTAAAATTAAATCAGTTTCACGCTGTATCCCGCACACAGCAGGGTAAGCAGAGGAGGAAAATAGTGTTCAGACACTCCGTTCCCCACTTTCCGCCGAGTTCTGGAGGCATTGCGTGTTGAATGGCGGAACTCAACGCCGCGCTTTGCCTCGACACCAGAGCGAAGAAATGAAAATATAAATGTAAATAAATATTTCTTTTCCTCGAGTGGGGACAACCAGTCGATTTTACAGTCGCAATTTGTGCCCCTGCGCGCTAGTGCTCAATGATTTAACTTTATCCCCTAGCATAGAATCGAGTGACAACACAATCCATTTCCTAATTCCAACAGTACTTGTTGTGTGGCAGAACTCGAAGTAGCACTTTACCAGACCAGGAAAATTTAATAAAAATGAGAAGATTCTCTATTGAAATTACAATAGAATCATCCGCAACATGAGGCTATTAAAATACAAAATCATCTTCATTTCCATAGCGGAGACAGTTGGAAACTTTCTACCCCCTGGGACACATTCATAAACACTTTAAAAATTCAAGATCCTCACACCAGAGGGCAAGATATTGTCATGTCATTCTGCAATAACGTTGGTTGGTTTGATGTAATAATTGTGTCAACTGATAGACCGATGCCACCTCATTCTACCATTATATGTGACTATGGACTGTAAAGTGCTTGAAACATTGGACTTCCAAAAATGGATGATAAGTCTGGTTAAAGAATTTCATTTATTGAGTTTAATATTAAGTTAAACAGGTTGCACTGCACCACCGTGATCTCAATATTAATCATCTTAAAATACAAATAGTTGTAGTTAGTTATTTGTAAATACATATTATATTTTACTATTATATAAAACTAACTTTACTTTCTATTCTATTTTTTTTTTATTTCCTATTCTTTCTTTTTTTTTTAGCTTCACGCCATATCCCGCACAAAGCAAGATGGACAGAAGGAACCTGGGAACCTAGTGTTAACACACTCCATTCCATTCCATCAAGACACTTCCGTTCCCCGCTGTCCACCGAATTCTTGATGCATTGAGCTGATTAGAAATCGAACCTACAACTGTCGCGTTTATAGACACTTGTGACCCTGCACTACGACGGCCTTCATTTTTACCTTATGAAAAATAAGAAACACATTACCTTTTTACTTATCCCGCTCTTGACGCAACCGCCATATTTGGTGATAGCTGCAACCACTTCATCTCTTTCAAATGAATCTAAAACACCAGTGAGTAGAAACGCACAATCCTTTAGACAATTTGGTGCACCCTGTAAATTTGTCGATTTTTCATTTTGGTGATTCTTTTACACCTTTTAGGGGTTATTTCACATTAAGAGTAGAAAATTATATTTTACAAAATTTATAAAAATTCTGAACGTACTGGGATTCGAATTCGCGCCTTGTGAAAATCGGCCAAGCAGTCTGACCAGTAAGCCAAACATACTTTTCAGGCTGCGTCAAAATTGTTACAACTTCATTATGTATCTGTAGTGAGATTTTGAAGAGTGCTTGTCTGACCCCACTATATCAAAATTTTTGTATATTTTTTAGCTTTACGATGTATTTCAAACATAGCAGGATAGGCAGAGGGTAACTGGAAACTTAGTGTTAACACAATCCGTTCCCCACTTTCCGTCAAATTCTTGAGGCATTGCATGTTAAATGGCGGAACTCAACGCCGCGCTTTGACTCATTACCCGAGGGAACATAGTCAGATACTGAGCTACTGTGCCACAACCGCCTCACTTTTTAAAGTTCTTATATATTATTAATTAGTTAAAGTAAATAAGGGTATAAATAAAATAAATAAATCAACTTCACACTGTATCCTACACACAGCAGGGTAGGCAGAGGGAATCTAGTGTTAAGACACTCCGACCCACTTTCTGCCGAATTCTGGAGTCATTGTGTGTTGAGTGGTGGAACTCAACGCCACGCTTTATGTCTACACTAGAGCGAAGAAATGGAAATATAAATAAAAAAAAATTAAATAAATATTTGATCTCCTCAAGTGGGGAGTCACACTTTGTGCCCCTGTGCCACAACTGGCCTCAACAAATAAAAATATATTATAAAAACTTCTATAATACTTTATGCTTACTTCTGGAATTTCCTTTGTTCCTAAATGTTTAGGTCCAGATCTGTTCAAATATTTTTGGTATAATGCAGCTGAATATCTTTTCCTTTCATGCCTTTCTTCATCTGATAAAACTGTAAAATTGAAAAAATATCATAAGAAGTTGTATTTTGTCCCTATGCCATCTAAAATACCCATTCTGCACAGGTGTCCGCACCTTCAAATTTACTTTTATTATAAGTTTTTTAGCTAACTATATTAAACAAAATCTTTGCAAAAGTTTTTGAACAAGCTTGTAGGTCATTTTCATTAGAACACTAAACACTTCACTTTCTTATTAGAGCAGGGAAATGAGAATAATCCATTGAGCGAAGCATCGAATCTACAGCCAAAGGATTTTAAGTTATACACTGTTTTACTAGACCACAATGGCCTAGATAGACACAAATAAATAAAAATATACCTGATTCATTAAGACTTTTGTCTAATTTGCGCTTTTTTTGTTTAGGCTCTTTTGTCTCTTTTTCAAGAGTTTCTTCCTTCTCGTTATTTAAAAACTCACTGAAGTCCTTTTCTTCCTTGATTTTAATTGACTGATTTTGTGCATCATCATCAATATGACTTTTATTTAATTTTCTTTTATTAGATTTATTATCTTTGTCAATTTTATTTGGAGTTTTATTAACATGATTATCTGTTTTACTTTTTTCTAATAACTTACAATCCTCTACTTCCTTTTTGGGAGATTTTGATTTTTCAATATATTTTTTGTCATGATTTTTAGTATCTGTTTTATGATTGCTGTTACTTTCTAATTTAAGTTCAATATTTTCTGTTGTATTTAAATTATCAGATTTATTACTTTCATCTAGTTGTAAAAGACTCTGCTCAAATTCATCATCTGAGTGTATACCAGTTTCTGTCTTTTTCTTAGTTTTCTTAACTATTGGTTCAGATCTCTTTATCGGTCCGCTACCAAATAAGTCCTTATTATTAACTTCCTGTAACTTAGGTTTTGAAGTTTTTTGTTTAGGTGGTGAGATATCTTCATCTGAATCTTCTTTGATTTGCCTGCGTTTTCTTGATACTTTTTTCTTAAATAATAAGTTATTAAATAATTAAAATATTTACACTAAAAATATTTGAAAATTTAAGAAAATAAAAGCATAAAATAGTTTTTTTTGGCTGTATTATTTTTAATTATTCTCACTCTATTGAGAGCCGATACTGAAAGCAAAGGTAAGTTTGGCCACATTTAGACTACATTTCATCATATCAGAGCTGACAGTGGAGGAAGAGAGCTTTGTTGATACAATTTGAGCAAAAATTAAAGAAACTAAATTGATAATTTCTAAATATTAAGATATTCTAAGTTGTTTTGAGAAACATGTAATATTTATATATTATTTATTTGCTGATTGGAAAAATCTATAGTTCTAAATTTGATGCAATATTATAAGTCTTTTTGTTAATAAAGATTGGCCAATTAAAAATGAAAACAAACCTTTTTATTTACTTCAACATCTGGTGATTCTGGTATAACATCGCTGTCTTCATCTTTTATTTTCTTCTCTTTTTTTATAGTGAAGAATGATCTTATATCCTATAATAAATAAGCTACAACTATATTGAGACTATTTACGAGATATGTGAAATCGTTAAACATATCGACAATAATTATATTTCGCATATATTACAGAAATATGCAATTTACTTCTAATATGTAGGCATTAAAATGTATTCTTTTAAAGCAAAATATGATAATGTAATATTTAGTTCTTATTAACTTATTTTATTTTCAAGATGTATATTTGATTGTCCGTGTGAAACTTAAAAATCAAATAAAAAAATAAATAAGTTATAAAAGTTTTGCATTAATATAATATATACGACATGGTACATATTGTCAGGTATTTCTTACCCTAGACATTTTAAAGCTTAAAGTTTACTCCAAATATTCATTAGCCATATAATATAATCAACAAAAATATTAGAAAACTAAGAGATTATAAGACCAAAACAGAAGCAGAATAAAATATGATAGACTTTTTTAAATTCTTAGAATTTTAGTCCTACCGGCAATAATTGACAGTTGTCAGATAAAATGTCACATTGAAAAAATATAGATTAAAAGAAAATCATTTACTACGCCGTACAATATAATATTTTATTGATATCATATGGTACCGTACCTATATAGATGACTTCATACATCCTTCCATATTTTTCTTGGATATTTCGTAAATGGTCTTTTATAGTTTTAAACTATCGTACACCAGATATTTCAGATACATAGCAGTTATATAGCAGCAATCCTAATTATGTTGAACAGTTCTCGCTATACTTTTTTTTTGTTATTAAACTTCTACATTAAATGTTTGTGGGGAATGAAGTGTTTTAACACTAGGTTCCCTCTGCCTACGCTGCAGTGCGAGATACAACGTGGAGTTGACTGTATTTTTATGAAATGTTTCAACATTGTCTTGTTTTTCATGATATTAGCGCGAACAAGCAAATTAATGAGCAAAAAAATTCATGATAGAACATATTGATAAATAAATATAGTAAATAAACTAATCTCTGTTTTAATATTAATCAATTTGTTAGGTTTTATAGGAAAATGTTCACTTTATATTACCGGTTTCATAATAAGCGACAGCAGCATTGAGACCAATTTCGATTGAAAAATATAAAAGAGGTATAATATGGTTATACTCATACGTAAATTCAATATTATCTTTATCAATTTTATTTTGTCATAAATATCAAAATCAAAATATTTATACGAAGTCGATGTAATACTCTTTAAAATGCAATGTTATTTTTAATTTTTCTACTTTTATTTACAAACATAGTCTCATGCTCTCAAGTTGGCAGTACATTATTTTATAAAAGACTTACCAATACAGATTGTTGGAGTGTCGATGAAATAATAAAATTAGAAGTACGAAAAGCATTAGAAGATATTGTACCCCAGTCTGTTAAACCAAACAAAATAAATGATTTTTATATATCAGCAACATTAAGGTATGTTCGTAATGCATTTAAAACTATTGACAGAAATTCTAATAAAAATACCCACAATATACTTAAAGAAGTTCTAGCTGACACTATAGGAGCTCATATGAGAAGTGATATCTTACCAGCAGCTAGATTCTCATATTACGCTGGATACGTTTCTTACAGAAAAGTGAGAGAATTACACGATTGCTATGATCAACTAAAGGTATTCCTCAATACTCAAGGCTTAGGATGGAAAAAACCTAACACTCCACCTGATATGGCAAATTTTACAGTGGAAAAGATTCGAATAGGGCCCAGCGATGTATTAGATCCATGTGCAAGACTAGTAACAAAACGAGATTCAAAATCCTGTATTCATTTACCTGTCCCCAAGTTAGACGACCATTTCCACCCCTCATCAATAGCTTTGCCCTTTAAAAGTGACGGCTTAGTCAGTCTCACGTCCCCTGTTTCGGACAGCATATTGTTAAAATACTATTCGACAGCTTCAAAATGCATACTTCACAGCTCTCCTAATATTTGTCGTCATGTAGATTTCGTTAGTTTCAATAACGATCTCTGGCACTGGATGAAAAGAGACGTCGCACCACGCCTTCTTGACGAAAAGTTATATGCAGCATATGGCGGTGTTTTGAGAATAGCAGCTGCTGTCCAAAGCTATGGAAAGGGACTTCATCGAAGAAATCTTTTCAATTTCCAAGATTCAGGTGTTTCAAAATGGCATCCATGGAAAGCTTTGAAAGAATCTTATGTATATGTCAATATGGATTGGACACCACATTTGTATGTAGCTGTTGTTCTTCTTATAAGTTTGATTATTTGCCTCTTACAAATATTTTATAGTTTTATTTTTGGCGACGAAAATGGATGCCACTGTAAAGGAACTGATCGATCTTCCCTCAGTAAAGAAGTCGCATACGCTAAAGTAGAATCTAGCATACCAGCAATGCTACCATCTCATCAAAGTGCTGTTTACTATTCAGATAAAAAACGTTCAAGGAAATCGATTTCCAAAACAAAAACATCTTCTCTGGGTTCTATGAAAACTCAAAAAGTATATGATATGCACGAAAACACAGAAAAGTTAATGGACGTTATAATGAGCGGCAGTGAGAGTACTAGTGAGAGTTCGGTAGCCTCTCAGAGTAGTCAAAAGAAAATTGGAAATATTATTGACGTAGGACATCCCGGTAGGTCACGAAGCCCTCCAAAAATAGAGACCCATATCACTCAAATTAAGGTGGATAAAAAATGTGTCAATACCAAACCGGAAATACCGATGTATTCAACGAGTACCGTTACTACAGTCCAGACGTATCAATGTGAGCAAGCAACTGATTCCTGGTCTGGTTCTGAGAGCTGCACTTCAACGCAATCTCTCAGCTCAGGTAGTTCAAAGTCCAGAGCTCGAAGGTCAAGAAGTTCTAGAGACCTGGCGTGGGCCAAACGGGTAGTATCCAAGCATTCTCTTCATGCAAAATCTACTTCTGGTACTGAACTAGAAGTCAATTCCTTTACAACACCGTTGTCTCAAAGATAACATTAAACATTTTTAAGTAATTTACAATATTTTGGGTAAGTTCATTTTATAGAGCAATGCTTAACGTTAAGTTTATTTAAGATGATTATATTTTGTAAGGTGTTAATTTCTTTTAAACTATTGAAAACCCTTTAACAAAATACCATTTTATATATACCAATAAATAGAATTAACCTTAATGTTCATTTTAATCAATATGTTATCGGGGCTAGCCCATATATTATTTATGAAATCTTAACGGTAGTTTATGAATAAAATAAAAACTGGTTAAATGTGAATCGGATTCGTACCAACCGTGTCAATTTCATGGTTGTAGATCGACGTGAATTATAACGTATAAAAATTGACAAATTTCACATTGCGGGCATACGTTTTGCCGCGTGAATCCGGCCTAGAATAGGATCATCCTGGTACTGGTAGTGTCGTAAGTGGCGACTAAAGTACGTGTGGTAGAGTCACGTCGCCAGCAATGGCAACACGCACGGGCAGACTCGACCGGATCATTACCACCCCCGGCATTTAAAACCGGCGTTAAGTAGTGGCTTTATGCCACTGCGTTTCGCATCAGGTAATGCCGGGCTCCGGCGCCCAAACCCTTAAAGCCCGACAACGCACCTGTAGCTCCTCTGGTGTTACACGGGGTCGTGGGCGGCGGTAATCACTTACCATCAGGTGACCCGCACGCTCGTTTGCCTTGGCCTTTTCCATAAAAAAAGTACTGTTAATGTTTGAAATGAATTACAAATGTAAGTTTTTAATGTTTTTTTCTATGAAACGGCTATAAAGTTTAAATTCTCGGATTTTCTCCTTAATTTCTATTGTAAGTTCTCACTTCGTGCCAAATTTCTTAACTGTAGGTCTACGGGAAGTACCGTCTACGTTTTTATTACGCGACGAATTTCTTTTGATTTTATAACAAAGTGATCTTGTAAGGGTTTCATTTATTTTTTGAGTTACGGTACCCAGAAATATACCTGGGCACTCAGTTAATGAGATAATACTACAGGAAATAAAACAATTTATTTTATACTAAACTGTATTTTATACCGTGCAATACACAAAATCGTCGTGTTTAACATAAAATAATGGAACATCTATAATGCACAATTAAAATAAATAAGGGAATCTCTAACGTTTTTTATAAACTATCCAATAAATATCATATCACAAACAACATATTTTGTACCTTATTACTGTTTATATTTTATACACATGCCAAGTTATATCCTACCTTATGGAATTAATTACACTTAAAATACTAATTTATATTATTGAATAATTGAAATCACAGTACTTTTTAATTTATTATTATTTTACAAAAAAAACAAACAAAAACAAAACTAAAATTTTAAACAAGTGACCTTTTAGAAATTGAAATAAACAAATATTTTACAAAATATTAAAGATTATTAAAGAAAATTGAAAAGTAAATATATTTTTTTTTACCATACAAGAAAAATAAAGCATATCATTTATTGTCATTTCAAATTACAATATAAGATAATTCTATAAATCAATTTATTTTCATAAAGTCGCAAAAAAAGCAATAACCAATATTCAATTAATCGATTTGGATGTCAAAAACTTTAGAATCAGTCATAGTTTAAAATACGATACTTGTTTTAAGTTTAACAGATAAAAATGACATAAATAAACAAAAAAAATGTATAATAATTATACTTGAAACTAAACGTGAAACTTGTGAAAACGGGCGTTACGAAAGGCACTGTTTTAATTTTTATACATTTACAATAAATAATAGAGGGTAGTCGCCATATTTTTTTTTTGAACACACATTAAGAAAAATCACATGCATTTTCTAGTAATTTTTATAAAAAAAAAACACAATTTCTTGAAAATAGTATCAGTTTTTTGTAATATTAATTTTTGTTTGTGAACCAAATATATTTATCTAAAATTTTAAATAACCACATAAACTAATTTTGAATGAGTGAACTGAGTGCTTACATTTATACATCTAGGTTAAATGTCCAAAGAACAAATTTAACACAAGCAAAAGATTTCAAATGATTATGTATATTATGTAATTTCAGAATATGACAACCAATTTTAATAGAAGCACTAATGACATAATTATGTTATTTTTAAACAACAATAACTGTAAGGAAACATTGAAATTCTTTATCAAATAAGTACGTTTAGTGAGTCGTAGCCGCCCTGAATTTAGTCTTTCTGATCTTTTGCTTTTAATTATACAATCCTGTAGAAAATAATCACAAGTAAGAAAAAATCAAAAATCAATCTTTGCAGCCATCTTGGCGGCCACGATCCGTCAGTTGTACTGTATTTTTTTCGTATTTACAAATCTCAGTTTTCATATCAAAATTGAAAACAAACATAATACTAATAAGAATACAAAGTAAAGGATACAAATATATAAAAATAATTCACACTATCACAAATACTATAAAATAATACAAGAAAAGCGGACTCTAAAGGAATGTCCGGAAATAAACTTTAGTACACTAAAAATATCCAGCAAGATTATTTATAAGGTAACTATATATTTGTTTACTTACAATTAAAATGAAATATAAAAAGAAATTGCCACAAAGTAAATAATAAAAGTATAATTTTTTTATTAATCTATATAAAAAAATAGTGAAATTGCTACAGAATAAACATAAAAGTGCGGCTATTCTTATACATAAATATAGTTTGTGATGAAGCATAAAAAGCTAAAATCAAAAAAATCTTTATTTATACATGCTATTTATTTGTTACATATTTGTAACAAAATAAATAACAGAATTAAAACTATAATTGAAAAAAAAAAACCACAGAGTATAAAATAAAAGTGCGACTTTTCTTTTAAAAAAGTTTTGTGATGAAGTTTGTAGGGTTAAAGCTAAATAATTAATTTCTTATATTTTTGTACTGTCGCATGCTCCACTTGCGGTGCATGTACTTGACTATGTACAGTGGCAGACAGGACACGAGTGTTATTGCTGTCACTTTCCACCAGAACTCCCAGTGTCTTATAAAATCCGCATCTAATGTGAGAAATATAAAAAATATTATCAAAATATGAATTATTGCGATTGTAAAGTAAAATAATAATAAATCGTTCTTATAATTATTACAAATTGATTATAAGTACTTTAATAAAAATATTTAATAATGTTCAATATCAGAAATAGTTATGGGTTGAAATAAATTTGAATATAATATATGAAAAGTCAAAAATTTTAATAGAGGATAAACAAAAATATAAAAGAACGAATTTTTGACAAGAAAACTTTTCGTTTTATTAAAACGAATTAATTTCAGTTTCGTGTTTTCTCTTGCATATACAAAGACGCAAAGAAATTTTGTCATAAGAATACACCATTCTTCGCTTCCTGTCCAAATTCAAAACGTTACAGGTTGAATAGTGAAAATGAACGCCGCTCTTCATACTACTTCATTTCGAACTTCGATTAGTTATAAAACTTACCAATTCGGTTTTCAGTTGGCAAAGAGAACCTAGTGTCAAAACACAACATTCTTCGCTTTCCGCTCGAAATCAAAACGGATAGAATGGCGTAACTTAACGCGGCACTTTGTCTTACAATCCTGCTCATTTCAATTCAATCCACAACAATAACGAAACTCACCAAAATAAGTAGTAAATATCAACAGCGTGGCCGTATACATGAGGAGGCTAATCAGCTCAGCCAGCACCATCAGACGGTGCCAGGTGACGACAGTGAGCGCCACCATGATGAGCTCGGTGAGTATGAGCGCCGTGTAGCTGATCTCCACTATGTGGATCAGCTGTTCCTCGAACAGGACGAGCGCCCCGTACATTATTACACCACCTGGGGGTATGAGTAGGGAATGTGTGGATATTTTTTTGATATTTGTGATGTTATATTGTTGCCACATAGTGATACTAGTTTTTTTTTTAAATAGAATATCAAACACAAAAAATAAAAATATATCTATATATATAAAAATATATCTATATAATATCTATTCAAACCAGGAATTCCTTAGATGTTAGTGTTCAACCAAATAAACTTTTCAATTGTATTATATATAATCTTATTAAATAAATTAATATAAATAAAAATATAATTATTTATTTGATCCCAACAGTTTTAATAGAAAATAATAAAATTATCTATAAAATAGCACTTTTTTTACTTTTTGAGAGAATAGGTAGCAACATTTCTTTTCTGCACTATAAAACTTGTAAGAGAGCTCAAGTGGTGAAGATAGCGATCCGATCATGATATTTATAGTTATTATGAAACTAAAAAGGTTATTGTATATCAATAATGCAAAAGTTGTCTGCAACCTTAAATTTACAAGATAGAACAAGGTAAAAAAAATAATTAATATTTAAAAAGCTACAAAAGAAACAGCATATTTATGTATAAATACCTTGATAAATAGATATTCCAATCCATATATAAAACGTTTTGTAGGAGAGTTGCCTTCCGTTAGTCATTTGTTTGTACAACTGAGGATATTTTAGTGCTGTTATACTCGATATATCCTTGTCCAATACCTAAAAAAATGTTTTGTTGTTAAAAATATATATAAAACAAGCATTTTAACGATATACAGAGTAAATGTGTGTAAGTAAATGTGCCGTATTGAGACCGTCGTGACACAGCGTCTGACTGTACACGAACGGTTGTGGGTTCGAGTTCCACTCGAGGGAATATTTTTTTAAATTTCTTATCTGGTAACAAGACATAGCGCGGCGTTAAGTTCTGTAATTTAAAAAACAATATTTTGGGAATATTTGGCGATGCGTGGGAACAGACGGAACCTGATGGAAAATATTTCCAGATAATTTAAAATAATATGATTCCCACAATAAAACAAAATGACGTTCGTATACACTACTCGCTACAAATATATCTAAATTGAAGAAAGGTGAAGAAATAAGAGACATTACTTTTTCCTTCTGCCTCTTTCAAAATACGTGGATTAGTACGTGGAAAAGTAAATATAATGTGTTTATTGATACACAATAATTATAACACAACTTACTAATGAGAATACTGGTAGCATGGTGAACACTGTCCCGTAGCCGACCATGAGGAAGCCGGGGTACAACGATACTGATGAAAAGTAAAATACTACGGAAAACACCGCCTGGAAATAACAAAAATAATTTATTTATATTGGATACTTCTAATATAACACTGCACAAAATATTACATCATAAAAAGTACTAGTCAGTCTGTTTAGAAAAGCATTCAAGTCGCCTATTAGGGACGCCTTACAATATACATATGTACACTTATCAAATGATATGGGTCTGAGTATATGTGTATATAATAAAATTCTATACTATAATATTTTATTATATATATACATATACTCAGATTCATATCATTTGATAAATGTACATATGTATATTATTCTAAATTTTACTTACTATAGTATTATAAGTTTTTTACTACAACAATTTAAAGTTACTGCAAAAACAATATTAATAAGTAAAGCTTATTATTACATTGTTCAAGAATATTTACAAAAGTTAAATATGTGTGGAATTAATTTTTAATTGAATTTAATGTAGGATAGCTGCCAGTTTATGTAATATTTAATTTATACCATTGACATTGAAAAGAGCAACTAAACTGCCTTACAAACCGGTGGTAGCTTTTTTAAATGTTTATTCGATGACTGAAAAGTTCTTACAATAGTTTATTTGAATAAAGTAGACAGTCAGTCAATAGTCCCGTGTGTACCTGCATGGTGGACACGATGAGGCCGCGGTGCACGATGAAGAGGCAGAGCGCGGCGGAGCGCATGAGCGCGCGGCGGCCGTGCACCAGCAGCAGGCGCTCCAGCGCGGAGAAGGCGCGCGCGCTCACGTCCCCCGCCAGCGACGCCGCGCGCCCCTCCAGCCCCTCGATGCCCACGCCTGAATGCACACGGACCCATGCATGCGTGTTGAGAAGTGGAACTTAATAACACGGTTTCTTTGGTAACGAAAGTAATGAAATTAATTCGCTGTGCCGCTGTGTATATGATAGTAAGGTACGCTGTGATATTTACTGCTTTATCACTATTACATGCATACGAAATAAACAGATAAATACAAAACATACATACAAAATAAACACACGAATTAAAGAAATGTGCACTAGAATTCCGAATATCCGGACTTCATGGCTCTAATTGGTGAATTTAAAATTTTATAAGAAACATTTATTCCCACCTCTCTGTATTTTCGATTCCCGTTCTTGAAGTTTTGTACGATTGTGTTTGTTATTGTTTAATTTTCATTAATAACATTCAAATGATAAATTATCTTTTATTCTTGTTAGCATTTTGTAATGAAAATATAAAATTTTATTTGCATATTATTAGATAAATACATACCTTTTATACAGGGTGGAAGAGGCAGCGCTCCTTTTACGGAAACAGCATATAGGGTAAAATATTTCAAACCCATACTTGAAGAAATTAATCAAGATGCCTCAACAGTTTGGACGTAGGATTTTTTTTTTCATTTCCCGATTTTTATCCATACATGTATTTCATGTGACGCGATTATGTATAGATCCCAATAACACAAACACTTACTACTACAAAAATACTACTAAAGGTTAAACAACTTTGAACTTTATCGTCAATACCTACGACTCGATTTCGGAATGAGGCGTATGCGGCGGTGTTCTTTTGATAGGTTTATGTGTGCGTGCGTCGTCCTTACAAATGGCGTTTTATTTTAAAACGACGATTTTATTATTTATTTTGTTTGAAAAAATAACTTTTTCATTTTTGGGAATTTATTTTTTTCTGATTTATATTTATAGAGCTTTTATAGAGTAGTTAAAACTGTGGTTTCATTTCAGTGGTGCTTACACTTCCAGCCTGTATAATTTAAAACAAATATAATATCCAGACGCCGTATGTAAACTTTTTTTTTAAATAATAATAATGACCTTGAATTGAATAATTATTCAAGTTTCATTGATCCAGATAGTCGCAATTTTATTATACATGAATAGTATAGTTGTCGTATACTCACCAATATCCGCTTCCTGTATCATGGCCACGTCGTTGCCCCCATCACCCACGGCAGCCACGACCAGCCCCCTCGCGCGCAGCAGCCGCGCCACGCGCGCCTTCTGCGTGGGGGAGCAGCGCGCCACCACGACGCCGGAGCAGCGCTGCAGCAGCTCGACGGTCTCCTGCTCGTAGGCGCGCAGGCACACCTCGAGCGTCTCGCCCTCCAGGATGAGGTCGCCGGCGCCGGCCAGGTCGCGCAGCAGCGCGTGCGCGTCGCGGCGCGTGCGGCACTCGCGCGCCGAGCGCCAGCGCGCGCCGCCGCCCAGCTGCAGCGAGCGCGCGATGCACAGCGCCGTCTCCAGCTTGTCGCCGGTCAGCATCCATATCTATTCGACGAGTTGTAAATTAAACTTTGTAACAAGTCGTACATTTAAAAAAAGAACAGCAGAAATATCATTATAGAAGAACTGTGTGTCCTAAAAGTAATAAATGAATACTAAAAGAAATAGTACTGTTAATAATATATACAAACTTTAGGCTTGCTAGTATAACATAGTTCGCACCAATTTTAAACAAACTTTAAATATATACATGTTTTACATTATTCTTAAAAACATATTAAAAAACGAACGTTTTTACTTTAACGTAGATGAGCGTGGATTTTATTTACCTTTAGTTGGCGCTACGTCTGACAAAGCCCCACTTTTAAGTTAGTAAATACGTATACCGTCTTAACTTTAGTCAGTTAGTCATGGGGCCCTGGGATCTTAGGCTAATCGTTTTAGATGCATTATATAAAAAATCCACTGCATAATCATAACCTGTAAGTACTTTCTTGCTTTTTACAGTTATGAAATTTAGCATGAAGATAAAATTTACAATACAATTTTATCTTATTTACAATTTTATCTAGTAATAGCATTGGTAATGTGCGCACGTTAGGTGCGTACCTTGATGCCGGCGGCGCGCAGCGAGGCCAGCGTGGCGGGCACGTGGTCGGCGAGGCGGTCCTCCACGCCCGTGAGCGCCAGCAGCGCCAGCCCGCGGTTGAGGCGCGCCACCACCGCCGCCGCGCGCCCGTTCAGCCGCGCCTCCTTGTACTCGCTCTGTGCAATACATATATACCTTTGTATTTCTGTTAATCTAATAAATATTCAATCTATATTTTTAAAAGATATTCGTAATGATTCCCACTAAAGGGAATGAAATATTAAATATTTTTATTTACTGGCATTGGTAAACGAAGTAAAATTACGGCGATGAGTTCCGGCGCTCAAAACGCAATGCCCTGAGAATTTGGCGGAATGTGGAGAAAGGAGTGTCGTAACACTATATTCCTAGATTTTGTCTGCCTACCCGTCAGCGTTTGGGATACAGTGTGATGCTAAGAAATGTGATTCTTATATTTAAAAAGTAAGCAACATTTTTCATAATTTGGTACAAATGTAACATTTTATGCTCTATTCTCTGATTTCTACTTGATTTCAAGTATTTGCTTGTTGAATCTTAGCAGAGCGGAAAAATCACAATCCCTATTCTAAATCACAATTCCCGTGAGTGGAAATGAAACCCACAACCATTATATTTACAGCCAGATTTTCCACTGCATTAGTGACATCCACTAGATGAATAGATAAATACTAATTTCATATATAATTAAAGACCAACCTCAAATTCCAAATACTCATTCTTGCTCAACGTCCGCTTGGCGACCACCAACGTCCGTAAACCTTCGGCTGCCAGTCTCGTACATTCAGAGGTGAGCCACGACGAGTCGAACAGTTTGGATAACGCCACATCCGCGCCTTTCACGTAGTACGTTATAACTTGAGTGTTTTCTTCCTTTAAATATTAAAAATTATGGAACAAAATACTTTAAATAGATATAATTTACTTTTTATTTATGAACCGATTGAAATCAAACACACATTGAACAAACAAACAAACATTCAACGAGAAAGTTTCCCAAAATGCAATAGTGAAAACTGTATTTAAGTAAATCGATTATGCCGATTCTGAAATTAGCGTTCAGAAATGCACAAACAAAAAAATATAAATCATTGCTTTAGGTTCTATTACATTGATAAATGCCCCCTATAATAGGTTTTCTCATATACCTTCCATGTACAGACACCGATCAGATACAGAGAAAAAAATATATATAATCTTTGAAATTAATTTTCACACATTTTTCTTTATATAAAAAAATTAAATCACACGCACCTGCACGATAATTCCCATCATCTTACTTTCGCTGGTAAACGGAAATATTTGCAATATATTGAATGACATGATTTCATTTGCGGCGCGGAGCTTCAGCGATATACTGTGTAAATCACGTCGGTACAACGATACACCCATCTGTATAGACATTAAAAAGTTATTATTTACTTGATTTCTCCATTTTAAGGATCAAATGAATATTATAAAAAGTGCATATCTTTTATAGCGAATTTCGAATGAATAACTAAAATATAACGCTAATTATATCAAACTTTCTGAAACGTTCTTTCCGAAGTGTGGAATAAGCCTTAAAATAATGTTAAAAATGTTAATTTTTTTAATTAATATTAAGGATTTTTTTTAGCATCACGCTGTATCCCACAGACAGCAGAGTATACAGAGGAAACCTAGCGCTAAGGCATTGCGTTCCCCGTTTTTTGCCGGATTCTGAAGACACTGTGTGCTGAGTGGCGGTATTCAACGTCGCGCTTTGTCAGGAATTTTTTATTGTCTTAATAGCTAGTATAGTCATTTCAATGTAGTCCCATAAAATCATATGGCTCAATTAGTTATATTTGGGTGCTTTAAAAAAGTCTTAAGTCAAAAACCATTATGTACAAATTTATCTATTAAATAGTATACATTTATTTACCATATCAGTCCATTTGACAAGTGCCACCTCATCAGGACTGGAGGCCTGGTAGTCGCACAGCTGTTGTTGAGGCACCGCGCCCCCACAGCTCTCTGACATCACCGAGCTGCCCATATCTGCAATATTCATTTATAATTTAAAAATGGAATATTATAAAAAGGTCGTAGCTCAGGAGCACGAAGTGAGACTGTAAACGCGACTGGTTGTGGGAAATGAAATGAAATATTCTTATTGATTATACTGAAATATTAATATTATTTCAATTTATATTTTTGAGGCCAGTCGTGGCGCAGCGGCACGAAGTGGTTGTGGGTTCGATCCCCACTCAAAAGATGAAATATTTACTTAAATTTATATTTCCATTTGTTCGCTCTGGTGTCGAGGCTAAGCGCGGCGTTGAGTTCTGCCACTCAACACAATGCCTCCAGAATTCGGCAGAAAGTGGGGAACGGACTGTCTTAACACCAGGTTCCCTCTGCCTACCCTGCTGTGTGCGGGATACAGCGTGAAGCTGATTAATTTATATTTTCATTTCTTCACTCTGGTGTAAAGGCAAAACGTGGCGTTGAGTTCCGCCACTCAACACGCAATGCGTTCAGAATTCTACACTAGGTTTATTCTGCCTTTCCTGTTGTGTGTGAGATACAGCGTGAAGCAGATTATTTTATGAAACGTCGCATATTGTTATGAGTATGACAGTGCTTAATTCATGAATTAATTATTCCGAGTGAGAATTGAATCCACAACCATAGCTTAACAATCAGATGTTGTACCAGCTAGATGGCTTATAAAAATGTTTGAAATGTATATATATATTATAAAAATTATTTAAAACATCAATATGGCAATATGTGAGTTCCTATTTCAGTTCCTTGTTTCATTAAATATCAAAATATTATTAAAAATAGGTATGTAATGATAATAATGAAGTTATTAAGTTTAAAAAAAAGTGAAGCCAAAGTTGCTTTGTTACAAATTTTATAAAGGCTTATAAAAATACACATATATGTTAATCGACACCTGTGCCACAGCAGCAGTTAAACCAATACAAACTAACCGGACTGTGCCTCATCAGCCCGCTGGTCGTCTATATCGTAGGAGGGTGTGACATTGTGGCACAGCGCCAGCGCCAGCACCGCGTGCCACACCTGGCGCGGCGTCGGCGCCAGCACCGTGCTGTCCGTCACGGGGGACGTCGGCAGGGAGGGCGCGTCGTTTGTGACGTATTGTGTTAGGAGACCTTCTACCTGGAAAAAATACAGAAGAAGAATACATAGTTATTTTGTTTAAGTTCACATTTATAAGAGGAGACAAAGGATTTAGTGACGATATGGGGTACCTTAACATTTTCACATGTTAAATGTGCTAACTGTAGTAAGATAATGCCTTATGCTGTTTTAATCAGTATGTATAATACAAATATTTTATGACTGTTTTTTTCTCTTATATTTTGATTTACTATGTGGATTCATGTCACAACCATTTACTAGGTACTAGACAAAGATAGATTTTTCAGTTCTTTAATAAAGGCGTTTCGAGCATGCCAGATGAGCACAAACTCACTTCGCCAATGTTTCATTACATGGATACAAAAGATTGTAACCGAAAAAAAAGAGAGATAATGTTACACAATAGAAAATAGCATTTTTAAAAGTATTAAGAATTAACAAAAAAAGAAATTAAATTTAGCGAAAATAGAACTAAAATGAAATTCCATTTTCAAATTGCCGCAATAACACGTATTTTGTAAAATTTCGGGGATGCTCCAAATTTCAGGCTCAAAGATTATAAATATGGGATCTGCAAAAATACGATCTATACTTAAATTGTTGTTGTAGTATTACCTCATAAAAATTATTCTTATCAAACAACGCGTTCCCGAGATGCAATTTTTGGAAGACCATTTCGTTTTTGGTCAAAGTTCCAGTTTTATCTGCCAGTAAATACTGAATTCTGCCCAAATCCTCAGGAATCGTTGTGGATCTCATAACTGTGCCTTCTATCTTTTTATCTTTCTGTATTGTCCAGGAATAGAATACTTTGCCCATGTCCAAGTTGACTCGTAAGCTGTGAGATAATAAGTGATTGTACAATATTAATATAAAAAAACTTGAATGTCTTATTGAAAGTTAGGAATTATGGTAGTGAATTATTAATTACTTTAAGCTAAACTGTTTAGGTCTTAATAAAGTTTCAATATAAATGAGAATCGTAAGCTTTGCAATTCAAGGATTGCAAGCTCAAATTGTAATATGTACTTTTTCCGATATATATAGAAATTTTTTTCATACATTTTTTTTCCATTTTCATTAAGTTATGATAAAATTTACAAATGATTTCTTGTTATTCTGCAATAAAATATAACACCAATTCAAAGGATTAACGTTGGCTTAGATTGTAAACCTGCTATCAGCCAATTAAGAAAAAAAACTATGAGTATATATATGTATTACTAAAAGGTTTATACAATTTGGAAAATTGTTGTGTACTCACTATTATATAAAATAAAATTATGAACAATTTTATAATCTTTTAACATTTTTAAGTGATATTAAAATGTATATAACATAAAAACAAAAAATGAATTTAGCAGGTTTACACTCTAAGCTGACGACATTATAAACTTAAAAACAATATAGGAATAATTTATCAATTTCATACAAAAGCACTTACCTAATAGGTATAATATAGGAGAACAACAACACAAATCTGAATAGGAACCCGTACCAAGGGCCGTCAAAGCCCTTCAAAACAATTAAAAGGAGCGATATAAACATCGTCGCTACAAATAATACTTTGGTGAAATCATTCACACGTAGGTCCAAGCGTCCGATTTTGGATCGAGGCGTTGCGTTGTTCATTACACTGCGAGTTTCACTACCTGAAATAATGAAATTGAAGCTTAAATTTTAATATACATAGTTACCTTCTGTGTAATGTTAAATTTTTTCGCTGTATCCCGCACATAGTAGGGTGGGCAGAGAAAACCTGGGAACCTAGTGTTAAGACAATCCGCTCCCGTTAGAAAACTTCCGTTTCCCACTTTTGAGTGGGAATTGGTTTCCCACTCTTGAGTGGGAATCGAACCCACAACTTTTCGCTTGTACAATCGCACACTTGTGCCCCTGTGTCACGACGGTCTCTGTCATTTTTTATTAAAGTTTATAAACTTTTCGATATCAAACATTATTTAGCTGAAAGTGGGTCACTAGAAATTATTAAAAGCGTCAATCGATAAACTGTGAGTTATTTCCAGTATTTGAAACTAGGCTTATAATATAAAACTGAAGCACAATAATTTACTTCTAAGGGGCCATTGTGATACAGTTTCTATTTTCACTATTTCACAGACCATTGACTGGAAACGTGGTGGATGTAGGTTCGATATCAGCTTGAAGGTCTAAAGACGCGATACAAAGTGTGGGTTTGAGTTCCACTAAAATCTCGAATTCTATGTGCAACCAGAGTGCCTACCGTAACTAGGCTCTCTTTGACTATTCTGCACTGGAGAAAAATTACCTGTATAAATAACCAAGCCAGTCGCCTGTCCCGAGGCAACCACGCAACCACTCCACAACGTATTCTCTATACCTAGCGAGTCCGTATCTTCTTCATCTAAGCGCGTACAAGTCCCTATAAATGAGTGTATGTCTTTCTCTGGTTTCTCTATGAAAAGCTGTGCGTTAATATCTAATAAATGCGCGTCGGTGGGTAGTTTTTGTGTGGACGGTAATGGTGTTCTGGAAACAACGTATAAAAATGTTAGAAATTGTTTAAAAAATATACTTTTTTGTAACCATCCAATACATTAATATTATATTTTAATTAAAATCAGCTTCAAGCTATATTCTGCACACAGCAGGATAGGCAGAAGAAATCTAGTGTTAAGAGACTACGTTCCCCACCTTCCGCTAAATTCTGGAGGCATTGGGTGTTGAGTGGTGGAAGTCAACGCCGCGATTTGCCTCTATACCAGAGCGAAAAAATGGAAATATGAATTTAAATAAATATTTCATTTTCTCAAGTGGGGATCACACCTATGCGATATATAGGCCTATAGGCCTATAGGCACATATAGGCCTCAATTATATTATAATTATATCATATTATATTACAGAATTTGTATTATACATTTTATTCAAACAGATTTTTGTAATTTAATATCTACACTCTTATCCCTATAAAGCTAAAGATATGTTTGGTTTAACTCGGTAATCTCAGGGGCTACTAGTTCATTTTTTAAATAATCTTTTTGTGTTGTATAATGCATTTAACGAGATAGCTACGGCCTACCTCGTTAAATGGTAGGCTATATTACATAACTTAAGTAGTTTCGAGATAGCACAGTGTACCTGCCGCCATTGTTATCTCTCGCATTTAGGATGTGTTCAATCAAGTGTGTCAAATCAATATTAAACATTCTTTTACATACATTCCATCTCTTAATAGATTAAATACTTATAGGCAATGATATACAATTTTAATTAATATTAAAATTGTATATTTTGAAAACCCGAAATTGACTTTCTTCTGTCGTAGTAGATTCTCATTAAGAGCTGTTAATTTAACTAAAAACATTAAAGTAAACTGTATCAGCTTTGTGTGCACACAATTACGCACATAATATGTGAACTGTGATATTCAGTGAAATAGATTTTTACAGATTCTGAAGCTAAAATTGACTCACGCAGATAATAATTTATTAAAAAATAAATCTCAGATACACAAGAATATATATTATAAGTAAAATATAAAAAATATTTATCGTTTGCCATTTTTGTAAAGCAAAAAGCGTTAGGTTTCGCTAGTAACGCATCGCCAAACAAATGTTTAAATAATGTAAGAGTATGACTAAAAATGTATATATTCAAGTCTCGATTAATTTGATAAGTGTTTATAAATAATATTAATAGTAACTAAGATTATTGTAGCGATGCCAGTCGTGGCGTACAGTCACAAATTGTGACTGTACACGCGACTGGTTGTGGGTTCAATATCCAGATGAAGAAATTAAATATTTAATCAAATTTATATTTCTTCGCTCTGGTGTCGAGGCAAAACGCATCATTGAGTTCCGCCACTCAACACGCAATACCTCCAGCATTTGGCGGAAAGTGGGGAACGGAGTGTATTAGCACTAGGTTCCCTCTGCCTACCCTGCTATGTGCGGAATACAGTGTGAAGCTGAAAAAAAAATAACCTAAAAATATCAAGAGTACAGATTATTTAATTGTAATTATATCTCTGTGAACTCTGTGAATGTGCCTATAAAATCACAAGGAAGCTATGAGTCAATAACATAATTATTATCAGCTGGTTTCCCTTTAGCACTGATAAGATAAGATGTTTACAATATAAACACTCAATAATCCACTGTATTCATAATTAAACTTATGTGATTTAAATAACTTCAATAATAAAAAAAGAAACCACTTCATGCTGTATCCCGCATACAGCAGGATAGGCACAGGGCAACAAGAAATGAAAATATAAATTTAAATAAATATTTGAGGCCGGTCGTGGCGCAGCGGCACGAGGCGTGACTGCAAAACCGACTGGTTGTGGGTTCAATCCCCACTCGAGGAGATGAAACATTTACTTAAATTTATATTTCCATTTCTTCGCTCTGGTGTCGAGGTTGAGCGCGGCGTTGAGTTCTGCCACTCAACCCGCAATGCCTCCAGAATTCGGCAGAAAGTGGGGAACGGAGTGTCTTAACACTAGGTTCCCTCAGCCTACTCTGCGGTGTGCGGGATACAGCGTGAAGCTAATTTAATTTTAATTTTTTTTTTAATTTAAATAAATATTTCATTTCCTCGAGTGGGTATCAAACCCACAAGTAGTCGATTTTGCAGTACATTTGGTGCTTCTGCGCCACAATTGGCCTAATAATAGTTATAGTAAAATAGATAATCATTTTTTTATTAAGATTTATATAGCCTAGCCTAGATTCTCCCTGCCTACCTATGTAGGAATCTAGGGTCAATATATATGAAATAGATACATTGTGTGCTGAATACCACAACTCCAAGTTTCCAGAGCAGAGAAGCAGAAATAATTCATAATATTAAGTGGGAATTAAATCATGGACTAGTGTCTACAATAAAACTATCCACTTGGCTGATCAAAGACATTAAATGTAAATATGTTTCAAAAGTGGTAATAATTAAAACATTATATTCAATTTTAGATATATAACAATTTTGTTTACCAAATAACATTGTGAACTGGTTATCAAGAAAATAGTTTGTACTGACATTATAAAGTTGTTAGTTATTGCTAATCTCAGAAACTACAGTTTAGCATTGTAATATGTAAGCTAAATTACAACACATTAATCATTTTGATGAACCCACTGTAACTGAAGTTGGTCACTCTTAGTTGTCCCCATTTGACCACAGGGGTAAGATGCAAATAAGGGCAAGTAATATATAAAATTATGCAAAATGTATAACCATTACCTCAACTTCCAATCAATTTCACCATCCAATTGATCTGTCCTTATAAAAACAGTTCCCATAGTTTCATTAGTTCTTAATAAAATCATATCAGCAGGTACTCTTTGCCCTTTATGCAACATTACTATGTCTCCAACTCTTAGGGCTGATGCAGATACATATTCAGTAATGAATGGTTTATATCCTTCTATGGAAGAGTCTAGAACTATTCTTTCGTAGCGTTGTCTGTTCACTTCTTTGTCTCGTCTATAAATTATAATATAAATAAATGAGGTTGCATTGCATAAAATCTATAATTTACATAATAATAATAAGCATACTGCTCTTTACTATAGAATATATAAAGTTGTCAATATTATTTTAATAATGTAGTAATAAATTATATCCAATTTAAAGTTCCACAAATTAATAATTCTATGCAAATGAATTTAATTATTTTGTATAATTTGAATAATAATTTTTTTTTTACATTTTTTAAAAGGATATTCCACACTAAGGAAAAAAATGATTTAAAAAGAATGCAGTTCAGTACAGCTGCATAATTTTTTTTTTGTTTTCTAAATATTTTTTTTTTATTCTATTTTTATTTTTTTGCTTCATTTATACAGAATATACTACCTATATCTTCTGAAGTCATCAACAGCTTCCCTAAATAATGTCACAGCCAATACAAAACATAGTGGGCCCCAATATGTATATAAATAACCAATTCTTATACTTGGTATAAATTGACTGAGAGCCATAACCAAGAAGTAAAGATTAAGGAAAAATCTAAACTGCTCATATAATACAAGTGGCAGGAATGTGATGATGTTGTATTTCTAAAAGAAGGAAGAAAAATATATTACAATACTAAATAAATTGCAATAACAAAATGTGTATGTACATCCTACTTTCAAAGTAGACTTATGATTATTGTAAAATATTATTATGTATAAATACAAATTTATACTAATTATGATCTATGATTATACATTTCAATCAGTACATATTAATTCAATTTGATATCATCAATTACATAAAACAAAATATATTAAGTAATGTTAATATTTAAATTAACAATTAGAAGCACGCTTCTAAATAACTTTTCCAACTATTTTAATACGTGATTGAATGAGGTCAAGCTCACCTGATTACAAACATAGTTGGGCGGAAATTCGTCTTCAGGTAATTGACCCAAATATATTACTCTCGAATGGAGCACACGCTTTCGGAACCATGGAAAATTCCAACTACAAAACAATATTAAACATTAGTAAACAATGAAGCTATTGAGAACAAAAACAAAACAAAGCTAAACATACCCTGACCATATTGATTTCTTAGGCCGAGTTAAAAGCGGCGTAGTCTCCATATTTAAATATAATCAGTTGTTTTATGTGATATTGAAATATAACATTATACTTGTTTATTGTTATATATTTTTGAATAATAATCAATTTGAGACGTAAAAACACTGCTACTTGCTAACACATTATTTGACATGAGACAACTCTACAGAGCACAGCTGATAAATATCATAAATATAAAATTATTTATGACATCTACTATTATAATTTAATATTTAACGTCAAGTATTTATTTTGATACACATTGCAATAAAATTATCTAATATTATGTGACAATAATAAATATTAAAAAAGGAAACGGTCTATTTCTTAATCATATCTCAATATGTTTAAATTACGTACTCTTATAAGAATCCACGAGTTTACAATTATGCAACATTGCCTGAAAATACTTAATATTTATTAAGCCTTGCCTTGCAAGTTTTTGAATTTACAAATTTATATTCTTAAGTTCAAATAATTTATTTTGTATTACAAGATCAGTGAATCATTTTATAATATAAAAAAATCCCGCCACCACAAGGTAGGCAGAGGAAACCTAGTGTTAAGACGCTCCGTTCCCCTACTTTTCACTGAATTCTGTAGGCATTGCGTGTTGAATGTGTGAATATTCCAATTCCTCACGTGGGGATTCGACCCACAACCATTTGGCTTAAAGTCATATTTTATGCCTCTGCGCTACGACTGGCCTCTAAATAGTTTTATTAATTAATATTTTGTTTTACTAATACTTAGGTAATAGTAGCATATGAAAATTTGATTTATATTGTTGCTAGAATAAATGAACGACTATTTTATATTATATTCACAAAATAATATAATGTGTATAACCGTATTTTAAATTACACGCTACACTTTTAAAAGGTTTAGATACGGTTACGGTACGTACTAAAAACAATCAAAAATATTTTACTGGTAGCACTTCATAATATTTTGTTACTTTTCGGATACAACTGTGGTCGTACTGGTAACATTGTGAAGGTAAATAAATATGGCGTAAAACGGGGATTGGGTGTGTGAAGTGTTTTTGTTGAACTATTTAAGAATATACAAACGCTTTGTGTGTAGCCCTTAAATTTAACGTATGAAATATAATTTGTTAATAAAGAGACTTTATAGTGATTTAGTTTTACGAAAAGTGGCGGTGCATCACATGACAAATCAGATCAATGACTCCAGTGATGGTTGACAGTCGGGAACTCGGGAGTCGGGACTTCAATGCGTCGTCGACCCTCTCATTTATTCGCGGGTGTTAGAAAGTAAGGAAAGATATGTTTTTATAAATATAATATATTTAATTGTGAAATTGCGTGTGTAAATTGTGCGATTTGCTATTTATTATAAAATGTGTGCTGTAGTTTGCGTAATTAAATTTGCAAAGGGTTCTTATTAGATTGTAAAGCGGCGCGGACCGCGGCGGAGGTCGCGCCGAGTTGTCTCTGTCGGTCGGCCCGGCAGGCGGGCGCACCTCCGTTTGACCTATTTTCTGGTTATTGCATTGAGGCTACTATTTATGTCTGGGGGTGCGATGTAGGCCGCCGGTGTTGCACCCCGTATGCAGTATAATTTAATTTATTTCATTCTTTAATAGAGATTGATTTAATTTTCTTAGCGATAAAGAAATATTATAGTCATTTTTGTGTATTAAGAATGTTATAAGATGTGATGGTTAACCCAATGAAATAAAAGCAAGGTAAATGATTCAATTTCTTAACTTCTATGGAAAACACTTATTTTGTACCAATCTGTACTTTAATTATTTCAGTTTACTAACTTTAAAATTATATATTAACAACATTATACGGAAACTTGTAATGGGAACTAAGTAGTTAGTGTTTTCATAGTTTAATGAACCTTTATATATTCTGATGAGTTCGTTAGTTACCTATTGCTGGTCAAATATTTGCATTATTATATGCTAGCAATTAATAATTAATAATAATAGTATTTTTTTTTAAAGATATTTCACTTGTAATTAAAAAAAATATTTATATTAAATATAATAAAGCATTAGCCTGTTTTTGCTTCTATATATATCTATATTGGATATTTGATATTAATTGGAATATTAATGATTTCTGTGCAATGATTGAAAATAATTTTTAATTACCTTATTGACTTATTTTTTGCATTATACAAAATAATAAAATTCTTTCCCCAAATTTTTCCCGGGGTTAAACCATCAATCCTTACATTTAGACATACAGTCAGACACTGGCCCTCTGCCACTTCGTGGTCCATAGTGTATCTAAATTCTTCAAGCAATAAAATTTTTCAATGAAATTAAATTTAAATTGTCCCAACTATTAATCTAGGACCTGATCCTTGCATTTTAGTTTTTTTAATTCATGTATAGTGTGGTCAATGAGTTGGGCCAGCACTGAGGTTAGTTCAGAAAACCTAATTTCAAGGCAACGGGGTAGCACTTTGGCCATACTATATCAATTTTTAATATAAACCAGTGGTCAAAAGCTTGAGACCACTATAAAAAACAAATAAAATGTAAATATTCAAAATTTTATGAAAATCAGGTATTATTCGCATGTTACACACAAGATTTAAAATAAAAAAAAATGACATGAAGTTTTGACAAATACAATGTCTCAAAACACACACAGACACAAACACACAACCTCTTGTGTGTGTGTTTTCTTACTTCTTAGTCATAAAATGCAAAGGATTATTTTAAACCCTTGTTTATACAGATTTTTCATAAAAATAATCCTTAGCATTTTATCACCTGTTTTTACCATCTTCACATGTAAGCAAATAATTTGGTTTTAGTTTTGTGAGATATCATGCCATTATTTGCGAATTATTAGGCTTGCTGAAGAAGGACATTGTGCCCTAATGTTTTGGTCAAATTTTCCCTACAAAACCTCTGAAGGGTGAAGATTGGGGCTTTGGGGTGGATAAGTTAATTTTCTATCACTTTTTCCAAATTTTTCTTGTTTAAATGGATGCTGCTTGGATGGTGCTTTCGATTGATTGATTGATAGATCTTATAGAAAAATAAATCATTTGACAATTAACTTTAATTTGGAAGAAATAAAACTTTTCTCCAAAAATACTATATACTTCAATACTGCCCTTCATAATTACTTTAATATGGAATTAAAGTCTCATTGCCTGGAAAACAACTCCAGGCGAGACCAGTAACGTGATCAAGCAACTTGATGTCTCGCAATCGTCTTTTCACAGTCTACTGTGAAAAGATGACAGTGTCTACAGTGACACAGAATTTTCCTGTGATTTATTGACTTCAAAGCAAATTTCTAGGGCTGTTAACCGTACCGCAATAAATTTGACTTCCCTAGAAGTTGTAGAGTCAACAAGTATTATATGTTTTTGGTTAATTGAAAATTCTCATTCTAAAGTCATAATGAAAATAAGAAATTACTTGCTTTTTAGGGTTCCATAACTTTTAAGAAAGAAAGGAACCCTTAAAAGATCACTTTGTTGTCTGTCTGTCTGTCAAGAGCCTATATTTCAGGAACGCTTGGAGATATCAAATTGGAAATTCAAACCATATATTCAGATCTACGGACCCATAGTTGTCATTTACTTAAAAAAAGACATGGACATATTGAAAAAAAAACGCGTATTTCGATACTATAAAATTAATAAAAATGAATAAGGTACTTTTGGTTGACCTAGAATTATGAAATTTGCTGCTAGCATCTACAGGTACTACTAGTTCAGGAAAAAATCTAAAAACTATAACATTTAGAAAACGTATAAAAATTTGTATACGTTTTTTAAATAAGTATTTTTCTTTCCTAAGTGTGGAATAATACTTTAAAAATGTTTAAAAATGTAACATTTGTTGTTAAATCCAAAAAAATAAAGGTGGGCAAAATTTGGTATAAAAGCCGCTAGTTCAAGTGAGGTATCAGATGAAAGGCTAAACTAAGCTTGAATTTTTGTACGGAACCCTCGGTCATCGACTCGCGATTGACCGTTTTTATTTTCCATTTAACGTCGAAAAATTTTTTATCACCACTTCGCCCAATTTGACAACAAAAATGGTGCCTTAGACTTGAGAAGAACCGGCGCAAAGAACTCGAGGGACTTCTTTAACATGAAGTAATGCCATAATATGGAGACATCCGTTTCTCTTATTCTCAACAATCACTTAAAATTAATGAAGTAACGTTTTGTTTCAGAAGTAGCTGTCCACTGCACAAACAATGGGTGCGAGTATAATGTGTTCCGTGAGTGACAGAACCTCGATATGATGGAGACGGAGCTTCCGCCCGGCAGTTGCAATTCCACCGGCCACCTGTCCACCATTGGATGGACTTTGCCAGGTATTTGGTTTGTTTAATGTAATGTTAGGACACTCCTTTTTAATTTTTTGTAGCGGTTTTAAGAGACATAGCGGGCCAACATCTTGTTTGACTAATCAAATGAAAATAACTTTAAAATTAGAACATCTCAAGCAGTGATACAACCCATAGTCATCTCGTTTGTAGTCAGGTTCTTCTCAAGCTTGATAGTTTCAGTTATGACTTATATTGTTTACTTGTTTATTAAAAGTACATTAATTATTCATCGATTTAAGTCAATTTTTCTTTACTTATTTAGAAAAAGCATAAAAATTTGAACGTAGCGGGATTCGAACTCGCGCCTCCTGGAAACCGACCAGGCGTTCTCATCGAGCTACGTCGAAATTTTTATACGCTTGTTACAACTTATTTATGTTGTTAGCATCTCTGTAGGGAGATTTTTACAAATTTCCGCTACCCAAAGATAAATACCGACCTGGTCGGTTTCCACGAGGCGCGGGTTCGAATCGCGCTACGTTCAGATTTTTATGTTTAAAAATAATTTTTCTTTCTTGAAATTAGGTAAGTGTCTTGTCTGTTTAATTAAATATATATAGTAATATATAGTTCTGGTTAATTAAATTATTCCAACAGATTTCAACAGGTGTAGGTAAAATCCTGCCGCTATTACTGTTACTGTTTCATACAAAATTCTCATTTATTTATAATGTTTAGCATGCGAGTTACACTAAAATGTAATAAAACATATTATTTATCGTGTCGTGGCGCAGCGGCACAATGTGTGACTGTAAAACCGACTGGTTGTGAGTTCGATCCCCACTCGAGGAGATGAAATATTTACTTAAATTTATATTTCCATTTCTTTGCTCTGGTGTCGAGGCAAAGCGCGGCGTTAAGTTCTGCCACTCAACACGCAATGCCTCCAGAATCCGGCAGAAAGTGGGCAACGGAGTGTCTTAATACTAGGTTTCCTCTGCCTACCCTGCTGAAGCTGATATTATTCATTAGTTTTTGTCTGTGTAGATATTATAATTATTTTAAAGCAAATCGCAATCATTATAGTTAGAAAACTGTCGGTTCTAAAAGGTAAAATGCTATAGATAGATATAATGTCAGAGTATACGGTAATGTCATGTTTATAAATAATTATTATAAATCATAATACACATTTAACGTATATGAAATGATAATAATAAGATACTTTGTGTGTAGTATATAAATATCGTTCAAACTTTAATAAGGTTACATTAAAAGTCTTTTATTTTTTAATTTCTTTTTTTTTTTTATTTTATATCATATTCGAAAGACACTATTTCAGACACTATTTCACTAACTTTGTGGTGAAAGTGTCATAATATATTATTAAAATTAGAATTTTCGAGAAAGTCTCTCTTAGTGTTTCCCTCCTCTCCCTAACCTACTTAGTACGTTTATACCTAAACCTCATGGTAAGTTACAACTTTCCAAATCCAGTAGTTTCGTCTTTACTATGTCTGTCAGTCACTTGATAACGGAAGGTATTTATATATTACTAAAGATCCATTTACGACTTCGTTCGCTTAATCTATATATATATATAAAAGGACTTGTGCTGACTGACTGAGGTAAGACGCACGCAGAGCCGTAACCGCTGATGGTAGAAACGTGAAATTTGGGCAGATGTTTATTTTCATATTCTGGACATCCACTAAGAAGGGAATTTGAAAAATTTTAACCCTAAAGGGATGAAATAGGGGTTGAAAGTTTGTATGGAAAAAAAATTTAATCTGTACCGATTTTTATAAAATTTGAAATTCAGACTCTTAAAAATATTTCATTGAACACGTGTTTCATGGTTTTTAAGAATTCACCCCCTAAGGGTTCAAATAAGGGGTTGAAAGTTTATATGGAAAAATCTTTAAATTGCCACCGATTTTTATAAAAATTTAAATTCAGACTGTTAAAAATATTTTATTGAACACGTGTTTCGTGGTTTTTTTAGAATTCACTCCTAATAAGCGGGCGAAGCCGCGCGCGCCCTCTAGTAGTGATATAATTTTTCGAACAAAATAATAAAAAAATGTAAAAAAAATTACAATAGTGAAAACTATATTTAAATCGGTTAAGCATTGTTTGAGTTTATTTTTTTTGAGTTAATAGTATTTTTTTTATTGTTTTGAGTTCTATTGCGTTGATAAATGCCAGCAATAATAATTTTTCTCATATATTTTCCATGTACAGAAAACTATCAATTATATTTTTATTATATGTATTTTTTTGTATATATAGAAGTGTGGTAAGGTGACGGATAGATTAAGTAGTTACTAGCAATTACTCTAAATGGCTGACGTAAATAGCAAACATCCTTTTCTTTTTATATTCTTATTTTTCACACGTGAATGTCAAAGAAATAGCGTTCGATAATTTATAAATGATTAGAATTATTTTTTACCTTCAACTAACAAAAATACCATACAAAGATGACTTGATGTTCTATCTCGTCGTTTCCACTCTTCGCCTATCGTCATCGTGTTTATAATGTCAAAAACTAACTGAAAAAAAAAAACACAACTTCAACTGCAATTCAATTTTTCCCCGCAGTTACGGAGTATAATAAAATAATATAGTCAAAGAACCAGGCCAGTTGAGGCCAGTCGTGAATGAAAACGCAGCAGATTGTGGGTTCGATTCATTTTCATTTTCTCGGTCTGGTACCGAGTCATAAGCTCGATGTTGAGCTCCGCCACACAATGCAACCAGAATTTTGCAGAAATCGGGTAAATACTAGGTTCCTTTCTAGGTTTACAGCGTGAAGCTGAAAAAGAAACAAAAAAAAAAAAACTTTACTTTACACTTAACTTTACGTACTGATTGTGGGATTATATAACTAAATATTTCTGATTTTTAACAACCATCAATCGTGATGGTATGCTGTATAAACGGGAGAGATTCCAACTAATGTACCTAATAATTTCTTCTACATTTCACATTAATTTTTAGCAATTTTTTGGCCTCATGCTATTGCCCGCAATATAGCAGGGTAAGCAGAGGAGACCTAGTGTTAAGATACTCCGGTCTCCATTTTTGTCGAATTCTGAAGGCTTTGCCTTGGCATTAGAGAAAGCGAAGAAATTAAAATATTAAATATGACATTTCGTCGGGTGGGAATCGAACCCACAACCAGTCGCGTGCACACTCACATGCTTTTCCCACTGCGCCATGACTGGCCTCATTCCCAATATTTAGAATTATATGCAATATTTTAATCTTATTCAGCACTCGTGTCTATTTGGCTGATTTGTGTTAAGCTGCGTGTGGCCTATAGCTTGGAATACATTGTTGTTGGTTACTTTTATTATCTCGTTTTGTTTATCCAAACATCTCGGAATACACAGTACGGTAGGGCTGGTAAAGGGGATAAATAAATAAACATTAATTGAACATATGCTAAAAGTTGGACAACTTACAGTTTATAGCATGATCCAAAATTATTCACAACTTCTCGGTGCATCCCGCACACAGCAGGATAGGCTGAGGAAAATTAGTGCTAGGACACTCCGTTCCCCATTTTTCGTTGAACTCTGGAGGCATTGGGTGTTGTGTGGCAGTGGCAGTGGCGGAATTCAACGCTGCTCTTTGTCTCGATACCAGAGCGAAAAGAATATAAATTTAAATAAATATTCTATTTCCCCGAGTTTGGATCTAATCCACAACCAGTCACGATTGCAGACACTCACTTGTTTTCATTATTGTTAAGAACGAAGTACAAAATTTGTACATATTTTTGTTTGTAAACAGAAGTAAGTCTCCGAATAAATAAGAGAAGCATATCTTTTTGTCTTGTGTTGGAATCAAACAAAAAGAAAATCTTATCGTTTCCTAGATTCATATTTATTTCGTGAAAATTATTTTTCTAAGCTTTACGCTGTGTTTCCACCGAATCCTGGATCGCGTGTTGAGTGGCGGAACTCAACGCGCTTTGCCTTGTCACCAGAGCGAGGAAACACAAATGTGTTTTATTTCCACGAGTTGGAATCGAACCCATAACCTGTCGCGTTTACAGTCGCATGCTTATGTCCTTGCGCCACGACTGGCCTCAATAAAATTTTATAATCAATATCGATTTTCTAAAATTAAAGACTATTTATTATCCCGCACACAACAGGGTAGGCAGAGGGAACCTCGTGTTAAGACATTCTGTTCCCCACTTTCCGCCGAATTCTGGACGCATTGCGTGCTGATTGGCGGAACTCAACGCCGCGCTTTGCCTCGACACCAGAGCGAAAAATGAAAATATAAATGTAAATAAATATTTCACTTCCTCGAGTGGGGATCGAATCCACAACCAGTCAATCGGTTTTACATTCGCACTTCGTGCCGCTGCGCCACGACTTGCCTCTTATTAATGAATATCGATTTTCTAAAAATAAAGAGTATTTATTAGCTGTAATATACTCAAAGTTTAAGGTATAATATATTTATATAAATTATAAATGTTATAAATGTTTGTCCATCAATACAAATGATTTTAATATTGCGGCTACCATTGCTTTGTTATTGCACACGTCGATGACCACAACTCATCGAGAACACTAATGATTCATTATTTCTCAATGCAATTTATTTACAAGACCAGTTAGTTATTAATCGTATGTTCAGTTATAGTGAATATTGTGGTGTAATTTACAGGATTTTTTTTATTTTGCCTTATATGTATATTTGTGTAATTACACTGACTGACATGTATAGAGAAACTTGCCAGTCTTGTTAGTTACACGCATCACAGTAATATATTCAGTAAAGAAATGGTTTTGAAGTGAAAGATATCTTAGAACACTTCCTGTAAGTCATTATTTCTTTCTTTTTACGTTTTTGTTTATTACAGCTTCACGCTGTATCCCGCATTTAGCAGGGTAGGCAGAAGGAGACCAGAGTTAAGACTCCGCTCCCCATTTTCCGCAAATTCTTTATTGCTCTTTGTTCTTGCCATACCAGGGCGAAGGAATGAAAATATTCAAGATTTTAAATGAAAAATGATATTAAATATTTCTTTTCCCCGATTGGGAATCGAACCCCCAACATGTCGTGTTTACACATATACGCCACAATGGCGTAATTTCTTTTTCTTCTTTTTACTTCTTTCAAGAATTAAATATATTATTTAGTGCTTGAAATATTTCTTTTTCAACACACCATCTCAGATAAGGAGTTTATTCATGTCTACAAATTCCTCTCTCTCTGATAAATTAAACATGCGTCATGTAATGTGTTGATAAGAGCAGAGCTATTTCGATGTTATTATAAGAATTCCTTGAAATTGTAGGTTACAGGGTAAAAGGAAGTCGATTTGGTATTCCCTGTTTTTTCGTTAAAAATACACATACAATAAAGTATATTTCTAAAAGTAAATACATTCAATTTCAATTTTTAAAAAATATTGACTTGATGCCGTCGAAACGCAGGGTCATGTGACTGGAAAGCGAAGGTTGTGGGTTCAATTCCCATTTAGGGAAATTAATTATTATTTATTAATATATTCATTCTTTCGCTCTGGTACCAAGACAAAAGCGCGGTGTTGAGTTCCGCCACTGATCGCGCATTGTCTCAAATTCAAAGTGGGGAACGGAGTGTCTTAACTACTAGGTTCCCTTTGCCTACCCTGCTTTGTACGGGACTCAGTGCGAAGCTGAAATCCGCAAACGACCATCACGTTTTGCAGGGCTATCAAGATAAATATGATGATAATGATAAGAATATCTTAAATTAGGTTTAATGAGCAACTGTTGATTTTCATTTTAGATCTAAAAACTTTTCATGCCGGAAAGTCAACTTTTTTATATAATAAGACTTAAAAGTCATAATATCAGTTATATGACGACTGTCTCTTCTACCATTTAAAAATGTTGTCTTTAATTTAAAAAGTATTGAAGTGTAGTGAAATTCGAAATTAAAATGTGAACATAGATCTTGAGTAGCAATAAACTAGGTGCGTCTATTCTTGAATTATTCTTAAATTAAGGCTTATTAGAGTATTAGGTAAAATGCTAGCAGGCCTATAAAGATCTTTAAAGTGGCGTTTCTCATAACTATAAGTAAAGTATGGAAGTACCTTCCTAAAATGAGGAACAAAGGATTTTTGCTTACATTGTATCAAAACTTTGTTTTTCTTCTGTCCTTACCAACTATTGTGGTACTCCTTTTTACCTTAATTAAAAATTAAAATTAAATTAAATCAGCTTCACGCTGTATCCCGCACACAGCCTCTCCCTTTTTCCCTCTGCCTACCCTAGGCAGAGGGAACTTAGTGTTAAAACACTTCGTCCCCCACTTTCCGCGAAATTCTGGAGGCAATGTGTGTTGAGTGGCGGAACTCAATGCCGCGCTTTTGCATCGACGCCAGAGCGAACAAATGAAAATATAAATGTAAATATATATGTCATTTCTTCCAGTGAGGATCGAATTCACAATCAGTCGGCTTACGGACACAGTTTGTGCCCCTCTGTACCTTAGTGATATTTTTTTTACTTTGCTTAAGAGAATATGTACAGTGAGGCAACAGCTACAGCTTCTCTTTACTTGTTAGCATAGCAATCGATGTGACGTTTATAGAATTCCAACCACAAACAAATGTTTCGTGTGGTTTGAATAACATACCTATCTACGTATACACCATTTATGTAGGTATATCATGGAAAAAAGATATATCTTAGGAGATAACAGGGAATTTCAGTATGTACTGCTTGTGATAGAAGTTTTATGTATAAATACTATTTATATAAAAAATATTAGCATAAATAGTTTAGAGAAAATACTATTTATTAAATAGTATTTTCTCTGAACTATTTATGCTAATATTTTTTTAAAGTGATAAGTTTATTTTTAGTGTAATATTTTTCTTTCCTAAGTATGGAATAACACTTTAAAAATGTTTAAAAAAGTGATGTTTGTTTGGTTGAACGCGTTAATCTCAAGAACTACTAGTTCGAACTGGTACTGGTAAGAATAATAGAATATTTTTGTACTGAATAGTCAATATGTCGAGAAAGACTAGGTAGGCAATATTACCTACATCACCTTAATATGTTCGATGTACCGTACCGTACTGTACCTAGGCAGAGGAAGCCTGGGAGCCTAGGGGTAAGACACTGTGCCCATTAAGACACTTCCGTTCCCCACTTTCCGCCGAATTCAGGAGGCATTGCGTGTTGAGTGGCGGAACTCAATGACGGGCTAGAGCAAGGAAAGGAAAATATTAAATATTGCATTTCCTGTAATGGAAACCGAATTAACCTGTCGCGTTCACAGTCACACGCATGTGCCCCAGTGTCACGACTGGCCTTTGGTAGATAAAAGTTAGCAATTAGTAAAGAATAACAATAAATTAACAATTCAACAAAGCATTTCTAACTAAAACTCCACACCAGGTCGTATGCACCACTCGGCGAGTACGCCAGCGGGCGTGGACGGCGGCGCGAGGACGCCTCCAGCCACGCCCAAGAAGGGCGGCAAGATGTTAGCTGTCCGTGTACAGATGCTGGACGACTCCATATCCATGTTCCAGATACAGGTCAGTTGGCTTTTGTGTTACAATACCGGAAATATATACATATATAGTTGAAAACGTTACAGCAAAAAAAAACGTGCCTTAGTCTTAGTTGTAAAATAAGAAAAGTTGCCTTTATATTTCTTCATTGTCTTCACGTAAGACTTTAATGAGATTACAAACTCCGTAAAAAACCAAAGATACTTATGTGTGATTTGAAAGTCTTTTATGTTTTTTATATATTCCGCATATAGCAGGGCACGCAATGAGAACCAGGGAACCTACTGTTAGACACTCACACATACATTTTATTTCCTCGACATTTGTTCTTTCTTTCAATCTTTATTATTTGTATTTTAAAAGTAGGCTTCACGCTGTATCCCGCACACAGCAGGGTAGGCAGAGGGAACCTAGTGCTAAGACACTCCGTTCCCCACTTTCTGCCGAATTCTGGAGGCATTGCGTGTTGAGTGGCAGAACTCAACGCCGCGCTTAACCTCGACACCAGAGCGAAAAAATGGAAATATAAATTTAAGTAAATATTTCATCTCCTCGAGTGGGCATCGAACCCTCAACCAGTCGGTTTTACAGTCACACCTCGTGCCGCTGCGCCACGACTGGCCTCTTTTTTTTTTTTTAAATAGGCGAGTCATTAAAAATTATAAACTTCTCATAGATCGTGTATATATAAAAGTTTGCAATATATGCTGTAATGTAAAAAAATATTGCGAAGTTCTATCGGCATCCACGTAAAGTTTTATCAAGTGCATACAAAACAACTAACTCGAATCGGAGCACTCTAGTTGATAGAATCTTGTGGTATTTTTTCCTAACAATATGTAGAGTGACGAGGTGAATAAATAAATGACAAAGTTGTTAACGCATTTGAGTTTTATATAAATCATTGTATAGTCGTCTCTTTATCCAATTCCATTAAAAATCGAGTTTTTGGTGCTATACAAGTCAATTTTTAGTAATAAAAAATATTTTAAAATAAATTTATTAAAAAATACAGCATCTAAAAATTTAAATATTTGTAAAAACTACACCAAATTAGCCGCTGAAAGTTTTTTTTTTAAATATAAGCTGAATGAATATAGTCAAAATATGAAAAAAAAAGTACTTGTACGACACTGAAGAAAATTCCTTACAGTTGAAGATTGCACATGGCTATACCATATTATACTAGCTTCACGTTTTATCCCTAGCGAAGTAGGGGTAGTCTGAGAGAGCGGAACGCCAAACGCTACCGGTCTCTACGTACCTCTTTAGCCTCGGCCACTGTCATATGTGAAATGTCGTGTGAAAGAATAATGATTTATGAGATAATCAATAGGATGATCCTATGACGTCCCACAAAAATATCACAGCAAAATAAAATATGCATCACTCTTAATTTTAAAGTGTCTAACCTAATAGAGCAGCATAAGTTGTAGAATATTTTTTATAATTTCCATACTATGCGGTGGGCTGGATGAGCAGTTCTGCTCATCCAGCCCACCGCATATGGTAAATAATTATCTTTTAATAAATATTATTCCCGTCATATTTCGCGTTGCTATTTTTTTTAGCTTCACGGAAAGTGGAGGCAACTTATGAACCTAGTGTTAAGACACTCAATTTCCATTAAGATACTTCCGTTCCCCATTTTCTCTCGAATTCTGGAAGTATTGAGTGTTGAGTGGCGGAACTCGATGCTGCGCTTTGGCTCGTTACCAGAGCGAAGAAATGAAAATATTAAATTCAGATCCTCGAGTGGGAATCGAACCCACAACCTGTCCCATTTACAGACGCACGCTGTTTAAAAATATTTCTCCATCTTAATGGCAGTTGAAAAATTATAATGATACGTCAAAAGTACCGAGCTCCGAAGCCATACTCTGGAAATTATTAGACGTGCAAGTCACTAATTGCCTCCATCGAAAACTAATTACAGCTATTGTTTAACAGCCAGCCCGCCAACTAACTATTTGTTGTTACTTTGGAAATTTTTAAAGGCCAAAATTTGTTCTCTAAATGAGAAGCTAACACTGTACTATTTTTTTCTGTATCTTCACTTTTTTAGATCTCTTATCGATTTAAAAGTTTCTAAATAAAACATAGTGGTAGTATGTTTTTTTTAGAATCTTTTCATAGTAGTCATGTGTGGTCTATACTACTCGCTGTAATGATTTCCACGATTCCATTTACGTTCACCTAATGGTAAAAGTGAATGAGTTTAATATGTTGATTTAAATCAGGGGTTCCCAACCTTTTCTTGATCAAGGACCAATTTTATCTCATTCTTGGTAGCAGGGACCACTGTGCATGTATGTATAATAAAAATTAACTAATAATCAAACAGAAACTTCCCCTCACCATCCTCAGTCATAAAATTAAAATCGTTCGCGGATCATATTTAGGCTTCTGCGGACCACTGAGGGTCCGCGCACCACTGCTTGGGAACCAGTGATTTAAATTTAAACTAACGAGCGTGCAAATAATCTAAATATATATTAAGGATAATTATAATTATTGGTACTTCTGAGAATTTAATTATTATAAAGGCAAAATGAAAGGTAAAATAAAATGCATTCTAAAAATCGGTCCGCCCAGTTAAAAGGTCTAAGGTAACAAACATAAAACAATTTAGTCGAAATGAGAACCTCCTCCTCTTATAGAAGTCGATTAAAAAAAAATTAAAACAAACGGTAAAAAGTTGCTGGTCTAAGCTAGTATTAACTTAGAGATGGATTGCCAAACTGTAAACCAGTAGACGAGATAGTTGCAAAACTTTTTCTTAGCTAAATAACGATGATTTATTTTGCTCAGAGTTTCGAGTTGGTAAATATTATGTCACATCAAATTCAATGAAAATACTTGAAATGTCAGTTCTATTAGTTTATTCAATTTTTATTATTTTGATTTGATTTCTAATTGTAGCTTTTGAATTTTATTGAAATTGTTTGTTTTGTTTTTCTTTGCTATATGCTTTGAAATTGGCTTTTATTGCAAAATTTAAGTTAAAAGTTAAAGTAATTCAAGTTACTTTATCGTGTTGGAATTATTAAGATGTGTCGTACTTTACATAATTACTGTAGATTGGAAATCCACTTGAAGGAATTTATAATGAGATGATTCTCTTATATGGTCAAACAAAAGTTGGACGTTGGTCCTTCATCAAATAATCTTCAGTCTTGGGAAGTGAAGATTCCAACTACATATTTATTAGACATTCTTTGATGCGGTATGACGTAAAATGGATTAAAATAAAATTAAAAATTAAATCAGCTTCACGCTGTATTCCGCACACAGCAGGGTAGGCAGAGGGAACCTAGTGTTTCCCACCTTCTGCCGAATTCTGTAGGCATTCCGTGTTGAGTAGCAGAACTCAACGCCGTGCTTGTCCTCGACACCAGAGCGAAGAAATAGAAATATAAATTTAAGTAAGTATTTCATCTCCTCGGGTGGGAATCGAACCCACAACCAGTCGGTTTTTATAGTCACACCTTGTGCCCCTGCACCACGACTGTCCTCAATGAATATTATTAATTAATGTAAATCCCTGATATAAATGTTTAAATGGGCTATAGCATTATGTTACAGTGCAGTCACATCTTTATAGTTTCCACTTTCCTTATTAAAGAAAGTTATTTTTGCTCAGAATTTAATTCCGACCGTAAAAATTCAATTTCTTATAAGTACAATAGGTTTCATTCATCTCTTCGTTTCCAAGGAAAGTTAGAAACTCCTTTTTGGAATCTTCTCATTGTTAAATGGCCCGTCTTATCTACGTACCAGTAGACACACCGCGTCGTAGATTGTTACTAATCATTTACATTTTAGTACAAAGATATTTTGGCCAAATTTACGTTCATTTTATTTAATGTAAGATATGCAATACCTTTTAATTCATTAATAAATTTATTAAGTTGCTCTTACAGATCTTTCAGTATTATAGCGGGGCGGCTGTGGCGCAGAGGCATAAAGTGTGACTGTAAACGCGACTGGTTGTGGGTTCGATCCCCACTCGAGGAGATGAAATATTCATTTAAATTTATATTTCCATTTCTTCGCTCTGATGTCGAGGTAAAGCGCGGCGTTGAGTTCTGTCACTCAACACGCAATGCCTCCAGAATTCGGCAGAAACTGGGGAACGGGGTCTTAACACTAGGTTCCCTCTGCCTATACTGCTGTGTGCGGGATACAACGTGAAGCTGAAATCAGTATTATAAGTACGAACATCCATCGAAGAGAATTAAAACTCACGAAAACTTATTTTAGTCAGATACACGCCATAAGACCGACGTGGTGAAACATATAGAAACTACTCAGATAGTAAAGACGATCTTAGGTCGACGACGGATGTTTCAATAGGTTTTATGTACTGAAAAGTGCACATTCAATGGATATCTTGGATCGAAGTATGTCGTTGATAGTCGTTATGGGCCATTCAATGTAGCCAATAAGTCTTAGAGAAAATGTCAATCGATGCTTGTAAATAGTTAAAAAAAAACAGTTTTAGATATGTCAAAATTTGCTCATTATTAACAAACCAAATGTATATCTGCTTTTGATTTAATTTTAAACATTGTCTAATTTTTTTCAGAACTAAACAGAACATAAATGGTTTTGTATTTTTTTTTTTATAAAACTTCACGCTGTACAAAGTTTGCGTCGTTGTCAGAGCAAAAAAAACATTCATTTGGGAATCAAACCGACAACCAGTTGTGTTTACAGTCACACGTTTGTGCCACTACTGATTTTATAAATTAAAAAGTAAAAACAAAAATAGGTTCGTGTTAAGAGGTCGACATCGCTAGTCCATTAGTATATGAGAGTATTGGAGCTGACGGTCTCGTTTCAAATGCATCTTTCATTTCTTCATTTCTTCTACATTCCACGTGCACGAGGTGGTTGCTGTCGGGTTTCAGTGATTATGTGTGTCGATATCTATTTTTAGATTTATTTTCATCTAAAAATATCGATGCAAAGTTAGTGCTGTTGCTGCTAAGACACCTTTAATATATGTATATATTCGTAATTACATAATAATGGATCCGATTGAAGAAATAATTTATTCCCTTTGATTTACTTTCGCTACCCGAATGTAAAATTAAGACATATTTATAATAAATTACCCTTTTTCTTAAATATCGTGTGGAAATTGCGTGAAAATAATTACAAAAAATGTTGTGATGTTGTTGGTGGCTTTACGATGTACCTCGCACACAGCGGGATAGGCAGACTGAACTCCATTCCCTCCATTTTTCGCCAAATTCTTGAAGCATTGCGTGTTCAGTGGCGGAACTAAACGACATACTTTGTCTTGTTGCCTGGGGAAAGAAATGAAAATATTAAATATTTCATTCCCTCGTGTGGGAATCGAACCCACAATCTGTTACGTGTCATTCAAAGTGTTTTAAATATTAAGAAAAAGTTTTTTCTCATTCATGGTGATGTTAGCGATATACAAAAGCTCTGCAAATATAATAAAAAAGTAAATGTATAGAGATCCATTTGATTTACCAAGATGAAGAAAGAAATAAATGAAAAAGAAATAAATCATTCATAAAAATTAAAAAATTAAAAATTAAATTAGCTTCACGCTGTATCCCGCACACAGCAGGGTAGGCAGAGGGAACCTAGTGTTAAGACACTCCGTTCCCCACTTTCTGCCGAATTCTGGAGGCATTGCGTGTTGAGTGGCAGAACTCAACGCCGCGCTTAACCTCGACACCAGAGCGAAGAAATGGAAATATAAATTTAAGTAAATATTTCATCTCCTCGAGTGGGGATCGAACCCACAACCAGTCGGTTTTGCAGTCACACCTCGTGCCGCTGCGCCACGACCGGCCTCAAATAAATCATTCATTTTCCCTGGAAAATAAGAAAATACCAGTCTAGCCTTTGTTTAGGTGTCAAATCTCCTAACAGCAATATGTAGGTTTATGGACTTTTTATGTACGTACTTTCTACTACTACTACTACTACTACTACATATATAGTGAAGCACGTATTCGAGATGTATGTACGTCGGACTAAAATAGGGCGAAGCTTTTAACCCCAGAAGGACTCGGTAGACGCGGTGCCGTTCCGCGCTCCCAAATCATTGAACCGCCTCATATCGACGCGTTGGTGGTAATAGATCTTTCTACACGCTAGGAGATTGTGTTAGATTATTTGATATTTTTTCACTTTTATATCGAATATACTTATTGATTGTTATGGTTTTTAAAAAAAATATTTAGGTATTTGTATATAAATATGTGTTGGCGTCGCGACGTTGAGATCCGCCATTCAACACGCAATGCCTTGGAATTCGGCGGAAAGCGGGGAACAAAATGGAGTGTTTTATTTTATTTTAATGGAGTGTTTTAACACTAAGATCTTAGGTTCCCTCTACCTAGCCTGCTATGTTCAGTAGGGAGGATACAGCGTATAGCTGGAAAAAATATAACAATTTATAAATTTGAATACAAAAAAATATATGCAGCAATATTGTTCGTAGCTTAGTTAATACCGTTAGTTAGAGTTAGAGATGTTTATCATTATGAGAGCAATTCAGTATGAAATGTTAACATACTTTATTATTTATTTTGTGCTTTAAATATTTTTAATAATATCACAATATGCTAAAATGTTTGGCGTTGTTATATATGTATTAGGTTGTGAGTAAATATTATGATTACGATTGCATTGTGGGCGAGTGAGGTAAACACCTGAGTGATGTCATGGACGTCGATACGGTTTTATCTCGCTAAACAAACCACACTGTCGTCTTGAATTATGTCCCCAAACGGAGGTAAACAGGTCCAATGGAGGTATCCAGAATAATACATATTTTATTAAATTTTATAGTAACTTGCATTAAGAACAAAATTTATGAGTTACACTGTTTTCTCATCTCCAAGCAATATTTCTTACTAAATTCTCATTAAAGAGTAATCTACTCTTGTTATTAGGAAATAGAGTTATTCGAATAATTTATTCAAATAATATTCGTGTTACCAAATTAGTGTTACGTTTAAATAAGTTAGGTTTAGGTTATTATATAATAGTATAATTATATTATTTGAACTTCCATACTTTAGTGAGCAAGGAGGTTGGCGATCTCGTGTTTTAAACTTAATAAAGTAACTGTTACTTTAATATGATTTATTTAATTTTTAGTTTAATATGAAGACATAGGTATCTGGATAGTACCTCCATATAGATAGGAAAAATTGTGTGCTTATGTTACGCAAGTTATAGAAGAAGCCAGCCGGTGTAATTGAAAATGCGACAGGTTGATTCGATTCCCACTCCCACTCGAGGAAATGATATATGTATTTAATATTTTTATTTTTTCGCTCTGGTGTCGAAGAAAAGCTCGGCGTTTAGGTTCCGCCACGCCACACGCATCACCTTCCAAATTCGGCGGAAAGTGGGGAAGTACTAGGCTTCCTCTGCATACCATCCTATCTCCTTGATACAGTGTGAAGCTAAAAAAGAAAGAAATATTACGCAACAAGCTCTGTGAGTGAGTCTCTACAATGATACCTGTAGCCGAAAAGTTGCTACATGTTTCTTCTCTTCTTTTGAAAGCTTATTCGTGTTTCAGAAATGCCTAAATTTAAGGTGTAAAATTTTAATACAGTTTCAAACTGCGCCCTCCATGAAACACCAATCAGTCAGACATTAATATTCATAGAAGCAATTCAATTAGCATCGTGTCTCAAAATTGTCAAACAAAAACGTTTGTAGGGGAAACTGAATATAATAGCATGGTGACAGTGCCAAGACGTGTCGTCGTAACTCGTGTTCAATATTCAACCAGGTTTATGGTCGTTGGCCAAACTTAGTCTGGAACGGATTTGGAAGTCCTCTAATGTATGTGCAGGTAGCGTACATTTTACTATCGTACAATGTACGCTAGTAAATGTACGTTAGTAGATTTAGGTGATTATGCATGATGCAACATGATAATGTTTTTTAGTATCATAGGTGGTAGAGGCGTATACTACATTCATTTGTAATATTTCCCACCATATTATTATTTACTAGTTAAGTCATAATTTTGCACATTAAATTGTGAATTTTTTGAGGCCAGTCGTGACGCAAAGGCACAAGCCTGTGACTGCGAACCTGACAAATTGTGGATTCGATTCCCAATCGAAGAAATGAAATCTTTAATATTTTCATTTCTTCGCTCTGGTGTCGAGGTAAAATCGCGGCGTTGAGTTCCGCAATTAATATTCATAAAAACTATTCAATTAGCGTCGTGTCTCATAATTGTCAAACAAAAACGTTTGTAGGGGAAACTGAACATAATAGCATGGTGACAGCGCCAAGGCTTGACGTAACTCGTGTTTAATATTCAACCAGGTTTATGGTCGTTGGCCATACTTAGTCTGGAACGGATTTGGAAGTCCTCTAATGTATGTGCAGGTACCGTACATTTTACTATCGTACAATGTACGCTAGTAAATGTACGTTAGTAGATTTAGGTGATTATGCATGATGCAACATGATAATGTTTTTCAGTACGATAGGTAGTAGAGACGGATACTACATTAAATTGTAATATTTCTCATCATATTATTATTTACTAGTAAAGTTATAATTTTGGATATTAAGGTGTGTTTTTTTTGAGGCCAGTCGTGGCACAAAGGCCCAAGCGTGTGAATATCGCGTGTGTAAACGCTACAGATTGTGGGTTCGATTTCCATTCGAGGAAATTAAATATTTAATATTTATAATATAGTCGAGGTAACACCTAGTTTTATGTTTCTTAAATATATCTTTCTATAGGTAGATATACTAACCAAAGTTTGAATAATAAACAATTTTCTTTTAATACCTTGTTTTTCGAGGTTTCCTTCATTTAAGAAAACAGTAGATAGTAGTAGTAGCAAATAATATTTTAAATTATGTTTGAAGCCTGTTTAGAATGTCTGGAATAATATGTTTTGCTTTCTTGATTTCCTAATTTGGCGAAGTAGAAACCGACGTTATTTTGTAATGCTACTTATTAATTCACATAATATCCTATATTTTAGTATTGTGATGTTTTTACAAATACAAAAAACTAAAGTCAATTATGAGGCCAGTCGTGGCGCAGGGGCACAAAGTGTGACTATAAAATAAACTGGTTATGGGTTCGATCCCCACTCAAGGAAATAAAATATTAATTTACATTTATATTTTCATTTCTTCGCTCCGGTGTCGAGGCAAAGCGCGGCGTTGAGTTCCGCCACTTAACATGCAATGCCTCCAGAACTCGGTGGAAAGTGGGGAATGGAGTGTCTTAACACTAGGTTCCCTCTGCCTACCCTGCTGTGTGCGGGATACAGCGTGAAGCTGATTTAATTTTTTTTTTTGAAGTTTTAACTACACATATATTGCAAATAATTTTCACTCACTTTCTACGTCAAGCGAGTTGATTTTATAAAGTACAAAATATTAATAATAATTTGCAAGCATTTTTTAATCATGAATTTAACATGAAGCCATCGGCTGAGATTGCAGCTCTGCTGACAAGAGCCGGCGAAGAAAGCAAGGTTTCTTAGCTTTACGCTGTATTCTGCACATAACAGAGCAGAGAGAGGGAACCTGTGAATTTTAAGACTTCTTTTCCCATTAAAAAACCTTCCGCAAAATTCTCGAGATATTGCGTACCTACTTAGTGGCGGAACACCGCAATAAAGAAGAAAGTCAAGTTAGAAAGATATAATTTAACTAATATATTAGTTTTCCATTTTTGAACTATTGTGTATTCTCAAGATAGAGAAATTAAAATCTAATCTATAAGAAATTAAGAACCTCTTACTTTACAATTAAGCACATTTTATCATCATTTTCATATTTTGGTGTGTTGTTAAATTTATAAGTTGCTCAATAATTATATCCCATCTTGACATTTGTTTAAAAATATAAAATTTATAATCGTTAGCTGTATTCACTTTAATAGCTTTACATATTAATATCAAGCACCTCATGTCAGACAGAAATAAATTTAAATTGATAAGGGTAATATTTAAAATATAAAGAAAAATGTCAGTACATTAGAATTAATTTAGTTACAATTTAGCTATTTCTCGATCTTATAGTAAAAATGTGATATTCGACTTTGCAATTCCAATATGAAAATTATATAACAGCCTTAAATTTCACCATAACACGATTACCAAAGTTTTTCCGAAAATATTGTAGAAAGTGTGGAAAGTGGATTTTTTTTTCTTATAAATCATAGTTCTCATTAGTATAATTAATAATATATTTATAATAAATATTACATAGAATTTTTTATGTAGAGAGAGGCCAGTCGTGACGCAGCGGCACAAAGTGTGACTGCAAAATCGACTGGTTGTGGGTTCGATCCCCACTCGAGGAGATGAAATATTTACTTAAATTTATATTTCCACTTCTTCGCTCTGGTGTCGAGGCTAAGCGCGGCGTTGAGCTCTGCCACTCAACACGGAATGCCTCCAGAATTCGGCAGAAAGTGGGGAACGGAGTGTTTTACTTCTAGGTTCCCTCTGCCTACCCTGCAGTGTGCGATATACAGCGTGAAGCTGATATACATAGAAATAGTATAAAATAAGCTAATTCCGCAATGCAGCTGAAGTGTTTAAAGTGGGCAGTGGAAATCGGACAGTCGATATACTAACTAGTAAGGGCACTTGAACGTTTCGAGAGGAGTTGAGAATTTTAATCAGTTTAATTTATTACTATTAATTACAATGCTGTAATTTTTTTATACTTTTGTTTAGAAATATCTGTATACATTTATATCAACTATTTTGTCTGTACAACCAGAGCTTAGAGTTTAAATTGTAAAATGGATGTCCTTTGCTGTCAATACTAAAAGTTATTTAGAATGTTTCTTTGGGTTCCATTTTTTTTATTGCACGAACATAAAGATTATCAATATCAAATTAATAATTTAAAAATTGTTTTAATGTTTGAAGAATTGCCATCATACACGTTTTCTCATTGAAAATAAGTATAAATATTCAAACGTAACGAAGAAAATGAATCATTATTACGTATTAAAACGATAACAAAAAAGATGATTTCGAAAGAATTAGTAAAAGAATTAGTTATTATATTTTTTTTTGTTATCTTACTTTAATAATAACAACAGTATATTAATTAAGAATTAAAATCATATATTCATACAAAATATTAAAATCATATATTCATAATTTTTATGGTAGATTTTTATGTGACACTACATCTACTTACTATAAACAACAAACATGTATCGGAATCGCTTTCGCTTAAAAACATTTGTTCACCTGCAACATATCTATTCCCATACATATATATGTCAACTAATAAAATTAAATAAAAATTAAATCAGCTTCACGCTGTATCCCGCACACAGCAGAGTAGGCAGAGGGAACCTAGTGTTAAGACAGTCCGTTCCCCTCTTTCTGCTGAATTTTGGAGGCATTGTGTGTTGAGTGGCAGAACTCAACGCAGCGCTTAACCTCGATATGTCAACTAATAACATCTAATACTTTAAATATAAAATTGAAACTAAGCTCACCCAAAAGAACTCAGTGCAATGCAGTATTGAATATTTTCTTTTCTTCGCTCTAAAATAATCTTTTATTTATTTAAATAAATAAAAGAAACTATGTTAATCCAAACGAGCTCAGGGCAATATTGAAACAAACAAAATCTCTGCAAAGATTGATCCGGCGCGAGCAGACTATTGGAAAAACCGTTGCGTCTGCACCAACCCTTATCAGACACAGCTGGCGGTCGGCCAGAACTTATCAAGAAAAAGGCTTAGGCGGCAGTTCTGATTGCCTCTATGGCTCTATTGCGCCCTCTGATGTGTCACTCGGTCAACGTTGTGGACTGCAGTTTGGGCAACTTTATTAGTTTTGTCTTTGTTTAATTGAGGTTTAAGTCCTTTTTGGGATTCTAATTTTATAAAATAATTAATTTTATTTTTAAGTTAATGTAGAGGTTTTCGTTATAAATGTTGATTGTTTAATGTGAAAAATAAATAGCCTATGATTTGCTTACTGAAATATACAATAATACAATTTGTTAAGAGATTTCTCCGATATTCCATGGAGTAAAATTTGTATCATTACTAAGAGTAAAATCCATCGGCTCAAAGAGATTAGTCCTGGCTTTAAATTCGTTTTCAGACCTTTCAGGCCTTTAACATTGATTCCTAATCCTAGTTTCGGCAGATTTCGGTTATTATAGTCTTATATATTCTAGCTAATGTCCTATGTAATAATCAAGGTGCAACGTTCTATTTCTACACCTAGTGATGTTACTTTAAATTGGAAAGTAGGACGCATAGCTCTAACTATTTTTTGCTTGCAAAAATGCTCTCATGCGTATAAAATTTCAAAGACGTAACTATCTCATTTAAATATAGATGATGGGGAAAAAATCAAGAGGAGTGCGCCCTCGTTATCGCGTTAATCATTTTTCTCGACACTGGGGTTGTAAAATGCAAGCGATAATATCTATTTAAGGAGTAGTTCGCCTTGGTCGAGTGTCACCTTTTTGACGTCAAAGAGAAGCCTCTACGTAAATAACCCGGGGTTAAAATAAACCGGGACGGCCTAATTGCTTACCATCACTTAATTCAGCTTTAATGTTCTAAAAAGGAACCGCAACTTTACATCAAAATGTGGGCCTTGCAACTTTACTGCAGATTTTGAAAATATAAGTTCATTGCTTTGCCTAAGTGAATCTTGTGATAAATTTTTGATTGATTTTTAAAATGCTAAGGCATCGTGTCGTGGTACGGACTCGTAGTCTTGGTGGGCACGTGGTTTTCTCAAAAAAATATATACCTTCAAATATGTTGCATGGTTAGAATTAAGAAAACTATATTATTTTATTATTTATCTGTAATAATCTGTTTTTTTTTTCATAATTTCATTTGCGCCACAAGCTATTAATTTTTCTGAATTGTTTATTTAGGTTAAGTATTTTCGCATTTCGAATGAAATACAAGAGTATCGTTATAATGCTGAAAGATACACCTTATACGCTTTAATAAATGTTATAGTTCAAAATATAGAAGTTATGTACAAGTACTTTTTACGTAAACGTACGCAAAAAGTACTCGTACATAACTGTTATATTTTGAACCTGTTATGTTCGGTAGGTCTTATTGACATTTTTTTAGCTTCACGCTGTATCTCGCTCATAACAGAATTCTGGAGGCATTGCGTGTTGAGTGACGGAACTCAACGCCGCGTGCCTCGATATCAGAGCGTGCGAGCGATTTGAAAATATGAAAGATTTCATTTCTTCGAGTGGGATTTGAACCCTCAACCCTGTCGCGTATCCAGTTAACGCATGTACTCCTGATCTACGATTGGCCTCTAAATTATTGACATTAAAGGTGATATTTAGATATCTAACATTATGTTAAACCGTCAATCCGAAGACATTCCGAGTCTCGTATCATCTGAATAAGAGGATCATGAATGTGATATAACATCAGTCTTCCTTTCACCAATTTACCTTTAACGACTTTATTTATATGATGCGTCCCCTCGTGAACGCTCCACCGGTCATTTGGTCGCTCGTTATCGAAACGAATGCAGTGTTAATATCGTGGATACAGGCGGGATTAGCTCAGCGACGTAATCGTATCTGAGCGGAGATTATTCGATTAAATAACTCACGAGCTGATTGATTTCAGGACGCCTGATTGCGTTATATGAAGATGAGTCTGCTATATTATTAACTAATTTAATAAAATAAAACTGGATAAGTGCGAGTCGGACTTATGTTATATACCGAGGGCTCCGTAGTAATTTCATGGTTGTATGCCAAATGGAAATTGCATAAAAATTGACAAACCTAAATTTGCGGACGTATACATTCATTTTAAAAAATAAATAAATAAAAATCAGCTTCACGCTGTATCCCGCAAACAGCAGGGTAGAGAGAGAGAAGGGGAGGGTGTTAAGACACTCCGTTCTCCACTTTCTGCCGAATTCTGGAGGCATTGCGTGAGTGAGTGCTTGAGTGAGTTTAAGTGGCAAAACGCAACGCCGCGCTTTGCCTCGAGACCAGAGCGAAGAAATGGAAATATAAATTTAAGTAAATATTTCATCTCCTCGAGTGGGGATCGAACCCACAACCAGTCGGTTTTACAGTCACACTTTGTGCCCCCGCGCCACGACTGGCCTCAAAATTTTTTATATGAAATGAATAACAATTACTACAACAATAACTTTGTAATTTTTTTTCTGTGAAATAAATATCTATAAATTTTTACTTTTTTGATTTTTTTACTTTATAAGTACTGCAAGTTCTCACTTTTTGGAAAATTTCAAAATTGTAGATCCACGGGAAGTACTGTATAACTCTTGATTACGCCGTGAATCTTACACAAAATGCAATAGCACTGATGCATAAATCCTCGTATATTTTGATTGCGTTGACGAAGCTTGGTTATCGATGGACCATGGTCTAGAATATTTTACATTAATCTCCGCTTGATAACTTCGCGCGATCTCGAGATAAATCTTGAAAAGCTCTTGACAGAAAGACAGACGGACAACAAAGTGATCCTATATGTGTTCCGTTTTTTCATTATATGGTACGGAATCCTAAAAATGGACAAGTACCTATATAGCACTATAAGATCTTTAAATATATTTTTCTACAACAAATGCGGTTAATTAATTCTGGACTTCGTCTATATATTTTATACTCGTAACTACTGTAATCGTATACCCCTGTGATGTACGCAGGCTGAAATTTAGCAATAAAGTGCTGAAAGTAATATGAAATTCCGATCTAGCTTGTAGACGGCCGCGTCATACCCAGTAAAGGATAACAATTTGTTCTAAAGGACGTATAAAGACAATGTCACCCGGGAACCTAATATGTAATGGATGAGTTATGTCGCAAAGAGACAACAGGGATAATTATTAATATTGATTGTAGGTATGTATATAGAGGCCACTGTGTCGCAGTGGGACGGTGAACGTGATGGTTATAGGTTTGATCTCGACTCGGGGGAATTATTTTCGTTTTCCCGCTTCGGTAACCGTATGTAATAATATGTTAAATTTGTAAAAAGTGAAGATCTAATCATGATACGAAGTTCAATCTCGCGTATCTGCTACAATTTTGTGTAAAAATGCCAGAAAAAAATAAAAAAAATGTATGCATAATGTATATTTCTAGAAATTATTTCATTAACGAAGCTTGCTACTCTACTTTTTCTTCGTCTTCACAGTTTGTGTCATGAAACAAAGTAAATGACATTCTCGCTGATAGCGTTAGCTTTTGTAGAAGATTCTATTACGTCTAACTTACACCTTAGTCGTAGAGTTATAAGTTTACGTCGTGTTCTAATAACGTATATAGAGAGAGACGAGCGACACTTGCTCCTATACAACCTACAACTTATGCTGAATCCCGTCCGAATCAATATCGAGGCAGCTGGTATCGAATTTTATGTTTCAATTTGGATTTTTATCTAGTACTCTTAGAGGCGTCGTGGCGCAGCGGCACGAGGTGTGACTGTAAAACCGACTGGCTGTGGGTTCGATCCCCACTCGAGGAGATGAAATATTTACTTAAATTTATATTTCCATTTCTTCGCTCTGGTGTCGAGGCAAAGCGCGGCGTTGAGTTCTGCCACTCAACACGCAATGCCTCCAGAATTCGGCAGAAAGTGGGGAACGGAGTGTCTTATCACTAGGTTCCCTCTGCCTACCCCGCTGTGTGCGGGATACAGCGTGAAGCTGATTTGATTTTTATTTTATCTAGTACTCGTGATGAATGTGTACATGATATTCTTATAATAGGGAAGGTCAAGTATTTATTTATAGTTTTTGTTAATTCTTTTTAAATGACGATTGGTGATTAGTGTGCCATTGTTTTCGTTTGACAATAAGCTTCTATTATTCGTATATATTTTTGTGATATACAATTATAATAATCGTTATTCGATATAGCTATGATATGACTTGCGTAAGGGGTTTTTATGTATAGCTCTATGCAATGACAATATAAAAAAATATTTATAACATGTATATAATATTTTTAACATTTTTAAAGTGTTATTCCACACTTAGGAAAGAAAAATACTGATTTAGAAAACGTATAAAAATTTTAACGTAGCGGGACTTGAACCCGCGCCTCCTGGAAACCGATCAGGCGCTCTGACCACTAAGCCATACGTTCTCATCAAGCTATGTCGAAACTTTTATACGCTTGTTACAACTTATTTATGTTGTTAAATAATTACTCTTTAAAAATGTTAAAAATATTTAATAAATAGCATTCTCTCTTGCCAGACCATAATTCTTAGTATTTATCTTCGGGTAGCGGAAATTTGTAAAAATCTCCCTACAAATAAATAGTAACAAGCGTATAAAAATTGTATGGCAGTAAATATAAAATATATCGTCACTTATATACCATGTAGGCAATTTCAAATGTAATACTAATATGAGCAACTAATTTTGGATGAAAGGAGATGCCCAATGATGCGCTTTATTGTGTTAATTAAATATTGATCAATGAATTGTGCCAATTTAGTGTGCTAGTACTAGTACTGGCTCTTTTTATATTTCTTTAAATCAGCAAATCAGCTTTAAATGAGGCCAGTCGTGGCGCAGGGGCACAATGTGTGACTGTAAAACCGACCTGGTTGTGGGTTCGATCTCCGCTCGAGGAAATGAAATATTTATTTATATTTTTATTTTCATTTCTTCGCTCTGGTGTCGAGGCAAAGCGCGGCGTTGAGTTCTGCCACTCAACACGCAATGCCTCCAGAGCTTGGCGAAAAGTGGAGAACGGAGTGTCTTAACAGTAGGTTCCCTCTGCCTACCCTGCTGTGTGTGGGATACAGCGTGAAGCTGATTTATTTATTTATTTAATTTAGCTTCACGTTCTATCCTATCCTATCCTAGTAGGATAGGCAGAGAGAACCTAGTGTTAAACAATCCATTACCCACTTTCCGCCGAATTTTTCGTGGCATTGCTTGTTGAGTGGCGCAACTAATTTGCTTACGCTTGGTTTTTAGTATTGGTACCAGAGCGAAGAAATGAATGTATTAAGAAATATAATTTCATTTCCTCGAGTGGGGATCGAACCCACTACCGTTAGAGTCTGCGCCACGACGTCCGCGATATTACTATATTTCTTTAAAATTGAAATAAGGAAAATGAGATATTTAAAAATACATATATGTATTTTTATTGTGGTTGTGTTATTGTATTAATCGATGTCAGTCAAGTGTTCATTCATAACCGCATACCGATTTTTAATTAGTAGATAGCCGAAGCCGACATTCCAATTTGTTTAACCAGATTGCGGAATTTTTTTTACTTTTGCGGAATAATAATAGCCTTCTATTTCTTGCTAAAAAATATAAATAAATAAGTAAATTTTAATTCACGTATATATTTTTTTCAAATTAAATAAAAACTAGTCAGTTGCGAATCGGACTTGCCCACCGAGTTAATAAGGAAATTACAACGTATGAAAGTTAACAAAAGCTTGCGGGCGCAATATTTTTTTTAGGAAACTAAGTACTATTATATAATCATCTTCACGCTGTATCCCGTTCACAGCAGGGTGGGCAGAGGGAACCTGATGTTAAGACACTCCGTTCCCCAATTTTTTGCCGATTTTTAGAGGCATTGCGTGTCAAGTGGCGGAACTCAACGCCGCGCTATGCCTCGACACCAGAGCGAAGAAATGAAAATATTAATTTAAATAAATATTTAATTTCCACCAACACTTACCCAGTTGATTTTACAGTCACACTTTGTGCCCCTGCGCCATGACTGGTCTCAAGTACTATTATAAGCTTATAATAGTGTTAATATTAAAATGTACATTTCCAATTTTCGAATTTATTTCTTTATTGGTATTAGTATTTGATTGCGTTAACTTTAGAAGCTTAATTTTTTTCTGTGCTCCGGCATAGAGTTTTTACCTTTTGTGATATGGAACCCTAAAAGTTAGCTGCGCAACGATGGTTTGCAATCGGTGTTTGCCCATACTAATATTTTCGAAGTGCCTAATAAGATTATGTTTTGTTACAGTCCAAGGCACTAGGGCGTGTTCTGTTTGACCAAGTCTGTAGGCAGTTGCATCTTCTAGAAGCGGATTACTTCGGACTTGAATATCAAGATGCCAATGGAACTAAGGTAAATTCATTTATTTGTTTTACCGTCTCGCGGTATCCCATACACAATAGAGTATGCAGAGGGTAACTTAGTGTTAAGACACTCCGTTTCCCATTTTTCGCCGCATTCTAGAGGCATTGCGTGTTGAGCGGCGCAACTCAACGACTTTGCCTCGACATCAGAGCGAAGAAAATGAAAATATTAAATATTTTATTTTCTTGAATGGAAATCGAACCCACACTTGTCGCATTTACTGTCACACTTTACATTTATATGTGCTTTACGTTACAACTGGCCTCCCCTATTCATTTCTGTTTATTTTATATTATATAGGTTTAATTGTTAACAAATGTTAATATATCATTTGCGTGCTGCAATTTCTTATAGCCGTAAATAATGTCTTGTTTTTGTGGTCCGTTTATACCATCGAAAAATATTTTATTTTCAAGCTTTACGCTGTATTCCGGCACATAGCAGTGTAGGCAGAACCTGGGAGCCTAGTGTTCAGACACTCCGTTTCCATTAACTACTTCCGTTCCTTACTTTACCAAATTCTGAAGACATTGCGCTACGTGGCTTAACTCAACGTCGCGCTGTGTCTCGTTACCAGAGGAAATGAAACTTCTAATGTTTATGTGGAAAATTTATTGTTTATATTTTCGTTTTTATACTTTATCTGATATATTATAAATGTACTGGGTATATCTACAGGGTAACAAGTCATAAAAAAATGTACGTTTGATAATGTTATTCTGACTGTAGTGTGGTATAATATTTAAAAATTTTAGTACTACTTTATATAATAATTATACTATGATCCATTTCCACTATAGTATTGGCTGGACGTGGAAAAGCCGATGTGCAGGCAACTCGGGCTGTCCATGTTGGAGCCTACCTTGAGGTTTTGCGTGAAGTTCTACACTCCGGACCCGGCGCGCCTCGAGGAGGAGTTCACCAGGTACTTGTTCTGCCTGCAAGTGAAGAGGGATCTGGCGCAGGGATGCATACAGTGCAACGAGAACACGGCCGCTTTGATGGCCAGTTATATTGTGCAAGGTGAGGTAGTTTTTTTATTTGTGTTTCTTTTTTGCAAATTTTGTTTTCATGATTCTTTTTATATGAGCTAAATTAAGGAACATGATACTGAACAAAACAAATATGTTGAATTTTTGCAAGTATAACAGAAATCAACGGTATGACTTGGAGTCTGTAACTACATTTATTGCGCGAAAAATTTTGTGATCGACAGTCGTTCCCTTAATTAAAAAAAAATCTAAATCAAGACTAATATATTTAAGTATTTACCTACATTTCTGCACTATTTTTAAAATACCTATACACAACCAAAAATGTGGAACACATCAAGTAGCGTTTATATATTTTTTTCCTTTTTAAATAAACGAAGAAAATCTACACCGAGATAGAAGTTTCTACACACCGATTACATTTTCGTTCTAAGTTTAGACGCCGTAGTCGAACTTTGCCTATTAAAAAGAAAATAAGCCAGTGATAGGCGAAGTTGTTTAGAACCTGAATGTACATGTGATGGTTGTGGGTTTGATTCCCGGTAACAGAAATCGATACATTGACAAAATATATTTTCCTCAGTTTTATAACCTAAAGTGTAATATTCTGCTGTCCAACGTTTTTTTACTGTTTTTTATTAAATGGATACTCAAATTAAAGTGATTTTATAATTTATTTAGCTTAACGCTGTATCCGGACTGTGGTATACCGTTCTGTATAGGACAGGGTGGGCACAACAAACCTAGTGTTAAGACACTCGGTTCCTCTTTTCCGTCCAATTTTCAAGACATTACGAACCCCGCGCTTTGTTACTAGAGCGAGGAAATTAAAATACTAATTAAAATTTAAAATTATTCAACACATTATTACGTTTATTATAGTAGTTTATTATGTGAAAAATAAAGAAAAACCACTAGCAGCACTTATTTTAGTACAATATACCTGTTACTTCGCCATATTCTAAGAATGGCTGTGCTAGAAACAGTTTTTTAAAAGCAAAAAGTATTCATATGGGATTTTCGCCGAGGGTAAGCTATTATGCGGATAAATTGAATGTGTAGACACTATTTCACGTGCTTATACGTATACGTGTACTACAATAGAGGTCGTTTGTTGTCCCACAATAGTTGAACAGCCCCGTCAACTTAAACAAGCCAGCTTGAACTTTTCTTATAAACAAACTTTGGGTATGGTTAAAGTTGTTGTTTTTGTTTGTATTCTAAACGCTATCCCGAACTTCGTCCTTGTGATTTAGGATAATGATTGTATTGCTTATATATTAGTTGTTACTATACTCGGTTCATTATTGTATGAGACAAAATGTAAACAAAAAAAATCTGTTTTTCAAACTTTATAGCATTTTTTTTATTTGTATTTAATTTATTTAACGTGGAGTTTTCTATATAAAACATTATTGCTTGTTGTGCTTGAATGTTATATATAAAATATCTTTGTATAAAATAAGAATAGCAAAAAAAATGAAAATGTACAAGTTTTACTAAAAGTTATTTAACTATTAGAATAATAAAACTTAATGTATCTATTATTCAATTATTTATTAGAAATCGATGGCGATGGTAATGGAAGTTATCTCAAACGGCCTGTTGTTTTCTTTTCTCTTATAATTCTATTTACAGTGGCTGGTGATAATCCCATAATATCACATTTATATGGATACAAATTTTTCGGTCACGTTTCTTCTACGTGTTTAAGCACATTAATAACAGTCACTTTTTCCAATGAATTCATTAGCCATTTCTTTAATCGCTTTTTCTTCGGCGAAGAAAAAGTGCAAGCATTGCTTGGTCCAGGTTTACTCATGTTCTAAAGTATTATATGAAAATATCAAAATAACAAAAACAATACAAAATATAACAAAAACAGAACAACCACAAAATAATTTTAAACTTAACAAAACTTTAAGTTTCTTACTTAAAAAAAAACAACTAAAATAAAAATAACAACGGAATTATGAAAATTCTATGAAAATAACTGAAATGGTGGATATAATCTGACGGATGACAAAATGTTCTAATATTAATAATATTAGAACAATAATGTTCTAATACAAATATTAATAACAATAATAAAATAGGTATAATTTATTTTTATAGCCTTAAATTGTGTCTGTAGTTTGAGACGAAGTTGACTTTAGGTGTTTTTACATGTACATGACATATTTAAAAAATATTATTGAAAATAAAAAAAACCGGGTGCATACCAACATTTTAAAATTTTAAGTTAAAATATTCCTGGCTTTAAATATGAAAACAATCTCTATTTTTTATTTTTGTTCTTTTTACTACTTTTCGTTTTCGTTTCTTTTAACTTAATTACTTCTTTTTATTTACTATATATACAGTGTGCAATTTTATAAAATTCGAAAATATAAATATAAAAGTTATTTCCTTGATGTCCACTAATTTAAATTGTAATTTTATTAATTAATACTTATACTTATTAATCACAGAATACTAAAAGTAGTGATATATGGTTGGCATTTATTTTACCTTTCCCTAACCGTTTAGAATTAACTAACGAAAATATTGGATATTATAGGAAAAAAATTGGGAATTTTGTAAAAAAAAAACATTTTCTCCGCTTTACTGGTATTCTATTTCAATTATAAAATAATATTATATAATAATAAATTTTATGGCTATTTACAGTGCTATCAGCGTATTAATTCTTAAAATATATATTTTTTAATTAATATAATAACTCCATCAAACCTGTCAAGTAAAAGAACCTCTTTTTGACATGGTTACCTTTTATCTCATGCCTTCGTGAATCGAGTATAGTTGAAATTAAAAAAAATAAATAAATCAGCTTCACGCTGTATCCTGCACACAGCAGGGTAGACAGAAGGAATATAATGATAAGACACTCCGTTCCTCACTTTCCGCCGATTTTTTCGAGGCGTTACGTGTTAAGTGGCGGAACTCAACGCCGCTCTTTTGCCTTCGTGCCAGAGCGAAGAAATAAAAATATTAAGAAATAATAATTCAATCCCTCGAGTGGGGATCGAACCCATAACCGTCGCGTTTCAGTCACACCCTTGTGCCCCTGCGCCACGACCGCCTCTAAAATTTTTAAGTATATTTTTATCCATAATTATTCGAAATTTCACATACATTTAAATATTTTTATGGGGGAAATATGTATTAATAATGTCTGTCTGTATTCAGGGTGGAAGTGTCAGCACCACTTTAAATGAGACCACAGTTTTAACTACTCTATAAAAGCCTAATATAATCAAAAAAATATTTTTCAGGAAAAAAAAAATTAAACAAAATAAATAATAAAATTATCGTTAAAAATTAAACCCCATTTGTCATGAACGACGCACACAGACCTATCAAAAGGAAACCGCCGCATACGCCTCATTCTGAAATCGAATCGTTGGTATTGGCGGCAAAGTTTAGTGGTATTTTTGTAGTAGTATTTACGTTATTGGTATCTATGCTTACGCATAGATTACGCAGTTACCTGCGTCACACGAAATACAAGTATGGATAAACATCGTGGAATGAAGAAAAAATCCTACGTCTAAACTGTTGAGTTATCTTGCTTAATTTCTACCATACCTAAGGGCTTAAAATATTTTACCCTATGTGATGTTCCCATAAAAGAAGCGCTGACATTTCCATCCTGTATAAATCGTCGTAGTAGTACAATGAAGGAATATGTGAATGTTTATTTATTTTGATATCCGTTGGTAATGCCACTTGCATTCCCAATATTCCTCAATAGTGAAACATAATATTGTTTTAAGCCAATCGTGGCGCAGGGGCACAAGCGTGTGTCTGTAAACACGACGGTTGACGGTTCAATTTCTACTAAAGGGAATGAAAAATTTAATATTTTTCCTTCCTCTCTAGTTTGAGCGAAGGGGCGCTTCCTTTGGTATCGAGGCATAGTGCGGCGTTGAATTTTCCGCCACTCAACACGCAATGTCTCCAAAATTTGGAGGAAAGTAGAGAAAGGAAGTGTATTTTAACACTAGGTTCCTCTGCCTACCCTGCCTCCTAAAACGTATATATTAAGTTTTCTGTATATATTCTTACATTTCAAGGGTGCATGGAAAAACGATAGATAATAAAAAAATAACGATTGAGAAATAACAGCAGCTGGAATTAAACTTATTTGAGCGTTGAACAGATTAGAATAGCGCAATTCAAGGGATACACGCCCGATTCGTTACAGTGTTGGCCCCCCAACTAGGCGACACTACGTATTGATTGATGAATCCGTTTTGAACTTTATTATGGCACTAGCAATTCGCTCGCGGCTTCGCCCGCTTGACATAATAATTATTATGTTGCTTATCTGCATTACTTTCGTTTTCTAATAATAATATAATTTTAATATTTTATATATATGTTTTTTTTATTTATAATATAATATCGGCTTAACCGATTCAATTGCAGTTGAAAACTGCCGTCGGTTTAGCCGATTTTGTGATTAGCGTTTACACACGAACATATAAACATACAAAATATAAAAAAAAATCATTGCTTTTGGTTCTATTTCGATATTAAATGCCACCAACAAGGAAAACCATAATATAATATGATACATAAATATGTACTCTAAATAGATACAAATAAAGAAATAAGCTTGAAAATATTATTATAAGGCTAGTCGTGGCGCAGGGTCGCAAAGTGTGACTGTAAATACTGGTTTACTGACTGGTTGTGGGTTTTATCCCCACTCGATGAAATTAAATATTTATTTAAATGTATATTTTCATTTCTTCGCTCTGGTGTCAAGGCAAATCGCGATCTTGAGTTCCCGCCACTCAACACGCAATGCCTCCAGAATTCGGCGGAAAGGAATGAAGTGCTTTAACACTAGTTTCTTTTTGCCTACCCTGCCGTGTGCGGGAGGGATACAGTGTAAAAGTGATTAATAACATTAATATTATTATCTTTTGTGCCAATAATACACAAAAACGATTTTTCCTTATAAAATTAAATCCATATTTTATAATAAACCTAGAGTATATTTGTTTCTTAAATCCCTCCAAATATCAATGTAAAATTGTTCGAGTTTCAGTTTAAAGGACATCTCGTAAAATCGAGACCCTGTTGAAATTTAATCAAATTATTCAAACAATCGCTTAAAAACTTTGGCCTAATCTTATATTTTATAAGACTAGTAGAATTTTAATAAAAATTTTTGCGTATTTTATTAAAACATCTATTATAATCTGATGGGTCATATGCATTTTTTATGGATTCGGAAAAAAAACAAAAGAATTTGGCGGAAAGTGTCTTAATTGAGAACGGAGTGTCTTAACACTGGGTTCCGAGGTTCCTCTTACCAACCATACTAAGTTCTGGATACAGCGTAAAGCTAAGAAAAACCTAATATTTTTTATTTAGTAAGACACAAGGCCACAGAAGGTCACAAGTAAAACAACGATCCTCTAATGTCTCTCGTCGTCCTCGTCAGGAAGTTGTAAATCGTGGCCAGGATTTGAGGTCGCGTCAGTAATGATGTCGCGTGACGCTCATTGGCCAATGCGGACGATTTGTGTTATGAGAGTGCGCTCTTGTTTTGTTTTGTCTCGTTTCTTATCTCTTGTTCTTTTGTTACTGTTCTGGTATGAAACTAATCTGGGAAATGTAGAAATACTCTGGATTCCAGGATCCTAATGAAATCCAATGAAACAAAATCAGGCTTTATTTAGCATAGTTATTTTTTTTATAAATATAACTGATAAACAAACAACCACTTATTAGAATTATTCCTATTTTCGCGTTTTTAGTTTCTTAGAGGAAACGTTAAAATAAATCTACAAATATTGACTACCAAATATGGTTGAAATTCAATGTAAACCTATCAATTCTCATGTAATTCCAAATAAGCATAACAACAATGCTTCATGATTTTTTTATTGAAAATAACAAGAGAAATAGGAAAATATATTTACAAAATGTTCAAAATAATAATATATATGATGTTCATTGTAGCTTAGGCTGATGTTCGGCAAAATCGTATGATACAGGTGACAGCGTTTATATTTGCGAACATATAATTTACAAGAGTGTGATGGTAAACGCGATAGTTGCGGGTTCGATTCCCATTCGGGTAAACAAAAACATGTAATAATAAAAAACATAATCAAAAGGTATAAATTTACGTAAATATTTCATCACCTCGAGTGGAAATCGAACTCACAACCAGTCGGTTTTACAGTCATACTTTGTGCCTCTGTGCCACGGCTGGCCTCAGCCATTCAGGCCTATTCAGGTGATTGAAATATTTAATATTTTCATTACCTCGTTTTGGTAACGTGGTAAAGCGCGGCTTTTAGTTTCACCACTCAACACGCAATGCCTCGATAATTTGGAGAAAGATTGGATGGAACGAAGTGTCTTCACATTAGGTTCCTAGTTTCCCTCTGCCTACCCTATGTACGGGATACGGCGTGAAACAAAAAAAAGCGCATTGAACCGACCTTTAGCGGTGGTCATCAATTATGCAGATTGCGATCGCTCGCCGTTCCTGGGACAATGCTCCATTAGACTATTTATAGGAAATGCTTTTCAACGGGAAAAATGTTGGCTTTTCACGTTCCAATTCAATGTAATATCATTAATTACAACTAACTGGGTATGATGGGAGATTAATTTTATTCACAGTTTAACCTTTTATGCATCGCTTATTAAAATATAAGTAGATTTTCCACATGAATAGATTAATGGATATAGATATAAAATATTTCATATAGAAATTTCTTATTATGTATATGTGATGATTGTGAGTTCGGTTCCAGTGTGGTGTAATGATGTTTAATATATTTTGATAATCCTGGCCTGATATTTAAATTCTTTAGTTTTCTCTATAAGTCTAAACAAGTGGAGATTGATGTAATTTATTACTAAATTCCCTCTGATTTCCTCATATCATATAAAATTCATGTATAAAATACATTAGAAAAACACAAAAAAATATTAGTTTAAAAGAAAATATATTCGTTTTTGAAATTATCATAAGTATTTCCATGATTGAATTCTCTGTAACAGTTACATAATACTTGTTTGTATATAAGAAATATTGTTCATCTCATGACAAGACAACAGCTTGGCCAAGAGCACTTATATTTGGTAGCTAGCGGTGTCTTGCCGAACGTGAATTATGAAAAATGAATGGTTTTCCGTTTTTCCTTGTTTCCTTTACTCATATTTGTATAGCAATGTGACATTATCATTTTTTTAGCTTCATTATGTACCTATCTAGTGCTAAGACACTCCGTTCCCCACATGCTGCCGAATATTCGGGACACTGCGTGTTGATTTTGTTTTGATTGGCGGAACTCAACGTTGCCTCTTGTTACCAGAGCGATAAAATGAAAATGCTATTATATGGACCGTTTATTTTGAAAGTGGTGTAGGTCCATTTTCTTTTGTTTCGAGAAAATTAAAGGTTACTATATTTGTTGATTTACAAATACAGGCAAATCATATGAGGTCTGGCATTGTTTCTATTGTTTTGTCAACATTTAATTTGTTTATATAAAATTGTTTTTGGCTAATTAGACTATGATAACACATATTTATGTGCTGTAAATGGACTTACACCACTTTCAAAATTGGACAATTGTAAAAATCGTTTAATTTCAATTTTAAAAAATCAAATATCGCTTAAAATATACTTCATTTTAATATAATTTTGTTTACAAATACGCATAACAACACATAAAATTTTATTTTAGACGGCAATTACATTGTCATTACAAGATACTGATTACAAGAATTTAGTTATTCTCTGCATGTGGCAGTGCTTCAAAATATGCATGATGCACCGGAGGTATACAGGGTAGCAGCTGCTTCATGTCTTTATATTTTTCGTACGTAATAGGTCTGGCATTTTCGTACAAAGGCTCCAGGGCGATTTTTTTTTCAAATTTTAACGGTCTTCCAGGATATAGAGGTAATAAATTGATAATTTTAAATTCTGCGTCCGTCATCGTTGTTTTTAAAAAATGGTATATGGTGCAATTTTGGGGAACATCAACCAACATATTTGCAACCAATTGACCTGTTCCCCATTAGTATTTTTTTATCTGTTTTTTAATTGCATTTTGGAGATTTTTTGTTGAAATGAAATTCTCCCGTTTCATTTCTTATAAAATCTATTTATCCTGTTTTCTACATTGCGCTATTACATTATAGTAATCTTGTGGTGTGTACACAAAATTCATTTTTCTTAATGCCATTTCTATGATGCCAACATCTGCATCGTTTGGAAGGTATGAATGTCCCGAGAGTAAAACTTTGTGGTCAATTATCTCAATGCTGTTTTCCGACTGGACAACCTTCAACCACATCAATGCCATTTGTAAATTTCGATTTTGCCCAGTACGTATGTCACTGTAGGCAATAACATGGCTTTGGGTCGTTACATTTTCTAAGTGCTTCAAACAGCATGAAGCCACCTCTTGCGATTAAAATAAATGAAAAATAACAAAACACTGATCGGCATCCATCTGCTATGCCACCTACCTCTGTCAATTGGACTTACACCACTTTCATAATCGATGATTATGCAATTTCATTTACCGACCGATTTTAAGTTGTACAAAACATGGGATTTTTTTGAGAAATTAAACTCGGACTAGTTATATATAAAAAAATTACATTAAATTAAGCATGAATATCACGTAAGTGGTAGCTCATTTTTGTCAAAAATGGACTTACACCACTTTCAAAATAAACGGTCCATATATGATATATATATATGATAAATGATTCAGTCCCCTGAGTGGATTGAACCCACAACCGTCACATTTACGCTCACACGCTGTGCCGCTGCGTTACGGCGGCTTCAACTTATCGACTTCATTATTGTATTTTTCTTTTATTAGCGGAATGTGGAGATTTTGTACCGGAAGACTACCCCGACCACAGCTACCTCAGCGGGTACAAGTTCTTCCCCGGTCAAGATTACGAGTCAGAGCGGCGGATCATGGAAAACCATAAAAAACACATGTATGTTTAATATTTTTATACGATATTTATATTTTTAATGATGAGAAAATATGAAATATGTAAATTGTAGAAATCTTTGCATTATTATTTATTTCTTATATCTTCATATTGTTATATTCGAATATAAGATTTAAAATTTTATGATAGTAGCCAATGTGTGCGGGATAATGTTAAAAACAAACTTTGTAAACTACAACATCCACGAGGCTTACGAGGGGTGAACGTGGAATTATAAATTTTACAAAATATGATAATTTAATGTAAATCTGTTTGCAGAGGCCAGAGCCCGGCGGAGGCTGATCTGAATTTGTTAGAGACGGCGCGAAGATGCGAGCTATATGGTAATGTTGCTATTATATAATACATACCTATATATAAATATATATGTACTCGACGTTTTATGTATATACTAACTGGTTATAACATAACATTAATTTAAATTGTAGTTAAATCTATATCTAATGGTAAAGCAAAGGTGTTTTTGTTTAATTTGTGTCAAAAATAAGTATTTAAATGTCTGAGATATTAATTTATCATAAAAAAGGACAATTTTATTTTATTTTTGGCTTGTCGCAGTAACGATCTCCTATTATTAAAAAAATAAATTCGTATAGATTCAATGATTTATTGTTATTAGACGTCTATATTAATAATATATCTTTTCTTATATGTTATATATCTTATCTTATATGAGTAGCATAATAAATAAGCAATTAAAGACTTTTATTAATTTGACTAAAACGTATTAATAAATCCTTAATTACTTAATCATATTACTTACTATAGAGATAATATATATATTTTTTAAATGACTATAATTTGTAATTCCCTTGGAAAAATGCGATATTAGAATTTTATTATTTTTAATCTAAAAATATATATATGCTGTACATCTCAATAAACACATTCAACGTTTTTTTAACATTTTTTAGTGTTATTTTACACTTATAATAGAGAAGAAAAATACTTTTCAGAAAAGGTATAAAAATTAGAACGTAGCGGGATTTAAATCGAGGTTTTCTAAAAAGTACTTTCAATATTTTTACTACTTTCAAAAACATACATACCAACGTATTTCAGGTATAAAAATGCACGCGGCGAAAGACCACGAGGGCGTGCCGTTGAACTTGGCAGTAGCGCACATGGGCATCGCCGTGTTCCAGCACTTCACCAAGATTAACACGTTCAGCTGGGCGAAGATTAGGAAGATATCGTTTAAGAGGAAAAAGTTTCTGATTAAACTACATCCTGAGGGATATGTGAGTGTTTCGACCTTTCTTTATTATAGTTTGTGTCAGCACACTTAAATACAAGCTCGTTTTAAGTTCATACTGGTAGCTTCAGCTTTTTCCAACAAAGTAGGATAGATAGAGTGGTATGACACTCTGCTTCCCACTTTCCGTTTAGTTTTTGAGACATATGTTATGTGTTTGGTGGCGCTGGTGTCAACCCAGAAATTATCTACAGTAACGAATAAATGTAAATAATTATAATAAAATATAATCATTCTCTCGAAAGGGGTCACTGTGGCAAGTCTGCCTCTTGAATTATATTATTGTGCCATGGTTCAACTAATGGCTATTATAGCAGTATAATGGCCATTAGTTGAAAGATAAATTAAACATTTTTCAAGTGTCGAAATAATTATAATAATATATTTCTCAGTTTTAATTTAAAATTGTTTTTTGTGGGCCAATGTCTTACTGTAAGCTCGATGGTAGTTGGTTCGATTCCCACTTTGGGAAATGAATTATTTCCTCGCTCTGGTAACAGACAACACGCAATCTCTCGAAAGTTGGACGGTGCGTTGGCAAGGGAATATTTTTACCCCAGGTCCCCTCTGCATATCTCGTGGGGCTTTACAGCATAAAAAAATATTAATATTTTGTTGTTACAGGGCTATCATCGAGACGTGGTAGAATTCTTCTTAGAAGGTCGCAATGAATGCAAAAACTTCTGGAAGAAATGCGTGGAGAATCACGGCTTCTTCAGATGTTCCAGTGTGCCTCGTATTCCCAGACACAAAACACGCGTTATGTCGAGAGGATCTTCATTTAGGTATGTACAATAAATACTAACTTTTATGTCCACGATTTTTATGTGTACGACATAAGTATGATTTTCATATAAAAAAAAATAGCTTCACGCTGTACCCCGCACACAGCAGGGTAGGCAGAGGGAACCTAGAGTTAAGACACTCCGTTTCCTACTTTCCACCGTATTTTTCGAGGCCTAGCGTGAGGAGAGGTGAAACTCAATGGCAGGCTTTTGCCTTGGTATCAGAGCAAGGAAATGAAAATATTGACAAATAATAATTCATCTCCTCGAGTGGGGATCGAACCCACAACCAGTCGATTTTGCAGTCACAGTTTGTGCCCCTGCGCCACGACTGGCCTCCATATTGCTTAATTACCTGCCATTATATGATATTCATATAATGGCAGGTAACTTTGACCCCAGGTTACATCGACACGGTTAACGTGATTTACTATATAACCTATAAACCTTAATGAATGAACTATGCAATACAAAAAATATATTTCGATTCGGAGCAGTAGGTCCTCGGCGGCGGTCGGCGTTCAGTCAGACAAACTTTTCAACTTTATAAGGATTCATGGTGGTGAAATAGAATTATATATTATAGAACAATATTTTGTAAATATGTTGAATGTTTTTCTATGTTGAAAATTAATGGTTGAATGTTACAAAATTAGAAAAGAATGGAGGGTAGATGATAATTGACAAAAGCAGTTTGACTCTTTTCTCGCCATCGATACTGTGGCCTCGAACACCTTCCCACTGCCACCACTTTTACAATAATTAATACGAGAACAATAATATACATTTTTTATATTTCTATAGGTATAGCGGTAAAACTCAGAAACAAATCGTCGAATTCGTGAGGGACAATTACGTTAAACGACAAACATTCCAGAGGTATGTTCTTATATATAAATATTTTCATACAATATATACATATGGTTTATTGGTATACAAAAGTTTTTAAGAACAAATTTTTGGTAAAGTATGTATGTGATTGCATGATTCAAAGTAAGCTTTAGCTAAACTATAAATGCTTGAAAAATGTAGATTATATAATTATAGCCTTTTGTATGTGTAGTTTGATAGCTCGCAGATAGATATGTATGTTCTGATGTATTTTATATCTTATTACATAAGAGTTCAATTGGCTAGGCATTATTTTTAAAAAAATTAAAGCGTAGAAGGTGGTCATTTAGTACTATTATTTTAAATTATATGTCTTATAGTTTATTTTTAATATATAAATATGTTTTGAAATATATAAATTTATGAATTTTAATATAGTTTGTACGAAATGTCAACTTAATAATATATGTATAACAAAATAATATATATTATAATATACGTTTAAATCAAATAGTATTATGTATATAATATATAAATAAATATATTATAGTAAGGTAACGTAGTAATAGAGTAAATAGGGGACTATTGTCCAGTAGCTTTGGCCGGCGTCGCGACGGAACTTGCATGCGGGTGATCAAGTATTATGTAACGCAGTTTGGGGGAAGGAGGGAGGCAGGGAGGGAGGACTTGTTGCAAATCGTTATAATGCGTTACAGGGGCAGGTTAATTTTATTTCCTTCATTTTAAATCAAAATCTCCACCCCAAAGTTCTAAACCGCTTTGTTTGTGTTTTAAGGGGAATCCTTCTAATGTACCGTACGCAATGTATTTTTTAAAAACAAAATAAATAAGGATATTAAAATAAATGTAATTTAGTTAAAGTGATCACTTGGGTACATGCAAAGGGGACATGGAAGTAGGGAGAGGGAGAGTCTTCAAAAATTGAGTTACGTAATACTTGACCGCCACAGTACCGCATCGGGCAGTCGTCGACTTCCCGTCATGTACTATATGGTGATTAGCATTCTCGAGCATGCGCTGTACGTTGAGACTTTCGCTTCTTCCAAAAAGTTCTACAAATCTACGACAATGACTGACTATCGGTCGGAGGATGGTACATTTTATGAGTATAACCGTTAAAATACAGTCAAAATTGTGTTCAAATACGGTAAACCGGTCGTTTTGTATCGTCTCCCATACAGCGCCACGCTCGTGTTAATCGTTACCGTGACGCTTCCGATTTTTTTTTCATATTACAATAGAAAATATATGTATTTTTTTTTAATAATTATTACTACCACTGTGCACATTTTTGTCATATCTCCCCCCGTTCCCGTTTTCTTTACGTTTCGACCAATTCAGTAGAGATCATCGATGTTTCTTTTTTATATTAGATTTTATTTAATTAATTATACCACGTGAATATTTGCACTTTTCGATCTGTTGCTGGTATACGACTTGATGTAGATTTAAGTTTTGTAAATAAATATTTAAATTCTTATTGTGATTAAAATTGTTTTAATATATTACTTTCATAAATAAGACGTTTATTGTCTTTAGAATAATAATAGTGTTTTATGGTTATAGAAAAAAAAGCGAGTTGTCAAAGTTAAAACTTACTTTGGATATGATATTTTAAATTTGATAGGTAGATTAAGATTATTGTATTTTGACAATGTCAATACTTCAGATTCGCTCATAAAATGATATATTGTATAATTAATGTATTATACACATTAGATATATAATATCTGGGATGTGTGTCCCACATATACAAGCATAGCGCAGTAGTAGGGGAGAGTAGGGGAGAGTAGGGCAGTGTAGGCAGTGACCATCCTCTGTCCGATGTCGCAGGTCGGGGTCGTTCCGCGCGCGCGCCGGCCCGCCCGCGCCCGCGCTCACCGCCAGCGTGTCCGCGCACCCGCTGCTGCCGCTGCCGCCCGGCTCCGACGGTGAGTACGCTGTAGTACCGCTTGAGGCGCCCACGACTCGATATAGCTTCACGTTGAACAGCAGTCATTCCGTTCTCCACGCACCACTCAATGTTAAAGATTGCGTTTTGTGTGACGGAACTTAGCGCCGCGATTTGTCTTTTGAAGTTTGAAAATTAAGTGACAATTGAATTGGTTTCTTATGTGCCTTCTTGTAAGGTGTGTGTAGTGGTTTTCGTAGCTATAGTTAAAGTATAATAGTGTATATTGCGTGCACGTCTGTTCAGTTATCAATATTGAGGCCTTTATGTCGCAGGAGCATGCAACTGTAAACGCGATGGTCGTGGGTTCGATGCTCACTCAGGGGAAAAGAATTTTTAATATTTTCATTTTAACAATAAATTTTTGTATTGCTTTACATAGTATACCTCAAAAATTGGGAATAAATTTTAAGGATTTCAATTTTTTTCACTCCGAATATAATTTAGTAAAATATTAATATTTTCCTATTATATAAAGATGGAAACAATCCGTGTGTGTTATAGCGATTTCCCTGGAGTGGGACAAGCAACCTCACTACCTGGAGGCCTCTCTGATGATGGAGGGCTACTCGGCGGAGGAGGCGCGTGCGGCGGCGCAGCGCGGCACCGTCCGCCCACGCCCACCACCTACCGCCTTTGCAAGCACGAGGGAGAGGGTGCGTATCACGCCATAACATTGCATGGATGTTTGTTCCAATTTCACACAAATACTACTGAACGGATTTAGATGACACTTTACACCAATAAAATATAATTACAGCAACTGGATGTATTCTAATAGTAACTTTAAGTGGGCAAAGCCGCGTTTGGGTCGCTAGTACTATATTATATACATATGCGCAACTAAAGATGAAACTTGACAAGCATCATACGATCTCGCTCGAAATAGAGATGCAGTATTAATTAATCTATTGAAGTATTTAAAAATTTCAAGACATTGCGAAATTTTAATTTGTGTAAGTTTCAACATCTTCTCACCTCAGATCTAAACAGATAAACAGATGTGTAAAAATGACATGGTGCGTCACGTCTCATTTTATGTGACGTGTACTATTGTGGGCGTGAATAGGTCGATAAGTAATTAATAACTAATATAATAACATAATATTTCAATCTTAATTTAATTTCAACAGACCTATCGATTAGGTCAAATGACCTATATTAATAAATGAATATTTATTCACCATATAAATGAAACAATTATAATAAAATACTCATGTATCCAAATCAAATTATTAACTTATTCACAGGTGGTACAAGATTTGTATTATAATGTAAATTTATAGCTTTGCAAAAATTAGTTTTTTATTTTTATTTAATGTTTGTATGTGTATGTATGTTTATTTTTTATTGTTGAATTTTACTATATTAATTTAAAATCATTGCTCAATTTTATATTTTAGCGTAGACAATGTTAGGCAATGCTAGCGTCAGTATTATAAATACTAATATAAAAAAAAATATTATTTATCATTTAGGTTTGCTTGTCACAGAAATATATATTATTATTTCTTTTATTTTTTTTTCAGCTCACAAAAATGTACAACAGTCGAATAGTAAGCACATTACTGGAAATTGATCGTATCTGTCAATTTGTGTCTAATATTTCCTAGTACCATCTCTAATCTTCTTGTCATTTTTATATATATATTTTTTATTATTATTACAAAATGTGTATTTAAAGATCAATTTTCGTCGTTCGTTATTTCTGTGTCTATTATATTTTGAGTCGATAGCTTGCATTTATTTTCGATTGACTGTTAATTGTTCTTTTTTTGAAATAAACATGTAATATTATAAGTGTCCATTGTACACATCATCGATATTTTTCATATGTCATTGCATTCAGTCGGCACCCATTTTTTGTAAAGCACCAATTTTTATATATATGTGTTTGTTTATATTTATTATATTTCCTAATTGCGTTATTCGTGTCCCAGGCGGGTCCAGAAGTAGTGACCCATGCAGAGGTCAATCATCATCCTATGGAGGATTCGCCTCTGCCTCTTCAGACGACGACACCGTTGGTAAGTTTCTATTCTTGTATATTTTACTGTCAGAATTAGTTATTCTTTTTTTGAAAATATTGCAAATATTGATTAAAATCGTTAGTTAAATATATCTTACTTAAATAAATATAAAATTAAAATAATAAAGCACGATTTCATTCTAATTAAGCATTAAAATAAAAGAGTAATTATATTGTTTAATACATATAGTGTTTACATATAGCTTTTTATAGAATGTTGAAATATAACAATCAAAATGTACAAAACGAAAGACCGTTTCTAAGCATTTTTATACAAACCAAGTATGTTTCTGACACTACTGAGAAAATCTGACATATTACGTAGGTGTTATCGAAAACAAGCTAAATGAACGAAAATAGAGCGTCTGGTTGCATGGCGTGAAGTATAATTACCATTTTTTTCCGCCATCAGACATCTCCGGAGAGTACGTGGATAATGGCTACGGAGGCCAGTGGACGCGCGCGCGCTCCCACTCCGCCGCCTCGTGGGCGCCCCCCGCCAGGTCAGAGCACCACCACCACGCACACACACACGCACACGCGCGCCGCCCCTGCCCGCACGCGCGCCGCCTCCCCGCCCCCTAGCGCCTACCCCGCCTTCGTGCTGCCCAAGCACTCCTCCAGCTTCAACAAGTCCTCCGAGCGCCTCGAGTTCGAGCTCTCGCAGACCAACATCTACTCCGCCTGCCCCTCCACGCGCTCCTCGCGCAGCGCCGGCTCCATCGTGCTGGACGACGTGGAGGCCGAGGGCGAGGCGCCGGCGGAGCGCCAGGCGCCCCCCGGCGGGCCGTGGCGGCGCAGCGCCAGCTGCCGCAACCTGCGCGAGTTCAGCTTCGACGAGGCGGGGCGCGCCACGCGGCGCTCCATGCTGGCGTCGCTGGACGCGTACGGCGCGCGCCGCGTGGACTCGCCCGTCACGCGCTACGACGACGCGCGCACGCTCGCCTTCGTGCTGGGGCTGGGCGCGCTGGACGCGCAGCGCCTGGCCGGCCGCGCCTACTCGTCCAGCTTCCCGGGCGCGGGCGGCGGCGCGGCGCCGGCGGGCGCGGGCGCGCGCGCCACGGGCTCGCAGGACGACCTGTCGCACGACAGCTACGAGGTGGTCGAGCGCTCGGACGACGAGTCGGAGCGGCGGTACGCGCGCGTGCGGCCGCGTTCGTGCTCGCTGGACTCGGGCAACGACCTGCCGTCCGACGACGACCGCTCGCTGTCGGACGCGGAGGACGGCGACGAGCGGGACGCGTCCCCGCTCCGGTACAAGAGCGACAACGACTTGCCCCTCGATCCGTTCCTCGTGGACGATCCGAGAATCCTCCCGCGCGAGAAGCTCTCGGTTCGTTCCGATGGTAATTTCTATAAGGAAATTAAACGCGCCCTCGGTTCGCGCACGTCTAGTCAGGAATCTAAAAGCGATATCTATGATTCGAAGCTATCTAAGAGTAGCGCTGAATCCAGCAAAAAATCACGTGATAGCGTATATCACACCGATAGTAAAAAATCTCGCGAGACACTAAAGAGTAAGAGTTCAGATAGGTCCGGTTCGAGAACGTCCAGTCAAGACTCTAAATCAGATTATTATGATTGTAAAAAGAATCTCTATGAGCCCGACGATTTAAGCTTGAGGCGTCGTAGCGTTACTAGCATTCAAAATGCTTACATTGATCCTTTCGAACCGATATCGCCGTCATCGAGTCCAGATTCTGGTAAAGATTTTTACGACACTCAATCAACATTCATTAGCATGGAAAAACCGGAATACCGGGAAAAAACACTTTTCGATAAGTCACACGAAGATCTGATAGCTAATTTATTAACCTCTCCAAATTATTATCATATTCCAACGCCATACTCTACTTTCCCGAGCAACAATAAACATAAAGATATACCTCCAACGCATTCTGCGAGTTTACAAAATGTCGAATTAGATCAGTACGCACAATACTCTGACTCAAGCCCTGTTAAAAAATCTGACGAGTTATCAACAGAAGACGAAGACATGCAGCCGCGCACTACGCACATTTGGCCGGAAAAGATTGCAGGACTAGAAACTGAAATCGATAATAACAGATCATCTAAAATACATAACTATCAGCGACGTCGTTCCTCAGAAACGGTGTTCAGTTTCGACAAAGATAAAATTGAATCTCTAACTCGATCTATTAGCAAAGAAAATCCACCTTCGCAACTTGTCAAGGAATCTTCTAACGAATCCGATGTCAATGTGCGCATATTGCCAGCTATGGATAGCATTGAATATGCCAAAAACAGAGCAAAAGCTGCTATGCAATCTGGAACTCCCTCTGTCCTACAATCAGACTTTGATAAATCTATGCGTGGTAAAGTTCATACTCATATTGTTAGAAAAGAAAGCCTTAAAGAGGAACTTATGGCTAAAACACACTTTGACGAATATAATCCAAAGTTAATACTTGACACCAGTTCCAGTAGTCGTCTTGCTGATACTGCTGTTCCGTATATACATCCGACAGTGGAAAGAACAAAGAGCGATCCTAACAGCCTAGCCAATAGACCTCGCTTTAGTAGCGTCAATTCAAGAAGACATGTGCTAATGCACCAGAAATCCATAGATTTGACGCCGGCGGAATCTAGTGATGAGGACTATATATTCCGCCAGATACCGAGTGCACCACCGATCGCGACGAAACGATCTCACTTTGAGTTGCCTGCTAGGCACACTGATGTCGTGCGCCCTTCATTTGATTTGCCGCAAAATTACTTTAAAGAGTTTGATGCTTTTAAAGCTGGCTTTAATGACAACAAAAAAGCTATCGAAGATAGTTATGATATTCCCTATGTTCTGCATAAACGACATATAATGAATGGGACGGCTCCTTCTCCTCTTGATGATAAAAGACCACCGCCAGATATTATAACTTTGCCTCCGCAAAATGGGCGTCATATAGTAAATGCCCATACTCGATGTAAATATCATGATCATCCTAAGTCACCACGCTCACCCAAATCACCAAAATCACCAAAATCTCCCAAATCACCTAAGTCACCAAAATCACCCAAATCTCCAAAATCACCGAAGTCACCAAAATCGCCAAGGAACAGTGTTCAATGTGATCACGTCTCTAAATTTCTTGAAGTTGAAAATCGTGATTTCTTATTTACTCAAAATATAGATTTATCAAAAGTAGATCCTATTACTTTAGAAGTCGATAAAAGTGGGCAATTGCAGCACCTCCCAAGTCCAAAGAGAGATATTACCAAGTCTTTAGATTCTGCTTTGCTAGAAACGCTGAATTCCAAACTAAGTCAAATCGAAAGTGATTCCGCTACGAGTTCGAAGACTAATAGCATGAGACAAGAACCTGCTTATCCTCATGATATTAAATTTGCTATAAACGGGCGAAATGTTCAGCAACCACCTATTTGTAAAGATCCAAAACCTCTCACAGCCGCTGAAAAACTACGTGCTGATATTAAATCAAAATCTGAAAAAATACCATCTAAAAGAACGTCTAAGGGACGAGGGACTGGTAAAAAGGGAGTGGGAGGTAAAGTTAAAACTAAAAATAATAATAAAATTCGAATAACTTCATTTTCTTCAGATGACGAGAGTGTTGATTCTGATGATGTATTTGGGACTACAGAAGCGGCACCGAAGTTAGAATTTTCACCACCTCAATCACGTAAAGATTTGGAACCTATCTTACAACTGGAATATGATAAGATTACTTCCGGAGCGTGGCATAGAGGTCAAACTATGAGTTCCACAGAAATAGAGGGTTCTCCACCTCAATGTCGGAAGTTGGCTGAATTAGAAGCAAAATATAATCCACAAGTATTAGAAAGTGTTAGCGGAACCGCCACAGAATTACGCCGTATTTCGGAACGTTCTATTTCAATTCCAAGCTCTGAAGATGACGTTGTTGCTAAAGCACCCGAAATTAAACAAGTCAGCAAAGAAAGTTCTCCTTGGGAATATAATGAAAATATACCTTCACCGATTCTTGAAAACACCGAATTTTTAAAATCCGATGATGAACACCTCGTTGATATGGAAATTCAAAAAGTGACTGGAACACCTTCAGAAGATAAGAATGATTTGCAACTGGATAAAAAAGACTTAACTAAACTTGGTGTTAAAAAGAGTTTACGTGATGAATTAATTTCACCAATGCTTCGTAAGACTGGCGGAACTCCAATACTTTTTGCTCATGCAAGATTGAATCTTTCTGAAGGCTCTGTTTTTTCATTGCAACGGCAAAAAGCTACACAGGAATCCCCAACTGCCAGTCGTAGAGCTAAAAGTTTAGATACACCTGTTATTCAATTGCACAGATTACCACCAATGAATGCCTTTTCGTCAAAGGACGATACGGTAGAGGATACTAATGAGGAGGGAGATGTTTTGGAAGAGAAACAACTTATTGACGAAAAATTATCTAAGGCCAGTTCTAGCAAAAAAGACACCATTGATAAAATCGATGAAGTAGAGGAAGAACATACTGGAGATTCACCAAAATCTGCTGTAATTGATAACGAGGAAATGAAATTATTAGAAGAATTAGTAGAACAGCGTAGACCACGGTCATTCAAACGACAGTATGATCTAAATAAGATATTGTCAAAAGCTAAATCTCCATCAAGATCACCCCTAAATAGATCGCCAATATCACGATCACCATTATCAAAATCTCCTTCGAGGTCACCAACTTCTTCATTAAATTCACCAAGGGGTAGCATTCGAAAATTATCAGATTTAAGTGAAGATCAAATTGTGCCCGATATTGAAAGAATAAAACGAAAGGAAAAGAAAAAGTTGACGCTGAAACCAAAACCTGACGATAAACAAAAAATTACTAGTAAACTGAATAAAGCAGGATCGTTGGATACTAATGCTACCAAAGTGAGAGCACTTCAAACTCAAAAATCTTTACCTTCGTCTCTGAAGGAACGACCAGATTTCTTAACAGTGCCACCTTTAGATATTGCAAGAGCAAAAAGTCAAGAATTGGATCAAGCAGCTAAGAGAATTGCTAAGGAAAAATCGAAATCGTTAGAAAAAATGGACATCAAACGTGGAGGTAGCAAAGAAAGAACCAAGTCTCAAGAAGATAGTGACACAGAAATTGCAAAACGCAAAGAAAAACAGCAAATGTTATTTGAAGCAGCGTTAAAACAAACTAAAACATTAATTAGCCCTGTTAAAGACACTATGCCACCGTTCCCACCTCCAGAAGATAAGATTCTGGTAAAGACTGAAGGTGATAAAATTATAATAGAAACAAAGATAAACAGTAAAGCTGAAGATCATGTGTTTATAGCAAAATCACCAAAAAAGCTCGATAATAAACTTGCCGGTAAGCTAAGTAGAAGCTTTGATGAACAAAAGTCTCCTAAAACAAATAATAAAATTAATAAAAGTATGGATGATAAGTCTCAGTCATTAGAAGACAAATTCGATGAATTAGCGAGTCTACAAAAATCACCTAAAACGCTATCAAAAAAACAAGAAATAAAGCAACAAATAGAGGGTAAAGTAGTTTATCAAAAAGTTCACCCAAGTGTTAAATCAAAGAGTCTTGAAAGAAATGTAGATCCTCATTTTGAAGTTAAAATGAAATCAAAAAGCTTGGATAGGAATTATGTTACACCATTATCAAATATTCAAGAACCTGTGGCGGACAAACACTTTAAGCAAGAAGTGGTTACTGTTGATGTACATCCAACTAGCAGAGAAGACATAGATAAAATTGTACTAGAACCAGAACCAAAAGAATCTTCTCCTTCGAACAGCTACAAAGAGAAGACGGAAGATGATTCTTCTATAGAGTGGATAACTAGCTCCCAACACACTGTGATAGAAAATGATACACAGACAGTAATAATGGAGCGAAGAAAAATAGAAATTTATAACAAACAACGGCAATCTGAGCTTCACGAAAGCAAAAGTATTCAAGATATACAAAGCTTACACGAAGACAGAAAACCTGGAATAAAGCGCTTAACTAGTGAAGAAGAATCTATAACTGAAGTAAGTGAACTCAAAATGTCCGATGAAAGTAACATCCTAGGCGTAAGTATTCCGTATATCGATGCGGATAGTTCTTCAGATCAAGACCAGGTGTCTAAAAAAGACAAATTGCTCAGGTTACACCTTGGTAAAAGTGATGATACTGGATCAGGAATAACGGGAGATTATGACGATTTGACTGTAGACACGGAACTCCCACTTTCAGATAGTTGCATTGGTAGGAAAGCTTTGGAGGCCCAAAGTACATTTGAAGAATCATCTGCAAGCTTAGTCGAATTTTTAAAGAATGAAAGTATGTCCCAATTAGTCTTGGATGACATTGAAGCTGAAACAAAACTCATTGATTTTAAGAAACCAACCGACTTGCCATTAAGGTTTAAAAATAAAAATAAAATAATTGTTACGCCCCCACAAGAAAATAGTCCGACAATCGAAAACATTCCTTTTATTGATTCTAGTGTTTCAAAATCAATACATAAATCAGAATCTTGCGATCACACTGGTAGTTCAGGTAGCGCAAATGAGATATCTCCAACAGAACAGAAGAATGATCAAAAAGTCCTGCTTTCTGCAAAAATAAGACGAGGTGAACTCTTAAAATTAAGTGCAGAGAGATCTCGAAGCTCGGAATCTACTTCTTGGACCAGTATAGAAAAGGACGTGAGCCCCTCGAGTGCGCATATTAAAGGCAGTTCAATTGATGATGAATCCAGCGTAAGTTGTTCAATTGCAAGACCTTTAGGTATATCACAGGATATTGAGAAACTTAATAAAAAAGATAGGGAATGCTTGGAGGAATTGAAACAAGCGATGGAATATGGGGAGGAGCATTTGCTCTCTCAGCATACAATGTCGAGTGATCATTCAAAGTCGAATTCAAAGTCTCCTTCTCCTATTCCCGAAATAGGTCGAATTGAAAGCCCGAGGAGTCCTTCAAAATATAGTGCAAGAAAATCTCCTACTCCAACATTAGAAAAACAGGGTCAAGTAGATTCGCAAAAAGCACCTACTGATTCTGAATCTAGTTCTGAAAGCGTTTGTGACAAGACTGTAGAACAACTATCAAAACCAAATCAAAGGAAAAATGCTTTAGATAAAATCGGTAAATGTGTCATAGAAGAATCTGAGTCGAGTCAATCTGTTGGGTCTAAGGCTTCAGACATCAAAAGAGAGCTAGAAAAACCTGGTCAGAAAACAAAAATAGCAATCACGATTTCACAAGAGGACCAAAATATGACAGTTGATTTTGATGACGACGGTAATGTTATAACGTCTTCGTTTGAGCGAGAACTAATGAAAAAAAGGGCGTTGAAGGATGCTGATCAAAAGAGTTCGTCGAAATCAAGTATGGATACAACTACAACAACGACGCCATCAAAAGGCTCTCTTAGTGTGGACGATTCGTCATCGAGACGTAAAGCTCGACTTGATGAACAAAAAAGTTCATCGAAATCTAGTATGGACTCCAGGGGATCGTTAAGTGTTGAATCTAGAGGATCTTTCGAAACTACTGAGTCTACTTCTGGATCTTTGGGAGAAGCTTATCGTCGTGGTGAAGAATTGAAACCAACTTGGCGTCCCTTCTTTGGAGCTTCTGGAAGCGAAAATAGTACAAGTATTGAAGAGGCATGGATTCCTCAAGATCATGATGGTTACGAAAGTCTTACAATGAACAAAGATGCTTTTGAATATAATAATCAAAGGATCCTTGATGATTTTCATACATTTTCGAAAAATCCACCTCTATCATCAAACACATCAAAAGATTCTACGGAAGCAGATTTTACAGATGATTTGAATGACTTTCCAGTTAATTTTCTGTATCCTGCAACATCATCTGCAGCTTCTACTTCTGATGTTGTTATTGGATATGGTCAAAATTTCGGTCGTACTTTGTCTCGAATATCTGAGCGTAGCACAACTTCAGAAAAAACTAGTGCTGATGAAGATTCTACAAAAGCTTGCTCTCGTTCTGAGAGTATAAATGAGGAGTCTTTGAATTCCAGTGATCATCAAGCAAGTTTAAGTTCCGACCCACCAAGTAATGCTAATGTTGCTTATATATCTGACACAGATAGACGTACCTCTGCCGAAATGCCTGATATTCCCATAGATCATGCAAAAATAAGCGAAATGTATTCAGAATCTAAAAAAGAACAGGAGAAAACTAGTAACAGGAAAACAGAAAACGGAGAAAAACGTGAGAATGGACAAAAGAAGCCTAGCTCATCCCGTAATTTACCTATGAAACAGTCATCTGCTAGTGAAAGTCAGGATTCTGAAGATTGGCCTTTACCTGAATTACCACCACAAATTTCTAAGCCGTCTGGGCCCGAAATAGCAAGACATAAATCTAGTGACAACGAAGAGTTAAATTCTGTTGGTTCTGGTACTTTGGAGACACCTATAGTAGAAAATGTTCATTTTTACTATATGAATAATGAGCCAGAGCAAGCTACAAAAGTAACAATTCGATCAGAAAGTTCAAAGGGACATGTAGATTCAGATGACGATAGTGATACTTTAAATAATGATGAGGAGTTAGAAAGAGATGTTCAGGAATCTAAATCAGAAAAATCCACTGTGCTAATAGCTGATGGTTTTAAAAAAGGTTCTAAGGTTATCCCTTATGACAAATCGGGTTATATGGTAGAACCTTTAGATAGTCACGATGAATTTACCTGTCTAAATAAAAGCGTAGTCCCTAATTATGACAAATCTTGTTTAAGTGGAACTTTAAGCAAAGCATCATGCTTAATGGGTGATGCTGATACTTGCTGTTCACGAGCCGAAAATAAGTCTTTTAGTACAAAGAGTAATTTAGAAGATAAAGTAATTATAAGTCAACCACAAAAGTCACCAACAAACCTTAGTCCTATATACGACGACGATCACTTATATACTGACGATGTGTTTGGCGGTGAAAGCAAATCTCTTTCGCCTGATTTTGAAAAAGGTTTTTCTCATATGGGTACACAAAAATTTTCATTTGGATCAAATAATTCAGATACATCAATTGATGATTTACTGTCACAGACTAATGCAGAAGACACAATAAAAGCTGTGGGCAAACTTAGTGTAGGTAGCTCAGGTACATGTAAAAGGTGTAGTCATAGCAGTCATTCTGAAGAGGAAACGAGTTCTTTCGGTACCGATTTAGATGGAACAGTGAAAATAGGCTTACCACCAAAAAAATGTACACATAGCTCTCATTCAGAAGATACATCTATTTGTTTAAGTATTTCTGAGTGGTCGACGGGAACTAATACTGTACGGCAGTATGCTAACCTTTCGGCTTCTGAAAGCATATCTGCTGTATCTCTAGCAAAAAGTGATAAATCAGATAAGACAGCAATAAAAAAGTATTCCACATCTCATTCAGGAAAAAAGACAGAACAAATACAAAAAATGAATTCCCAAAATGAGGCAAGTTCAAAGAGCAGCAGCCTTGATAAGAGTTCAGAGAATATTAAGTATGATAAATTATGTAGTTCAGAAACCACGATATCAAGAAAGATTGATAGTAGTGGTTCCGGTACAAAAAGTGATAGTACTTTAACTTTGGCTCAGTCCATTTCAGAGTGGTCGGCAAGTACAAGCCATACTCTAGTCGCTACAGCACGAGAAGATCAACAAGAGAATGAGCAATCGAAGTCAGATAAAACCATCATAAAAGAACCATCACCCGTTGAGGACTTTATTCCCACTGAGGAACCCAAGCAATCTCCTACTAAAATTGATACAAATGAACCAGTTTTACGATTAACTGCATCGTATACCGGAAAAGCAGAAAAGTCATCTTCAATTAGTTACAGCGATAAATCTGACAAATCAAGTTCTAGTTCTTTAAGTAGTCTTCAGAAACACACTAATGGCGTTTTAAGATTTGATCAGAGATTAAGGGGATTTCCGGCTTCTGAAGACTTATCAAAGGATCGTTATGTTAAAGCCCCACCAAAGAGTTTTAGTTATGAGGAAGAATCCCGTAAACATGTAAGACCGACGACACGATGTCAGAGTGAAGACAGTGGTTATAATAAGCAGTATTTCTTTGGACCACAGCCCGAAATAGATATCGATATACCCTCTCAACTTTACAGTCAAGAAGAAAAGCATAGCGAACGCTATCAAAGTCAGGAATTTTCAAATATTATTAAAGAAGAATCTTCTGGTCCGTTTATCAGATCTGATTACAAACCTTTGGCTAAACATGCTAGTTACGATGACAAAACATTGTCAAAAAATCAAATAAAAGAATATAAAACATCTCAGCAATATCGGAGTAAACCTAAAAGTTGGTCCTTCCATGAACATTATTTAGCGTCATCAGATTTGCCGATAATAACAGTTCCGGAGATCCCATCAGGTCATAGAGAGCTACAAGAGAAGAAATCTTTAGAAAGATCTGGCAAAACGCCTCTTTCTAGATGCTCGCCATATTATTCAAGTAGTTTAAGCTCTGAATCGCCGCCTATACAACCACTAAAAGTACCGGTAAAAAAATCTCTTCTTGCTAGAAATTTTTCGTTAAAAAGTCCACCAAGTGGGAATGATACTGACAGCTCTTTAGATGTTATAAGAGATCCTCGCGAAAGAATGAGAACGTTTAGACGTAAAAAACAAGTGACTAATACACGTAAAAAACAAGAAAAAATTCACGACGTATTAGAAGAAGACTCAACCAAAAGCCAATGCTCTTCTGAAAGTGACAAATACAAAGGGACTAAATATTTGGCAGTTGATGACACTCTTCGGAGAATGGAAAGTTCTGAGTGTTCTGATAGCTATATACCAGAAGTAGAATCTGGATCTTCTGAAATGTCAAAAGGCGATTCTAAAAACGACGACATGCAAGAACACGCAAGTTACTCAGAAGATGAAGAACAAGCTAGCTATGCCAAGTATAAGAACAATTCTTACGAAACCCAAAAATTTCCCGTAAATATTAATCCAGTCCAGTTTCAAGGTTTTGGGTCATCTGTTGAGGAAGATGAAATGGGATTTCCTCGTTTTGACAGATTGGGTCGTTTGCGCCATCCTTATCTCGATTCACAAGAGCCACCTTTCGTTCCAGAAGGAAGTCCTCCGAGATCTTCATCTTATTCCAATAAAAGTAGTCGCCAGTCTTCTTTAAAGAGAATCAAATCTACAGGATACCACAAATCTGACGATAAATCATTAGGGGAGTCGTCGCGGTCAAAGTATTACGACGAACAGAGTGACAAAGACGACTCCGATGATTATGCTTATCCAATAGATACTATTAAAAGAGCTCCAAAGATAAATAAATCTGGTAGTTATATATTTGAACGAAGTGAGTCGGTTGCGTATTCGGATACGGAGTTACCTCATGACAAAGACGAGTACGAAGAGTACAGAGGTAGCCCATATCCAGAGCATTATGAGGACCTAGAAATGTTTCGAACTCAGGAATTTTATCCACAATACGAAAGTAATGAGCACAGCGACGGTAATGAAGATCGCTTTGCTAGAGATCTCGACCAGCGCTTTAGCCTGAATAATGTAGAACGCTTTTATTCTAGCCACTATGTTGACTCTCAGGCTTCGAGCGATAGTCCGGAGCAAAAGTTTGATGTTTCAACCCTTCCCCCGCCTTTATGCTCTGATGACGAAAACGAATAGGTGCAACTGCAATTCTAGACGTACACTAGACCAAGTCATCGAGTACTTTCTTGTTAATTCATTGTTAATTATGCAGGACGAAAACGTGTTATTTATATTAGCGTATGGAAATCTTGATTCTAATTCGCAATTATTATTGTAATCGTAATGGATATTAGGATTCCTATTTAATTAAATATTGCTATTCTCACTTTAAATAACTAGGTGAAGTTTATAGTGCCCGACCCTGCAATTTTGAAGTGGTATTTATGACCTTAGCTTAATAAGAGAATATGTGTAGTACGTGTACTGATCTAAATATTCACATAAATCAATTTCTACACTAAAAATAGCAGTGATATGATGCATTATAATTAAATTTGACTGCAGAATTATATAGATCGTTTATATTATTATATTAAATATAATTATCGTTATTAGTGCCAAAACATTCTAGTCGTACTCCGCCTTATTTCCATTTTATTAATAGAAATTATAACTTGTTTGATCTCACGATATTGTATTATTATGTAAAAGGCTGTGATTTGCTTTTCTTTTGGATCTAAGATCGTTTGTATATTCAGATATTATTGCTCAACTCCACGTGTTAAAGACTTATCGCACACAATACACAGTTCCCGGTTTATTGACACCGCATCATACACAACAAGACTTAAATACGAAAGTGTCTGCAATCGTGCCAAATCTGCTCAATTTTTTCCACACTTTATTAAAATGATGATTTTTTGTCAAGTTTTTAAACAATGAAATGTATAACAATATTAGTAGGATAATTGAAAAGTCAAAATTATTAATCATATTTCGTCTTTGTATGTGAGTGAAATAGTTCTAAATGTAAGCATCGAAGTCTAATCGTGAATAGATGAACCTGTAGTGGTGCCTCTATTACAGTATTTATTTATTATTAACGTGTTGCTTGGTATATGAAAACATACGAATTTTAGTCGATTATAATTTAATAATTTTGCGTTTGAGTTGGTATAAAATGACTCGTACGAATCTTAATTAAGTTTGTAAGGTGCTAGTGATGTCACCGCGCTTCTGTCAGCTAGATAGGAATCAAATATCGAATAATTAAGTCGTACTGAAAATAATATAACTTATTTCCAAGTAGAATAGAGATCCTGTATCGTTATTGTAAGGAACCATGTAGCTAGAACATTCGTCGTATACATAATAGTTATGGCCATATCACACTTTGCTACCAGTTCAGCTGAAATTATACGAAAATGAACGCTTTTGAAAGCTGAATGGATACTATCAGTAGAGTTGGTAAAGGCCTTCGTATCTCGTAAATAAGTTAGCTCAATGGCAAGCGTGAATCGTAAGCGTCCCATACTTCCACCACCTCCCATTCAATACACTTTACACAAAACCATTTTATTATAGTAAAAAGTAATGTACCAAAAAACTTATGATAATCTGTGTAAGTCCTTAGGCCGTAAAATTTAAATCTTCGCCGATCTCAGCGATAGATTGAAAACAGCCGCATACAAAAATGTCAGCTTAAATTTATTATTTGCATCTTCTGAGTGCAGCTGTTACTGTGTTTAACAACAACACGTATTGTAAGCTCACAATACATATGGAATTGGTACTCGTTAAGGATTAGTGTGGTTAATTTAAAAATTTTAAATTTTTCGGTCTAGAGGACGTAAGAAATTTTGTAATAATTCCACTTTATTTTATAACAACAATAATTACTGTCTACTGGTCACACTAATACAATTGTAGGAATGACAGGATTTTTTTTAAGCTTTCACATCTGAACAATTGAAAGAGGTTTTATATACACTTAATAGATTTTTTTTTTAAACGGACTTGTTTAATTTGTTGCCAACATCCAAAAATAAAAATAGAGCATTTAGGATTGTGACAGATCTATTTCCAAGTCGTACTATGTTTTGTTACCTTGTTACTATATAAAAGAATTAGTTTAGTTTTTATTGTTATATAGAATTACAGTTTTACTCTTAACATAATTGTTTGTTGAGTTTCTTACAAAAATACTACTAAGTTGGTTAGTTGGTTTTAAAGAGTGCTTTAATGACACGTCTTAAGATTCAAATGACAGTAGGCTCTACATTTTCATTGAATTTATTTATTTCTAGTATATATTTACTTCAAAAATTTTAAAAACATTAAGATATTATGCAACAAAATATGTCTTAACTGCGTTAATTTAATTGTTAATTTGTTTTAGTAGTTTGAATTTTCAAATAAATTTAACGATAAAGAAAATAATATAGTTTAAATTTTAATTTTCAGTGACTTATTTTTCTTTGCATATTAGGTATAGCATTATGTAAAGCTGACTCGTTGACCGTTCTGTTCAATTATAAAATGCACGTGGAATATATTGCACTGAAATTAGTAAAATATAAGAGGTCAGGACCTCTATAGTTAGTGCAATAATAATTGGCAGTAAAGCAAAATTTGTAGAGTTTAAGTATTTCGAATTTTCGATTGAATTTGTACAATCTGAATAGACTGTAATGTTGTTTCATTAATGTATTGTTTTATTATAGTGAATCGTATTGTTTTCAAAGTTTCGAGAGTTACTTCCTTTTTGAATTTATATTTAATTGTAAGTGTACGGTATCCTTGCAATACACTGCCCCTCGGGTGGGGTTAGTTAAACAATAAATAAATAAATAAATCAATAAATCGAATATCGATGGTTTGTATTTCTTTCGTTTTGAGTTTTGCCCCTCACTAATATCTATGCAGCCAGGGATTACGTGTAAGTGAACTACAATGTTGGCATGGAAAATTTTATTATTCTTTATTTTTCTTCATTTTATGATTTTTTTATCATATGCAATGTTGTTGTTATGATTTCATTATGTTCTTTTGTACTATTAAAATGTATGTTGCGGATTATGTTATTTTTTAATTTTGTATCTTTTGCTATACAGATTATACCTGCGATTTCTAAAATGGCGTAAAACTTTGATACAAATTTGTATTAAATTTTTTATGGCTTCAAATTCAATCTTTATCACATTCCATTTCCATTTGTTATTTGTTTGTAGTTATGTTGTAAGTAAAAATGAACTATTCTGACAAATGATGGTTTCATCATTTGTAGCCTGCATATTTTTTAAGTTACATTTTAATGTTTATTTATTACATTATTATTTAGCCTCTTATATTGCATCCCTTAATCTATTCCATTTTATTTCCATTTCCACTTTATGTTCGACCTTAAATTAATATCATTTTCCGATTTCTAGACGAAACAACAAAAGAAGATCCTACAATATCTTCGGCGAGCCTCTGTATGTCACCGAGTGTGGAGAGTACGGGAGCGCCTCTTTACGCTTCGACGCCCATGGAAAAGAAGATTACGAATGGATTCCACGGGAAAGTAGAACGATTGGACAATAGGAAGGACTGTGATACCGTCAACGGAAATGTACACGGTACGTTTTTGCCTATAAAGTGTTTTATTATAGTGACTATACATATATGTATTATAATTTTAAAATATATACATTATTATCATATTCTAAATCTGTATACAATATTAATAATCATGTAATAATAATGTATCTTAATTTTGTTTACAAAAGTTAGATTTCTTTTATTGAGTAAGCTGAAATTTACAATTTAAATTTATGAAACTAACACAATATAATACTAATGTAGACTACACCACTTTCAAATCAGCTTCTCGCTGTATCACGCACACATCAGGGTAGGCATAGGGAACCTAGTATTAAGACTGCTGCACTTTCTGCCGAATTCTGGTTACATTGCATTGAATGGTGGAACTCAACGCCACGCTTTGCCTCGACACCATAGCGAAAAAATGAAAATTTAAATTTAAATAAATATTTCATTTCCTTGAGTGCGAATCGAACCCACATCCAGTTACAGTCCAGTCCAGTTTACAGTCACACTTTGTGCCAAGGCGCCACGATCGGTCCAATTATATGTTTTTACAATTCTGATCATTAAGATATTTTTTTTTTGTATATTTTGATTCATTATTTATTTGGCTTACACAATGTGTGATTTTAACTATCACTTCGTCCGTTATAAAATATTAGTCATGAGGTTCCACGAGTAAAATTTCATATATTTTTGTACTTTTGTTAAACAGTCTTCTATTTGTTATAAATTTTATTGTCAATTTTCTAATTGAATAGTTTGTTTTAGTTAACATAGTGTCCGCATCGACGAATAATATGGACGTGCTGAGTGGTGGAGAGAGCGATGCTGGAGATACTCTGACTAGGCGGAATAATAACAGGTTAATATTATTTCTTAATTTTCGTATTTTATTATAAAACAATATAGCTTTTAATGACAATTATTAAATAATTGATATGAAAAATAACAGAGAATGACAGAAAAACATAAAAAATTTAATACTTAATTGTATGTTGTGATGTATATGACATGCCTTCGATTGAGTAGCCAAAATCAGAATGATCGCACGCAAGCACACTAGTCGAAAGCACGCGATGCATCAAATCAAATTTTCTTATACTTTAAAATAATATGAATAATTCCAGTATATCGTCGGGTGTGGCGGCCGCCGGCGACACTATAAAGAAGCGCGGCGCCGACGTCACTTACTACGTGGCGAAGGAGCTGCTCATGACGGAGCGCACGTACAAACGAGACCTGGAGCTACTTACCGTTGTGAGTATAGATCAACCTATGTTATGTATAAACGACGACGTTGACGAGTTGTGGCCTAAGATACCATTGCATAAATCTACAGGTATCTTTTCTTTTTTTTAATGAAACTTATTTTTAAGAATGATACATGTGGTAAAATAGATTACACCAGGGTTGCCTAAAATAATTGTGCCGCAATCACCTTTTATTAAATTTATATTAACTCGTTTTTGTTGAAAAATTTGTGGTCATAAATTTAATTTAATATTGCGATACGATTTTTAGGCACCCCTGGTGTAATCTACTCTACTATTATATATCACTCTTAAAAATAAGTTGATTAAAAAAACAGATGCCTGCAGATATATGACCTTAGGCCATTAGGTTTTAATTAATGCACCGAAAGTGATTTCAAAGATTAATTATTACAAATATACACAAATACACTTATTCTCATTGTCTCTTGCATTTTTAAACCTGCAAAAGTTTTAATTTCTCCTCTATATATATGGTTGACTGGAAGACATAAAAGTTCACCTTTACGAAGCAATATTCTCCACTATGTATTAATCTTTGTTACTTATTGCAATAAAGTTATATACTCATACTTAAACGATAACTATTTTTTTCTTCCAGACATGGTCAAAACGAGTAAGCTCGTTAGGAAGAAGCGCATCTGGCGGCGCTGAAGCCTCCGCTCTCGCGAGAGCGTGCCTCGCGTTGGAACCCCTCGCGCTGCCCACCGGAGCCCTGCTAGCTAAATTGGATCGCGCCCTCGCCGCCTCCGCGCCCGCCAACCTGCCCTCGCCTGATGACACTGAAGGTGGGCTGGTGTTGACATAGCTGTGTGTGCGTATGTATGCGAATGGGTGTGTCCCTTGTTATGGAGTAATGTTAGCAAAGATCGACCGCGATCTCACCGCCACCGCGCAGGCATAATGCCTTTGTAGATATATTTTTGTCCTGCATTTAGCAGGGTCTGACGCGGAAACCAGTGTTAGGACACTCCATTCCCCATGACGGTGCGTCTAATTTTGAAATATTTAAGTATTATGAAATGTGTTACATAAATTAGATAGTTTTGGAGCCTTCTGCTGATGCCACTGGCAGTAAGATGGTAGAAGTGGATTTTTTTTTGTACTTCATATCCACTGAATCTCGCAAGTAGCAGACGGAGGGAACCTAGAAAAAACAGTCTGTTACCCACTTTTTGCCAACCATTCAAATCGTTGTGTGTTGAGTGGTGGGACGCCGCGTCTTTTGTTATTGCCAGAGCGACGAAGTAAAATGGCTTTAGAAAATATTAATCTGTTTACAATGTGATTTTAATTTTTTTTGTGAATATATTGCAAGTTTATTATAAAGGGAATAAACATTAAATTCAGTAATGTTAAATAAATTCTTATATTAAATTAAAATGGTATTCTTAATTTTCCATTCACTTCTCATATTAAAACAAAACATATATCGAATATATAATAATTCTTGCAGAACCAAATTGGGACGCCATATTGGCGTTGCCAGCGGGACCGTTTCTCGCTTATCTCGATAGTGTATTGTCTTGTATTGATTTGCCCGTACACTGTGATGGTATGAAGTGTGTGTATGTGTGTTTGTGTGTTATTACATCATCTACCATAGATTTGTCATGACATCATTTTTAAAGTCCATCAGTAATGACAGTCAATTGATAAATTTCATTGTAGATTTATATATATATATATATATATATATATATATATAATAGAGCTATTATCGATTGTTTCATAGTAATTTTGATAGTTTTTGATATGTAAGGGCGTTTGTCTATCATTATTGATAAGATTTATGCACTTATTTTTAGTAATAATATATAAAATATATGCCCTATATTGCCTTTTAATATCTGTAATGAATAATTTTTATATATTGATAGACAAATGACTGAATATTTATTCAAAAAAGCTGTTAACATTCAAGCTTACTTTAGATGGACACTTGTTGAAATTAATCATCACCGACTTTTCAGTATTGTTGTTGTAGTGGTCATTAAAGTAAAGTCATACTAATATTAAAGTAAAAATAATGTTAGTATCAGCCGGCTATTGTTTCACGGACGTACTGCAAAAGAAAAGGTTTATTAAAAAAAATCTGTTAAATACTTTTTAGAAAATATGTTAAAATTAACTAAAAAGTATTTATCTTTCATAAATATGGAATAATATTTTAAAAGTATGAAAACAAGACTTGTTAATTCAATGGAACAAACTGCTAACTTCATATTAAATAATTTTCTTAATTGAGTCAAAATTTATTAATTTTAAATTTTTTTAGAGAACGAAGAACCTGAATATAAGAAAATTGCTGAATTGCTACTAGATTATTTATCAAGTACATTTGATGTAAGTATTATTCAGAGTAGTAGTATCCATATCATGCATAATACATTTGAGACCAGTCGTGGTGCAGGGGGACAAGTATACGACTGTAAACACGATAAGTTGTGGTTTCAATTTTCATTCGAAGGAATGAATTATTTAATATTTTCGTTCTGGTAACGTTATTCCTATTTCCACCTACAAATAAAATAGTTTTTATTGAATGCAAACATACTATAAAAATAAATATATTTCACCATATGTTCATATTAATGTAAATATAACAAACATCTGCTTAAAACTTCACACTCGCACGTAGCAGAGTAGGCAGAAGTACCATAATGTTAAGACATTCCATTTTTAATTTTTCGACGGATTTTCGAGACATTGCTCGTTGAGTGGTGAAACTTGATACAGCGCTTTGTTTTGTAATCAGAGCGAAATAAATAAAATATTAAATAATAAATTAGTCCGAATGCGTCAGTCGATCGCCAGTGCACAATGTAATATTGATGTATAACTTTGCCAGGCGTACAACAAGTACACGGATCAGGTGGGCGCGTCGCTGGCGCTGGTGGAGAGCGCGCGGCGGCGCGGCGGAGAGGGCGCGCGCCACGCCGCCGCCTTCGACCGCTCCTCCCCGCTGCCGCTCGCCTGCCTGCTGCTGCGCCCGCTGCACCGCCTGCACCACTACGAGAGGCTGGCTTACGGTACGGTGATTACAGAACGATAGGGTTTTTATTTATTTTATAAAATAAAATCGTTTCTTTCTGGTCTCTCTTTATACAAATATAAAAAATGTAACTTCTTGTTTAATTTTCTAAAATATGTATTTTTTGTAATGTTATTTCAATTTTATACTCATAATTTATGAACGAGACGAGACTTTTTAAAACCGCCAAAAGAAATAAACAAATTTCCATCACACCAAAAACAGAATTGCACACAACACTAAAAAGCAAAGCGGCCCGTTCAGCGTACGAGATAGCGAGTGCCGCAGCCTCCGCCGCGGAGAATGAGCTTCTCCACGTAGAGAATCACGCCACTTTGTGTCAATTGCAGAGAGATGTTGCTGGTATATTGATTTTTTGTTTTCTTTCTGTTAATAAAAAAAATGATGACTATGCCATGAAACTGATATGGTTTTCTTTAACAGGCTACGATAAACTTTTGGTTGCCGAGAGAGAATTTGTGAGATTGGGCTGTGTGTACACCCACACATCTAAAGGATTGCAACAAAGGATGTTATTTTTGGTAAATATTATTATTATTAAAATTTACTTCAATAAAACCAGCTTCACTTTTTCGAGGCTTTGCGTTTTTGGCGCAACTCAACGCTGGGCCTTGGACTGGGCGCGAGAGCTGATAATAATGATAGCTATATATATATAATCGTTGTATATTAAGATTTTTACTATTAAAAAAAAGATAATTTTGTACATCTATAATATTATTTAATTTTTATCAAAGCTTAGTCATCAGTTACAATAGAATAAATTATATAAAATAAATAAATAAATCAGCTTCACGCTGTATCCCGCACACTGCAGGGTAAGCAGAGGGAACCTAGTGTGTTAAGGCACTCCGTTCCCCACTTTCTGCCGAATTCTGGAGGCATTGCGTGTTGAGGGGCAGAACTCAACGCCGCGCTTAACCTCGACACCAGAGCGAAGAAATGGAAATATAAATTTAAGTAAATATTTCATCTCCTCGAGTGGGGATCGAACCCACAACCAATCGTTTTTACAGTCACACTTTGTGTACCTGAGCCACGACTGGCCTCAATAATAAATTATATAATTGATAATTTTTCTCATATACTCTACAGTTCAACGATATATTAATCTTCGCATCGAAAAATTCGAGTGGCCAGTTCCGCGCTCACACCGTTCTGCCATTACACGAACTGAGTATAGAGACCACAGATCTACCACACTCCTTAGTTATTAACCGTACGTATTTCGTTTTTTAAAAATTCTTCACTTAACATTGTATCCCGCAAACGAGAATAATTCATTCTTCTGAGATAGAAAAAAATAGCAAAGAAGTAGCAGAGAATGGAGGGTCTCAATACTAGGTTTTAACTTCCCTGCTACATGAGGTTACCGTACCGTGAAGATAAAAAAAATTAAATGTTGATAAAGAGATTAAATAATTCAATTAATAAGAAAAGCTGTATCTTAAAAATATAAGAAACATAAATTGCTTATTCTATATGGTCGAAGTTTTTTTTACCTACTTATATTAAATTTAAATTATCTTTTAAACAGTTTTATCAATGATATTCTTTAATTAACAGACGAAGAAACAAAAATAATATTAAGCACCAGCAACGATATAGAGTTCGCCGGGTGGAGTGAAGCTCTCACTGATGTAGTGGAGGCGGCGAGAGACCGTCCCGCAGATATTGATACGCAATTGACGCCGCATTTGCAGGATTATGGTATTTGTAATTATAATTTACTTAGTGTAAAACTTATAGTTTTTTTATAATTAATAGATTTTAATTTATATATAAAGAGAAGGAATTTCACGATTTTGTTATTAACAATTTTTTATACCACTCGGTTTGGCCTTTTTAGCCTTTCTCGATTCTATCTAACACAAAAAAATTATATTCTTAATTCGATCTAGATATTCTTGAGATTAGCGCGTTCAACCTAATAAACTCTTCAGCTTCATCATATTAGTATAGACTTTATTTGCTTGAAATTGATTATTTTTTTAAATAAAACATACACTATTTAATGAATAGTATAGAAAACACATTAATCAAATCAATTTTTACAGACGAGACCAACACCGCAGAGGTGCCGAGCGCGGGCGGGGCGGGCGGCGGCGCGCTCGCGCACGTGTGCTGGCACCGCGCCACTTCGCTGCGTCGCCGCCAGCTGCACCTCGCCATGCGGGTGCGTGTCACCGTGTGTTAGAGAATACTAAACTTATTTTGATTATTAATCATTTATTATAAAATAAAATATTTAATCTCTTACTAAATACCTATCTAAAAATTTATAATTGATTTAGTTTTTTTAAACATTTTTAAAGTGTTATTCCACACTTAGGAAAGAAAAATACTTATTTAGAAAACGTATAAAAATTTGAACGCAGCGGGACTTGAACCCGCGCCTCCTGGAAACCGACCAAGCGCTCTGACCACTAAGCCATGCGTTCTCGCCAAGTTAATTTTATATTATATTACAGAGTCAGCTGTCAGGATATCTATTAAGGAAATTCAAGAATTCTCACGGTTGGCAAAAGCTATGGGTGGTGTTTGCGCTTTTTACATTGTTCTTTTACAAAACGTGCAGAGACCAATCGCCACTCGCCTCGCTACCTTTATTGGGGTAAGATTTATTACTATTATGAAGAAATTATAAAAAATTAAAGAAAAATCAAATAAAATAATAAAAAAAAAAAATAACATAAATTGTAGCCTATGTGTTATTCTTATGTTTTCGGTATATTACTGTAAAGTTAGTTTCATCTAATTCCGTTCAATGGTTTTTGCATAAAAGAGTAGAGAGAGAACAAACATCCATCCTCACAAACTACTATCACATTTATATTTATTAGTAAGATCACTACTATATATAACATATTACTTACTATAGCTCTCTCTAATTGATTAGGTACAGCGTAGGCGCTCCAGTACCCGGCGACGGCATCGACAAGGAGTTTGTATTCAAATTGCAGTTCAAGAATCACGTGTATTTCTTTAGAGCGGATAGCCACTTTACATATAATAGGTAGGTGTCTAAATAATATTATTATTTTCTTTTTCACGCCATATCCCGCATATAGCAGAGTAGCCAGTGGGAATCTACGGTGTGTTTTGTCTTATTATCATATAGCAAGAAATAAAAATATTTCATACCTCGAGTGGGAATTGAATCCACAGCCATCGTGTTTACAGTCAGATGCTGTGACGCTGCGCTACAGCTGCCGCAATTTTATAATACTTTACATTTTTATCACATATAAATAATTGTTTATTTTTTATTCGCAGATGGATAGAAGTGCTGCAAACACCGATGGTCCAACATCAAAATTAACATGAATTAGAGGTTCATACCATAATTTCTAAGTAATTAAATTTACTAATTTTAACAATTGGTGCCATAAAATGTTTCTTTTTTCATAAAAAAAGATTATTGAGAAAATCAATCTGCTCCAATTTATTAAAAAATATTTAATGAAGACACATAATGTTAAAATTTGTGAAATTGTAGAACGGTAAAGATTTAGTTGCATACTTTTTAAAGTACATTTTTTTTATAATGTATGTTATAGAATCTTGTTAATCTTGCACTATTAAAAACTAGAGTAGAACGGCTTTCTGGAATGTTCAGAGTACAGGATTGTATAATCTCATAAAATGAAAATTATAATGTAAAATTAACCAACACAAAAAACTCAAAAAAAATTAAAAAAAACAAAGGCACAGTTTCTTATAACTGTCAAAGATATTATTATTAATTTATTACATACTTTTTAATAATCGGATTGGGTTTTCTTTTTCGCTATTTTTAAAAATTACTTTGATGTTTTTAAGTATTTTGGGAGGAGGTGTGTATATCATGTCCGGTGTCTTACATGAGACTTTTTCATTAATGAGATTGTAATGTATTTAGAACAAATCCTTACTTTTTTCTAAATTTTATCTTGATTCGGCACAAAAACTAAACTGCTCATTTAATTATTAAGCGTTAAGAACTGATGGAAATAGTACAATTGTGGGTGTTCTAGTTTAATACATAATAATAAAATATTAATGAATAATTTTAATTAATTAAGTAACGTTATACACTATAAATTGGATAAAAAATCCTATTAAGGCGAGTCGTGGCGCAGGTACACAGGTACACGCGACGCGTTGTGGGTTCGATTCCCCAGTCGAGGAAGTGAAATATTTAATATTTTCATTTTCGCCACTTAACACGCAATACCTATAGAATTCGGTGGACGATAGGGAACGGAAGTGTTTTAACACTAGGTACGTAAGTCCCTCCGCCTACCCTGCTAAGTGCGGGGTACGGCGTGAAACTAAAAAATAAAATAAAATTTAAAGAAGTAACCGACTAATCAAAAAGATAGTCAAATTATTTCTTCAAATCAATAAAAATATGAAGCAGAATATATACTTATCTTATGTAGAAGTGGAGGAAACCTATAATTTAAATTGAATTACAATTATCGAATATTACTAACGAATGGACCTCTTAGCCATTTGTATACTTCCTTTTTATATAATATAGCAGTTTAATATATTTTAAATATCTTAAATTATGTAATGTTCATTTTTGAAGAAATTAATAATTTGTTATTAGTTTGGATTTTTACTTGTACTAGTAATTCACTTATTTATTTACTCTTTTCTTATCATTTTTTAAATCATTAAATATTATTTTAACATCGATCGTTATGAATTATTTATTCCATATGCTATAAATAATAAGCAATCACTATCTATACTATTAGTAAAGTCATACTCGGAGATGTGGATTAGTATTTAACTAACATTAATTATTTCAATTAAATTCTAATTGACATCTCTTAAGTGTAGCTGTTTCTAGTTAACGATATTAAGTAGACTTAATATTTATTAAAAATATTTAACTTGAGTAATATTTTCTGATTATGTATAAAATATTATAAAGAAATAAATATATTATGTAACGTTATTAAACCATAATAGTTTAAAAAATATTTAAAATGATTATATATAATAATATTACAATATTTAGAGTGCCTTATACATGTTTCTCATTAACTTTTAATTATATTCTATATTTATATCGCCATTTTGTATTACTAGATCGCTTTTTAGTAGTTATTATATAGTAATTTCATTCCGTTATTGAAAATGTATTTCGAAATTGTTTGTGTAAAGAAACGGAAATTGGTGTGTGTTGTTTATTTATAAGATAGTATGTCATTTTATATTCGTACTGTTTGTAGAGCAAAGTTTATCTATTTATTTCTATAAGATGGTTGTGGGTTCGATTCTCATTAGAGATTATTTTAGCGGGAAGCTAGGAATTAAGTGTCTTACACGTTTATTACTATTATATTCTCTGTCTACCATGCTATATTTCTTATAAAGCGTAAAGTAGAGAAAAATATATAAAAGCAATGAAACTGGCACCTCTCAAAAACTTACCTAAATGCGTCAAATTATTTATTATAATATGATAATTTTCTTATACATAAGAAATATAAATACAGTCGTGGCCGGTTTAAAGTTAGACTTTCGGATTTTCTGCGAAATGTATGTACACTTGGGGAGAAAATAATATAAAAAAGCCTTAAATCTGCGCACGATTCATCGGTCGTACTATGACTTTGCCCTACAAAAAGTACTAAACCCTATTCCAAAACATAAGATGGCTGTGTCATACAAATGTATGGTACATACATGTACATTTGTATATATATGTATGGACCCTGGATGAGTGAGCTGCATGTAGCCTGTGGTATATTTATTGTACATCACAAAGGTCAACACAATATTTTTGTATAAATACACGAATATTAATTGAATTGTGTTTTTTTTTTATTTATAATTTTCACCCTTTTTACTAGAGATGCGCCGATTATTCGTTTGGTATTCGGTGTATTCGGCATCTTTTTCACTATTCGTATTCGGCCGAATTATTCGGTTATGGTGCCGAATATATTCGGTTCGATTATTTTTATTTAATTGGCTGCACGACTCTGTAGAAATGATAGATAATACGTCTTATGTAAGATTTAAATTATTATTATAAGTTAAATGAGTAAAGTTAATAAAATATAGCAATTAACTTCAGATAAATATTAACTTTGAAACCTCAATCCAACATATTTATTCTTAATTTATTGTTAATATCAACATTTCTTTTAAATCTTAAATCACCAGTTATTTTTAAAATTTAGAATAATATTTGTAACATTTTAAATTTATAATGAATACTAGCGGACCCGGACGCGGCTTCGCCCGCTTGAACTATAAGAATGCTTATTAAGTATATTTACGAAATTGTTTTCAGTTTTTAATAGGATTGGTAAGAAAATATAAGCCTAAATGATCATAATAATCGGAAAAAGAATAATAAATAGAAAAAATTCTTATTATTAGAAAAAATATCTAACTAATTTAAATAAATAAAAATAATAAGTAAACATAACCAAAGTAAAATATTAATAAAAAAAAACAAAACCAGCTAGTCATCAAGATTATCAAAGTAAAATAAATATTTAAAAATATTAAAATTAAATGTGTTGTGCTATATGTTTGCAAGTGCATGTGGTTATTTACATAATACTCAAAGACAATAAAAAATAATTTAATATTTTTTGTCTCTATCTATCTGTCTTTCTATTTCCCGACCTAATATCCAAAACAACTGAACTGATTTTTATTGGACTTTCAGTGATTGATTTTACTGGTTTACCAGGGAAAAATCTTTTTACACGTTTTCCTTGCGCGCGTACATAGATACTATATGAAATAACTAAACTCCTTTCTACATTAAATTCGACATTAAATTCGATAATTTTGCGAACAATATCAAATAAAATCCCAAAAAACTAAAACTACGATTTATTAAATGTATAACAACGGTATAGATAACCTAACTGAAATAACCGACCATTCTTTCCTTAATACTTAAATAATACTATGCCGATGCCGCGCAGGGCCGAAACTTCATCACACCAAGAAATATGAAATTATAGAAAATACATTAACAATAATCCAACAAAAGTAATTAAATATATTAAAATGGTTACTGTGGCTCAACCTTCAGAGATAAACATACATCATCGTCAACTTTTTAATAGATTTTTTAAAAGACAGTATTTTTGTAAAACATAGTTTTTATGTCTCATAAAGTTGAGTCAGCACAAGCCATGTAAACGTTCAGGAAGCTCATTTTGGGCGACCTTATCTAAAAACGACATAATTTCTTTGACAGTTGTTATTAATATAGCAGAATAAATAACATGTCAAATTGAAACGTATTTTAATATCTTAGTTTATATCAAGAAAATTACAAATATGAGAAAAAAAGTAACCTATGTTCATCCGAAGATCCTCAAGTATCTCTATATGAATATTTTATCACTATTGAATTAGCGGTTTGGCCCTAATTGTGTAAAAGATAGACAGACAGACAGAGTTACTTTCGAATTTATAATATAGGTATGGATAGTTAAGTCGAAGATTGACCATAATAGACACTACATACATATGAAGAGATAGAGGTACACTGCAGAAATTTAATATACGAGGAGCATTCAATGTTTTTCAGTATCGATATGATTTACTAAGACAATGTTGAAGAAAATTGAGCACCACGCTGTGATTAAATTCCTTATTAAACAAGAAAAAAAATCAAAAAACCATTCAAGAATCTTCATTATCTACTGTTGAAATGTACTCAAGTGAATTTAAAAGGGGCAGAGAGACTATTGAAGACGACCTCGTCCGTGCGGCCCAGTTACTGCCTCTACGGATGAAAATGTTATAAAAGTTACTTGTTTTACTTAAAGATGCCCAAATGAAGGAGATGACTAACTTTCCTATCGGTACTATATAAACTATTCGTCATAGCAACTTTAAACTTTCAGAAGTTAGTGCGTGGTGGGTACCATGTGGGTGATTGCTCATAGTGCCACAGAAACAAGTGCGAGTCGAGTGATGTAGGGAGTTATAGAGCTCTGTGGTGAAAATGCTTTGAGTATTTTCGAATATTTCACAACTTGGCGTAATTTAAGGGAAGAAATTAAAGAAAAAGACGTGGCAAATTGGCTGTCGGTGCTTTATTTCTCCGTGTCAACGTTCCACATGACGCGTGTTTCCAAGGCTAATGTTCGAGATTGTGGCTTTGAAGACATCAACCACTCACCCTATAGCCCAGAGTTATACCTATATAGCACCTAGTGTTCCGAAATTTGAAAATAATGTCCGTGGAAAACGATTTGATGATAAAGGGCTGAAGGCGGCTTTTGTTAAATGTGCATTTAGGCAAGGCACTAACTTTTTACTGTTTAAGGCAGTAACTTTTTACTGTTTTATTTAAATTGAATTATTTGCCTAATTATTAAAAATCAGCTTCGAGCTGCATCCCAGACGCGGCTGAGTAGGCAGAGGGAACTTAGTGTTATGACACGCTGTTCCCCATTTTCCGCCGAAAGCGCAGGGGCACAAGCGAGCTAGACTACTGTTAACGCGTTAAGTTGTTGTTTCGATGTCTACTCGAGAAGATGACGCTTTGCGTCGCTTTTCCCTTGTTATCAGAATGAGGAAAAGAAATGGAAAGAATTCATGTGTTTTAAATTATTATTTAACATAACATAAATAAAAAACATTCTATTGTTCACCATTTATTTTGAAGACTAAAATACGACATTTAGGATAATTTTATAATATTAATAAATTATTTGGCTTTGGTACTTGTAATATCTAACAGATCTTTAAAGTTTTTGTGTAGATATCTAATAACAGTATACAAGATATATTTTATCGTAATTATTAATACTAATATTTACATTAGATTGATTTGTAATATATATATTTTTAAAAATAACTATTATGAGACAATTAACATTTTTGTATTAATTTCTATATTTATTCATATCTCACATTTTTGATTAATGGTTTACATCTCTTGACTGTAAAGCCATCGAGTTAATTATTTACATAAATTATATAAATATAGTGTTCCATATTTTATTTTTACATATTTTCCGCAATTATACAGGGTTTACAAGAAATTATATTCTTAACTTTACGTAAGTTTAGCTATCTGGGACCATGTCATTAAGAAATGTTCTTTATGTGGACATTATATACACGTATGAAAAGCTTGATAAAATAATAAAAAAAAATGTAATCTAAATAAATAAGATATAATGTATCTATACAAGTTTTTCTTTTAGTTCATAGCTGCGGAACATTGAATAAACTGTAATAATACCTACATATCTATTCATAAATAAGTTTTAAATAATAATTTAATTAAGTACCTATAGGCGGGCAGTTGTGATTTGGCATAAAACATAAAGCGAAAATATTCTAACTCTTATTTTAAAATTAAATTAAATCAGCTTCACGCTGTATTCCGCACTCAGCAGGGTAGCCAGAGAGACACTCCGTTCTCCACTTTTCGCCGAATTTTGGAGCCATTGTGTGTTGAGTTGGCGGAACTCTACCACGCTCTTTGCCTCGACACCAGAGTGAAAAAATAGAAATACAAATTTAAATAAATATTTCATTTCCTCGAGTGGGGATCGAACCCACAACCGTTGCGTTACAGTCACACCCTTATGCCCCTGGGTCACGACGGCCTCAATTCTTATTTTAAAATATTAAATAAACTACAGAAAATATTCGTAAAAAATATTGTTAAGGAATATAGATTTTTAAAATAAAATATACACTGTACTATATCTACATGTGTCATTTGTATACAGTTATCTATAAACAATTTATAATCTATATTTAATAATACAAATAAATACATAAATAGTGGCGCCAGCGCCAGCCATACGAATAATAATTAATTAAAACTTAATACATAATGACTATTAAAGTTTTAAAATAATATTTACATTCGAGTAGTTATAGTATCGCTATTTTCTTTGACTTCCTCTTTTCTCCTATCTTTATTTCTACTTCTGAAGAAGGAGCCGGTGGTGACAGATCGTAGTCTGAAAGAACCAGGTGTTCCATTTGCCACAGATGTTCTAGAACCGTTAGTTTCTTCTTGAATCTTCGGACGACCTATCTCTGTTTGGCCTGGATCGATATGAGAAGCTCGCCGCTTTGAGTCTTGCGCTGATGCCTGTCACACACATATTTAAAATATAATTAGTTTAAAGAATACAATTTTTCGCTATAAAAAATCTTACGGAGTTTAAAATACGCATATTTTTATTGTTTAAATGTTGTGTTAAATAATAAAGCATATTTTCCTTGGCTATTTATTATATTGAGCGGTATCATCTTCGGAGTTTTAGACATAAAAAATGGTTTACAGGAATTTTGATAGTTTATTTTTTTTAGTTCTTCTCTTGTTTTTCATCCTTCAACTGTAATACCATTCCTTACAAGAATACTATAGGTAACAAAACACTCCATACAAAATAGTAAAAAGAATCAACAATCTATTGGTACGGTCGATGAGGCGTAGCCGCCCTGAAGTTAGATGTAGATAGCTGCACAGATTTAAATTTATATTTCCATTTCTTCGCTATGGTGTCGAGGCAAAGCGCGGCGTTGAGTTCTGCCACTCAACACGCAATGCCTCCAGAATTGGTAAAAAGTGGGGAACAGAGTGTCTTAACACTAGATTCCCTCTGCCTACCCTGCTGTGTGCGGGATACAGCATGAAGTTGATTTTTTTAAATTATTTCCAGTCAACTTCAAGGCGACCATAACACGCTGAGCGTACTGTACATAGAATAACGTGAACTCACCCAGCTTGGTCCCAGCGAGCGCGTGCTCGGCGCAGGCGTGCGCGGCGGTGGGCGTGTGCGGCGCCGACACGCTGGCGGCCACGGGCGGCGCCGCGTCGGGCCGCCGCGCCACCATGCTGCTGGAGTACGGCCGGATCGAGTCCGTGCCGTTGCTGGAAGTGGGGAGATTACAATGTTGTTGATAAAATGTTCTAAAATATGTCCTAATGGCATGTATGAAGAGGTTGATGACAGTGGACGAGGTTCCTATCCATAATTTCCTCAATCAGAGGCCAGTCGTGGCGCAGGGGTACAAAGTGTGACTTTAAACGCGACTGGTTGTGGTTTTGTACCCACTCGAGGAAATGATATATTTATTTAAATTTATATTTTCATTTTTTTAGCTCTGGTATCAAGGCAAAGCGCGGCATTGAGTTCCACCACTTAACTCCGGCGTTGAGTGCAATAAATTGAGAATTCAGCGGCAATTGGAAAAGGAGTGCAGTAACATTAGGTTCCTTCTGCTCAGCCTGTTGCTGGCGAGATACAGCTTGAACCTGAAAACAAAAACGTTTTTTTGCTGTTAACAGCGTGAAACTAAAATGAATAAAATAAATTACCAAGTGTGCGTGTGTCGGCTGCGTGAGTGGAGGTCCTTAGGCCGCCGAGCGCTAGGCGCGGTGCCGGCGCGCATCGCCCTCCGCCCTTGGATGTTGCCGTCTAATGCTATAAAATTGTGGATAAATCTTATTTATATAAATAAATGTTTTTTATATACTAAACGAAGCAGACATTAATGTAAATTGACAAAAAAATTAAAATGTTAACTAAAAAAATTAAATGCTACAGATTGTATGTGTGAATCGAAATTGTGCAATTTTGTCGATCAATAAAACTTTGTAGTTTTATACTTTTTAATAGGAACGGAGTGTCTCAAAACTAGGTTCCTTTTCCCTCCCTTATCTATGTGCGGAGTATAGCGTGAAGCTAAGTAATATCTATAAAAATATGATTGCAATGAATATAAAACCAGACTAACCAAGAAACCTTACTCACCCTGCGCGGGCGCATCCCTGGGGTGTGTATAGATGCGCTTCCTCGCTTGCAGCATGGTGTACACGAGCGCGGCGAGCGAGCGCGGCGGCGCGGGCGCGGGCAGCGGGCCGGCCCCGCGCGCGCGCACGCTGCTCACCCACCACGTCTCCATGCGCCCTTTGCCTTCTCTAACTAAGACACCTCACTCACCCTGCGCGGGCGCATCCAGGGGGTGTGTATAGATGCGCTTCCTCGCTTGCAGCATGGTGTACACGAGCGCGGCGAGCGAGCGCGGCGGCGCGGGCGCGGGCAGCGGGCCGGCCCCGCGCGCGCGCACGCTGCTCACCCACCACGTCTCCATGCGCCCTTTGCCCTTCACTTCCACCGCGCCTCGTGCTTCCAGCCCGTAGCCGCGGCGTTCTAACACCTGCATTATTTTGGATATTTAATTATCTGTGTCATTTTGAAGTCATTGTTTGTTTTATGTAATAACTAGCGGCTCGCCCACGGCTTCGCCCGCTTAAAATACATGATTATTTATTTAATAAGAAGAATTGATTGACAACTATAATGACGTCTATTATGATTTTTTTACGACATTATCGACAAAGAATTTTCGATTGTTTTAAATAAAAAATACGACCATTGTTGATATTCGATATTTATAAAATATACATAAAGCTAAGTATTTATTACACGTATATATTTTTGTAACTTTATGTTCTTTTTACCTATATAATATACTCTGTTAAATGTGCTGATGTCAGTGAATAATTTAATTTACTCATTCAGAAACAGCCTTAAATGTTAAATTATTGATGTGATAATCTCTGATACCTGTAATAATTGCATATTCACCCCTGTACAGTTTTTAAATTAGTTACATATATTATATGAACGAACCAACCAAAAAATCTTTGTATTTACTTGATATTTCTTTCAAGATCGTTCTTTATCTCTGTGTTGAATTAANTGAAAGTACTGAACCGATTTACTTGAAAATTTCACTAATTGCTTTGTTTTAACTCAATTAGTGAAATTTTCAAGTAAATCGGTTGAGTACTTTCGGAGAAAAATGTGGACAAAAATATATCGATAGACAGACAGATCGACAGACAGACAAGAAAATAAAAAAAATATTTTTGCTTTCTATTATTCTTTTTAAGTGTCCCTCCATCCATTTCAGTCAAAATTACTAAATGTACAGACAAAATATTTTTACTGTCTTATGATATATAGAGATAAAGTAAGAAAATATACAAAAGTAAAAAAGATATTTTATCAAATCTGCGCTAATCCATGCCATCTTCAGTTAACTTCAGGGCGGCCACGACTTATTGACCGTACTGTAAATGTTGTTTAATTTTTCCGACAAATTTTGTTGTATGTAAAGTTTCTGGGATGAGCACGGCCCACCCACCTACCTACTGTACTAATTGCGTTGATACGTAATTATAGATTTGATTGGTATCAAGTTAGATGGAACAGTGGGGGAAACGGAAATTGATATTGCGAGGCTAAAAAACGCTGGGAAAAAAGAAAATTTTAATCATATTTCATTAAATATATCAGCTTCATGCTGTATCCCGCACACAGCAGGATAATCAAGGGGAAACTAGTGTTGAGTGGTGGAGCTCAACGTCGCACTTTGCCTCGACACAGGAGCGAAGAAATGAAAAACTAATTAAAAGCTAACAAAATATCTCTATCGTACCTGTTTTGTATACTTCGTAACTTGAATACGATCCATAGCACCAGTGGACTCCATACGTGATGCTTCATTCACCGTGTTGCCCCATATGTCGTACACTGGCTTTCGGGCGCCGATGACACCGCCCACGAGAGGACCACAGCTTATACCTTAACAAAAGTATATAAAAACGTGAGTAGGTATGCTCCTTTCTTAAGACGTGATTAATAAAACAAATACTTTATTTTATAGCTGATATCTTTAAACATCGTCCATATTATGGAAGGCTAACAGAAAGAAAATAGAGAAATAGCCTTATTTTTTTATTTTATAGTTAATTTCAATGTTATAGTTTTTATGGTTAAAATTAGTACCTGTTCATACCGGTCTCATTCTGCAGTAGATATGCAGGGTAGGCAGAGGGAACCTAGTGTTAAGATATTTCGTTCTAGAACTAGTAGCCTCGAGACAAGAGGGAAGAAATGAAAATATAAATTTAAATAAATATTTTATATCCTCGAGTAGGGATCGAACCCACAACCAGTCGCGTTTATAGACACACATTGTGCCCCTGCGCCACGACTGGCATTTTTTTTAATAACATTTTTAATACTAATTTATTTAATGACAATTATAAAATATATAAGACTTACCTACTCGCAAGCCAAATTTGTTAAAGCTGTGTTTGTTGATGTCTTCGAGCGCTTCTCGAATTGCGAACGCGTAGTCCACCAGAGCGCAGAGGTGGTCGCAGTCGTCGTCCGCTGTCTGGAATGAAAAGTAAATTTTTAACACTCTGATACTCTAATGTAAGTATTAATTGCCTAAATTACATATCTACGAATGAAAACAGTATCTCAAGTTCGATCTCAGACTTGAGAAAGGTTTATAAATACCGGCCTATTACTGTGGACTTGTGGACTGTTGCCAGTTGTGCCATTCGATATCCATAAAAACGGTGGAAAGTGATATATTTTAAAGGCAAAAATGTATGCAATATAATTGTGCACTGATCAAAAAGTTTTATTTTCTTTTCTATCGAATGATTTTTCGGACTGCTTTAAATCATAATTTGTTGAACTAAACAGTTTATCTAGCTATCATTCCCAAAAGTATAGAAGTGGTACTGAAATGTCAATTAATTTTAAAGTTTATAAAGAAAATTATTAGTTACCGCCAATAATATTGGTGTTGGGTAGTTTTTAAATTTTGAGTTAATGTTGAACTGATGCGCATGTTTTGTTTTAATAAAATAAAATAGCGTTAGTCGTTTTTCTTTTTCTTTTGAATCACTATATTCTTTTAAATAAATCAGCTTCACGCTTAAAGAAATATTTCACTTCCTCGAGTGGGGATCGAACCCACAATCAGTCGATTTTACAGTCGCACTTTGTGCCGCTGCGCCACGACAACAACGTTAACATAACATAATCATGTTATAGAACCTTTTTTATCTTTCTTTTCTTACCTTGTGATTGGGATTAAGTCCAGACGCAGCCATATAGGTAGCGGCAATCGTTTTTATTTTCTCTATACTCTTGAACTGCGGTTGCATTAGTAACTTGTCGAAATCAACTAAAAACAAATATTAAAGAATTATTATTATTTAAGCTTAAGACTAATAATAAAATGGTAAATATAAATCGATTGGTACATTACAAATGATTTCGTTAAGCACCCTCATGCAGTCAACCGCTTTTTGCTCAGAATAGAACTCGTGGAAATTTGGTATCCCTGCGAACATCACTCCGACCTCGTCACGCCATTGAGAATATAGTTCCTGTTACCAAATAATAATTAATTTTAACACAGAAACTTCAAACTAAAATAAAACTTGAATTGTGCGAGTGTCTAAACACTATGCTCCCTCGTTGTGTGCGGCATATAGAGTGAAGCTTTGAACTTAAAATAAAAAATAACTGAAAAGTGTGACTTTGGGATTTAAATTCAAATCGATCATTGTCAGTTAGAATTTATTGAATTATTTTCTATAGCTCATGTATGGAGTAGCAGAAATTATATGCTTGAGCAGAAAATGTAGGAAGAATGACACTAGGTTCTTTATGCATAAACTGCAAAATAATGAAAAAACGTTAAGGAAAAAACCGACATATGAATCCGTTGACTTTATTTTTCTGCTCAATATTAGACATTAAGATTAATCAATTAACTCACATCTGGACACCTATCCTTGCTCAGAAAATGATTAACAACATGGTCTGGCAAGATATGCTTCAGGAGATGTCTATTAGTCCTCTGAGTGTCTTTCATTTCCCTAAGATCGGTCTCCGCTTGCAACTTCCATAGAAAATCGAGTCTCGAGGTCACTTCCACTAACCTCGCGTGGTATACGACTATTACCAAAAACATTATCATCAAGATTGTCATTTGTATGTAGAAACGAAGAGGGCTGAAATTGATTAGAAAATGTTAGGTGGAGAATGAGTTAATTATCTTTAAATGTGATCTTTAGTTTTATCGTAAGAGAACATAATAAAGAAACATTGTGGCCGTCGGCACAAGCGTGCGGCTGTAAACGCGGCGGTTGTGAGTTCGATTCTTTCTCGGGGGGAATGAAATATTTAATATTTTCAGGTCCTCGCTCAAGTACCAAGGCAAAGCGAGGTATGGAGTTCTGCCACTCAAATTTCCATGATCTCTCAGCTTACTCTGCTAGAAAGAAAAAATATATTACGTGGCTTCTATATACCTATACCATTTAAAGTACTATAGATAAATAATATGAGACTTTATGATACCCGGACGCTTATTTCACTAACACTCCTTTCCCCATTTTCAGCGCAGCACTGCGTGTTGAGTGACGAGTAATTCCCACCGTCTAACTATCAAGGCTCATGAGATAAAGAAGGTATTTCGCGAGCCTTAGTAATAGGGTCCCATTTAATCCTGTTCCCTACCCTAAAAAATAAAAACACACTAAGCTGACACCACTTACCTATCATCCATTTCTTCATTATCATTTTTATAGTACGACAGTAGCAGAACTGCATACATAGCCACATTAATGATTGCCAGCAAGGTTTTTATCAAGTAATACAGTTTCAATATCGAGGTCAAGGCCACGAGGCACAGGATCCAAGTGAACACCACATATTCAGGCTTATAGCATTCTCCTATCAGCTCTTCGTATACAACCAGGTCGTTCTCGAGGCCGGTGGTGTTGGTTGCGTTTGCTATCGCGTTAGGCATCGTCAGTAATGGGCATATGTAGAGTTTAGTTGTGCTGAAATTGAAATTAATGTTTTGAATTTTGTTTTCTTTTGAGGCCAGTTGAGATTAAGGGGCACGCGGGTACTGTAAACGCAACGGGTTGTGGGTTCGATTTGCAATCGAGGAAACGAAATATTTATTATTTTCATTTCTTCACTGTGGTACCGGGGCAAAGCTCGGCAGTGAGTTCCGCCACTCAACATTACATGCCTCTAGGTTCCCTCTGCGTATCTTGCTGTGTGCAGGACAGCCAAAGGCAGAGGACAAAGGTATAGAACAGAGGCAGAGGCAGAGAGCAGAGGTACAGGAAAAGGGAATGCGAATCTGATTGAATCTAGTTGAATATATATTTTTTAATTTTCATTTTTTCACTCTGCCACCAAGGCAAAAGTCCGGCATTGACTTTCGCCACTCAACACGCAATGCCTCCAAAATTATATATTTTTATCATTTAAAATAAAATTTTAAAACAAAACAACAATAAAAAACAAATAGAACTCACCTAGAAATCGACATAATGGTAACAAAACAACATATATGGACGTTCCTTCGCATCCTGTTCCCACTCAGTCCGGCTGAGAACTGTGCGAGGCGAGGCAGTGCTCGGGGGAACTCCTCCGCCATCACCACCACGAAGGACACGGCCAGCGCCAGCGTCATTATTAGTAACGTTACCACTAGTACGAAGCAACTGGAAAAAAAGTTTTAGAGAAAACGTATGAGGCCAGTCGTGGCGCCAGTGGCACGAGGTATGACTGTAAAACCGACTGGTTATGGGGAACGGAGTGTCTTAACACTAGGTTCCCTCTGCCTACCCTGTTGTGTGCGGGATACTGATTTTTTGATTTGTATAAAAATATTATGTAACGGGATTTGAAACGGCTTCTTGGAAAGCGTACTAGCGCTCTGTTGTCTAAAAAGTGTTTTTATTTTCTAATTGCGGAATAGTACTTTAAAAATCTTAAATAATATAGAACTTTAAATTACTTTATGTGTTTTGTTTTATTTATCGTGTATTTTAAGTAATTTTATTTCAATTATACGAAAAAAAATTACATTATGGCCGCCGTAAGAAATGAAAATATTAATAATCGATTACATAAAATACTACTACTACTTAAAATACTGTCCATAACCTAGCCTAGTGGCGCAAGGGCTTAAGACTGTAAACTCGATAGGTTGTGGGTTCGGTTCTCACTCGAAGAAATGAAATATTTAATACATTCTTTTTTCGCTCCGGTAACGAGACGTAGGTCGACATTGAGTACCGCCACTCAACACGCAACGCCTCCGCAAATCTGCGGAAAGTGGAGAACGGAAGTTTCTTAATGGGAACGGAGTATCCCAACACTAGGATCTCAGGTTCCTCTGCGTACCCTGCTATGTGCGTTATACAGCGTTATACAGCGTGAACTTAAAAAACAATACTTACTTAAAATGTATAATATATTGCACAGCGACAATAAACAGCCACAGAACCAAACAGCACATGACGTTGGATTTGAAAGTTTTCTCGTCGAGTTGTCCAAAGCGAGAGTCCAAAGACGCGCGTCTGAAGTGCAGGGACCAGGGCTTCATGTGCTCCACGCGCATGCGGCGGTTACTGCTCACTTCTATCGAATTTATTATATCGTCTTCCTGAAAATGTATGTTATATTATTAATAAGTTTTTTCTAGCTTCACGCTGTATCCCGTGTAGCAGTGTAGGCAGAGGGAGTCTAGTGTTAAGACTCTCCCAATTTTCCGTTAAAGTTTTTGAGGCATTGAGTGTTAAGTGGCGGAACTCGACGCCGCGGTTTGATTATAAGATTTCAAAAAATATTAATTGATTGTAAGATTAAAAAATATATTGATTTTACGCATTTATAAATAGTGACATATTCCAGGTAATGGTATTCTACTATTTAATAAAAAATTAGATATTTTTTATTCACTGTTTTTTATCGTAATGCTGTATTGGTTAAGACACTCCGTTCCACACTTGCCGACAAATTAGAGATATTATATGTTGAGTTGCGTAATTTAACGCCGCCAACCAGAACGAGGAAATGAAAATAATTTAAATCTACACTCGCAACAAATAAATGTCATAATCGTTGCGTTTAGAACGGACAGACGCAGTCCCACCGCGCCACAATGAAAAAAGGCGAAAAATAGAAAAGGGAATTATAGTGACTATGTAGACTAATGATTTTCTCCATAAATAGGTTCTCTCAGCCTGAGAAAAATGGAAATTTTGTATCATAAAAGTAAAATACCTCTGATAATGAAGCTATCTCGATATCCTGTCCGTTCTCCACGTCGTCCTGTTTACCGCAACGTCGTTGTCGCAACGCCGCAGTGGCGCCGCTTTGGAAATACTGTAAATAAAACATTAATTACAATTATTTCTAATATTTTTTAGCTTTACGCTGTATCCTGCACATAGAGGCAGTTCAAGTATTACGTAAGCACTGTAGGGGGGCGGGAGGGTCTTGGTATTGCTTATTTTTGATGACATGGAGGGTGGAGGGGTCTAGCTAGTAATTACGTAAGCAGAAGTTATTTATTTTTTCATATATATTATGGCTATATTTGGTAGACGTATGTATGGTAGATGATATAACTATCTTATAATATAATATATAAGTTTATTATATCTATTTAGCGGGAATGGCACATTGTCAAGAGTCTAAATTTGAAATTTTATAAAAATCTGTGGCGATTTAAGGATTTTTCCATACAAACTTTCAACCTCTTATTTGCACCCTTAGGGGATGAACTAAAATAAACCAGGAAACACGTGTTCAATGAAATATTTTTAAGAGTCTGAATTTAAAGTTTTATAAAAATCGGTGCTGATTTCAATTTTTTTTCCATACAGACTTTCAACCCCTATTTCATCCCTTTAGGGTTAAAATTTTTCAAATTCCCTTTTTAGTGGATTTCCAGAATTCGAAAATATAAATCTGTCCAAATTTCACGTTTCTACTATCAGCAGTTATGGACGTGCGTGCGTCTTACCTCAGTCAGTGGGAACGTGTCCTTTTATATATGTATCAATAAAAAATACTTTAAAAAAAATAATATATGCCTATGTTTACGTAAGCATTGGGGGAAGGGGTAAAAGGATTGCTTATTTTTGATGACATAGGGGGTCAATAATTGCAAAAAAACTGCTTACGTAATACTTGAACGGCCCCATAGAAGGGTTTGCAAAGGGGACCTGGGAACCTATTACTAAAACACTCCGTTGCTATTAAAACACTTCCGTTCTCCACTTTTTGCCTTGTTTCCAAAGCGATAAAAATGTAAAATATTTCATTTCTCGAGTGGGAATTGACCCCACAACCTGTTGCGCTTACAGTCGCATGCTTGTGCCCCTGCCTGCATGCGCATGCCGGTTCCCTCGGCCTTCCTTGCAATGTGCAAGATACAGCGTGAAGCCGAAAAAAAAGAGAACTTACATTCTGAAATGGCATTTCAGGGATCCAATCTGTAGTAGTTTCGTCCTCAATGCTGCCGCTTGGACATCGCGTTATACTTTCACTTTGGGTTACTTGTTGTTGAATACTGTCAAAAGAATATTAAAAATATTATACAACCCCTTTAAATTTATTTGATTCAATAATCATTCCTTCTGTACATTTTGATATATTATTTTAAGCAATAAATAATGTAATTAAATTAATGAAAGACAATTTAAAATATAGTAGTGAAATAAAAATGAAAAAAACCAGACAAGCGCGAGTCGGGCTCGCCCACCGAGAGTTCCGTAACAAAATTCCGTCTTCCGTCAAAATTGGAGTCTCGAGCTTTTTTACCTGATACTTCACTTGAATAAGCGGCATTAATATCAAACTGTATCCCCCTTTTAAGGCTATCATTTTTTAGGATTTTACCACTATGGGTTTCAGATTTTTTCCTGAACTAGTACTACCTGTAGATGTTAGCTGCCTAATTTTATAATTCTAGATTAACCGGAAGTAATATCAGAATTCTTTATATTGCCGAAATACGCGTTTTTTTACATTTTTTTCAGGAAATCATGGGGCCGCAGATTTAGGTTTGAATTTCAACTCGATATTACCCAGCGTTCTTGACATAAAAGCTCTTGACACAGATACAGACAGACGGAGAACAAAGTGATTTCATAAGGTTCCTTTTTTCCTTAAAAGAGTATGGAACCTTAAAAATACTAGAAAGTAATCAATATTTTTTGAAAATATTGCACATTTCAAAAAGAAAAATAAAAAAAAAATATTACAATTAAACAAAAATCACAAAAGTTCCTTATGTTCATAAGTAACATTCTGTTAAAAATATACCAAGAATATAATTACTAAAGTAGTATTTTAAGTACTATTAAATATTTAATAGTATTTTAAGTTCTAGTTGTTTTGACTTACTTATTGACAGATTTATTTCTGGTCCGTCGCGGGTGTTCCGTGGCTTTAATGAGGTACGTGGTAATGTTCAGTTCCCGCAAATGAGAGTCCCTGGTCTCCCCCTCACCGGGCTCCACTTCGAATGCACCGTTAAGACACTCCATTGTCGCTGAAGAGATGTGGACGCGACTGGAAGTAGATTCGAGCACAACTTATTATTAAAAAAAAAATAAATAAATCAGCTTAACGCTGTATCCCGCATACACCGAGGTAGGCAGAGTGTGAAACTCAATGCCGGATTTTTGCCTAGTTGCCAGAATTGTAAATATTTTTAAATAATAATTTTGCGCCACAATTGAGGCCAGTTGTGTGAAATATTTATTTACATTTATATTTTCATTTCTTCGCTCTGATGTCGAGGCGAAGCGCGGCGCTGAGTCCCGCCACTCAACACGCAATGCCTCCAAAACTCGGCGGAAAGTGGGAAACGGAGTGTCTTAACACTAGGTTGCCTACCCTGCCGTATGCGGGCTACAGCATGAAGCTGAAAAAAAAATTCATTCCCTCGAGTGGGAATCGAACCCACAAAAACCTCATTACAGTCACACCCTTGTCACCCCGCCGTCAAGGTCTCACATTATATATTTTTTTAATATTTTATGAGTTTTGTGAAATTGAACGGTAGTCACATAGCTTAGTATTTTTAGCTACCCAGGTACTATCTTATGAAAGAAAAAATAGTTTATTTATACTTCTAAATAATTAAATTGTATTTAATAGTATTTTCTAATGTCATATAAAAGTTAATAGGAAATTATTATACAAAACAAATCTATACATTTAAAGCTTACCCGGGTAATCCCCCACTCTCCATATGATTAGCTAGCGTGACGTCATACGACCAAAGATCGAACTGCCACTTGAGAAGGCCGAGCACGCCGCAGAGCACTGTGCCGCTGTGTATACCGATTCTCATGTCTAAGTCCACCTGGGAATCGACATGAAAAATCTAAAAATAAATATATTGTGAAATAAAGTTTTAGTTCAAATTTATCTGACAAGGAAGCAGTCCTAACATTTAAGTTTTATTGAAATTATTGTATCAAAAATGTTATAGCTACGCAGGTAAATGTCAATATTTTTTAATATATTCTTTGTTTCTGTTCTTAAAACAAAAACCAATATTATAGAATACAATAAAAAAATATATGTTAATGTTATCATTTTAGTTTACGAGTATATTTAAATTGCCATCAATAAAATACATTTTGTAAGAAAAATATATTCTGAGTGCCTCTTATGCACTTTATAAAATTTTAATCTTTCATCCCATTATATTATATTAAATTATATTATTCCCATTATATATCCCACTAGCGGCTCGCCTACGGCTTCGCCCGCTTAAAATACATGAGTATTAATTTAATAAGCAGAATTGATTGACAACTATAATGACTTCTAATATGATTTTTTTACGACATTATCGTCAAAGAATTTTTGATTGTTTTAAATAAAAAATACGACCATTGTTGATATTTGATATTTATAAAATATACATAAAGCTAATTATTTATTACACGTATATATTTTTGTAACTTTATGTTCTTTTTACCTATATAATATACTCTGTTAAATGTGCTGATGTCAGTGAATAATTTAATTTACTCATTCAGAAACAGCCTTAAATGTTAAATTATTGATTTGAAGGATTCATAATATTCTTTGTAAAATAACTGTAATAATTGCATATTAACTCCTGTACAGTTTTTAAATTAGTTACATATATTATATGAACGAACCAACCAAAAAATCTTTGTATTTACTTGATATTTCTTTCAAGATCGTTCTTTATCTCTGTGTTGAATTAATTACGACTTCTTTCAAATGACGATAACTTTTTTTTTAATGAACCGATTTTGATGAACTAAACTTTAGTAGTTAAGTTGAGTTAAAACAAAGCAATTGGTGAAATTTTCAAGTAAATCGGTTCAGTACTTTCAGAGAAAAATGCGGACAAAAATATGTCGACAGACAGACAGACAGACAGACAGACAGACAGGAAATTCAAAAAAAATCTTTTTGCTTTCTATTATTCTTTTTAAGTGTCCCTCTATCCATTTCAGTCAAAATTACTAAATGTACAGACAAAATATTTTTACTGTCTTATTATATATAGAGATTATATTATATTATTATAAAAAATCAGTAAGAATACACAGCAGGGTAGGTAGGCAGAGGGAACCTAGTGTTCTGGAGGCATTGCGTGTTGAGTGGCAGAACTCAACGCCGCGCTTTGCCTCGATCATATTATATTATCTTACAAAAACATATAAGTAATAATTGTAAAACCTGTTTGTTGTATCGCACGTCGCGTATGACGCGTATCATCTGCAGGCCCATGTTGACGCAGCAGAAGGCGTGGTCGGCGCGGCGCTCCGGCAGCCCGCTCACGCAGAAGTAGCAGTCGCCCAGCAGCTTTATACGCAGGCACTTGTTCTCCTGCGGAAGTGGAGTTCAGGTGATAGACTTAGATGTGATTTAAGAAAAACATAGATGATGCCAATGAAGGTTCATTTTTAGTAAATTTGAAGAATTCAAATTTTAGATTTTAATAAAAATCTTATATTGTGCAGAAATTACAGCGTAACGTTGAGTGGTAGAACTCAATGCCTCGCTTTACCTCGGCACCGGAGCCAGGAAATGTAAATATTAAATATTTCATTTCCTCGAGCGGGAATTGAACCCACCACCTGCGCTACATATGTTCTCATTTAATTATAAGGGATTTTTCTTATAAAACATATATTTATAAGTAAAATTACTAACCGAAGCTAATCTATCGAAGCGGGCGAACAGTTCGTTGAGTAACTTAACGAGATCCTGTGCGCTGCATTTACTGGACAGCTCTAAATATAAAATAAAAAAACTTATTTTTACTATTTCTAAAGGTAGAAGGTTGAGGTGAAGGAGAAAAAAGGAAAAAGGTTAAGTAATACTAAAATATATTTCCCAATAACACGAAACATATATTATGCAATAATTAATGAAATTGTCAATAAGCGGGTTGTTTAAATAATAGCAAAATTATTTTTATCTAAATTGGTTATATTTAAGGTCAGTTAAAAATAAAGGCATTGCTTTAAGTGGGTTACTCAACGCCGCTCTTTGTTACAGCGAGGAAATGAAAATATTAAATAAAAAATATATTTATAAAAACAAAAATCGCGCTTGCATAAAACTAAAAAGAAAATAAAAAAGCCCAATAGTTTATTGGGATTAACAGTCGACTGTAACAATCTAAGAACAATTGGGCTGCTAATACGAATCTAACGATAGCTCAATTATGTAAATCCGTTCAGCAGTTCTGGAGATATGAGGTAATAAAGAATATTACATACATACAAGATACGCGCGAAAAACAGAACCCTTCCTTAGCAGTCGGGAATAATACATTTCCCTGAGTGGGAATCGACGCACAATCCGTGGCGTTTACCGTCCCACTTTGCGCCCCTACGCCTCGACTGGCGTCAATAGATAAACATTACACGATATTAATATAGAAAAATATTATAATAACATAGTAAAATATTATATCGATAAAATATTAGTTTACCAGTGAATCCTTTAATATCTGCAAACAGTATGGAGACGTCCTCATGTCGCTGTATGTACAGGTTATTGAATTGCTGCTCTTGGAATTCCCCTCTCACTTTCGACACGTGACTAGAAATCTGTTTCGCCAAAAAGTCTGGAATCACTGGAATATAAATGAGGTATTTTAAATTTGGTCTTGTTTCATGCAAAACACGTAGAAAATATATGTCTCGAATCTTTCTTTTGAATTGATGTAGAAGTTTGTAGTGAAATAATAATATTTATATTATTTGCTAATTTGAGATCATTTTATATATAAAAAGATGAGGCCAGTCGTGGCGCATCGGCACGAGGTGTGACTGTAAAACCGACTGGTTATGGGTTCGATCCCCACTCGGGGAGATGAAATATTTACCTAAATTTATATTTCCATTTTCTTCGCTCTGGTGTCGAGGTTAAGCGCGGCGTTGAGTTCTGCCACCCAACACGCAATGTCTCCAGAATTCGGCAGAAAGTGGGGAACGGAGTGTCTTAATTAGGTTCCCTGTGTCTACCCTGCTGTGTGCGGGATACAGCATGAAGCTGATTGATTTGATTTATAAATAAAAAGGATTAAGAAACCTAAGTCAACCAATAATCAAGGCCAATAACTGCAAAATTAACGACATTTAAATATGTCTTCATCTAATTAATATAGTAATAGTCTCTACTAATATGATAAAGTTGAAGAGGAATACCGTCGTGGCGCAGCGGCACAAGCGTGTAGACTATAAACGCGACGGGTAGTGGGTTTGATTACCATAAATATTTTATATTTCCATTTCCTCTCTCTAACTCTAACGAGGCAGAGTGTGACGTTGAGCTCCAGAATTCGACTGTAAGTGAGGAATGGAAGTGTCTTTATGATAGGTTCTCCGCCCATCCTGCTGTGCTATCTGCGGAATACAACGTGAATCTAAAAAAATACATATAGATTGTACCCATCGCCGGAGTTGCATCAGGAACTTAGAAGGCTCATGTATCAAATCGTTAAACTAAAAGTAGAAGCTAGTATCTTCATATAAAAACATACCACTTTGAAATAGCTTCCACTGCCGATCACTCTCCCGTTTCGTCCTTTGCCTCGTCACCATAGAGCGATGTGTTTCCAGAAACGCCTTCCTCTGCCCCCAGTCCGCGAGGTACTTCGCGTACATGCCCGCGAAGTTCACCGCCGTGTACAGCAGCGCGTTGCCGATCAAAAGTCTGGTGCCGCAGGAGTCCGCCTTCAAAATCATATATAAACAAGTTATGATACCTTGTGCTTCCTTCCGGTATTACCGAATTGTATTTAGTGCTTATATTATTTTTTATTTTTTTTTAATAACTAAAAATAATATACTATCTTAAATAATGCTTGGATGTGTATACGACATACATATAATAGTAATAATAAGCATCACGCTGTATTTGAGTTACACCAGTCAAAACGCTATGTCTTCAGAATTCGGCGGAAAGTGGGAAACGGAGTGTTTTAACACTAGGTTCCCTCTGCCTACTCTTCTGTTTGCGTGAAGCTAATTTATTTATTTTTATATTTCATTGTCCTAGTTGTTGAGATACTCCGTTTCTCACTTTCCGCCGGCAATTTTGGAGGCGTATAATTATATTTTTAAAATATATTTAAAAAAAAAACTTACAGCTTTCGGCGTCTCCTTCATAATTTCCTTAATATTAACAGCTGTGGTCAACACGTGGGAGATGGAGGACAGCAGGCCGATGACGATGCACCAGCCCAGGGACAGCGGCAGCATCGCGTACGGCACGAATATGATGAACAGCATGTACCACACTTGGTTCTCCGGCTCTTGGAAACCTATGCCTTGGCCGCTTAAGCCTGATAAAATAGAAAGTGTATCTGTATATAATGTTTTTTTTTTCGATATTATAAAAAAATCTTTTTTTTTTCTTTTTTCTTCACGCTGTGTGTCGTACATAAAAGAGTAGACATAGAGAACCTAGTGTTAAGACACTCCGTTCCCCAGTTTTAGACAAAATTTTGAGACCGCGCTTTGCCCTTTTACCAGAACGAAGAAATGAAAAAAAAATCAATAATTATATTAGTTTAAAGAAATGCTATACGAACATAGTATGATTTTAATGTAGACTTTAAAGTAATAATTAGTATAAATAAATTATATATTAGAGGCCAGTCGTGGCGCAGTGGCACAAAGTGTATTGTAAAACCGACTGGTTGTGGGTTCGATCCCCACTAGAGGAGATGAAATATTTACTTAAATTTATATTTCCATTTCTTCGCTCTGGTGTCGAGGCTAAGCGTGCCGTTGAGTTCTGCCACTCAACACGCAATGCCTCCAGAATTCGGCAGAAAGTGGGGAACGGAGTGTCTTACGACACTAGGTCCCTCTGCCTACCCTGCTGTGAGCGGGATACAGCGTGAAGCTGATTTATTGATTTTTTTTTTTTTAGTAATAAAGTAAAAGTTAGTTGTAAGTAAAACGGGAGTATTTTTAATTAATAATTAATTAATGTATAATAGTTCATTAGCAATACCTTGTGCTACCAGTAAGATCCACGTGGCCGCCGCGGCCCAGTGCAAATAGTTATTGGCGAAACACCTCCACCCTCCAAGCAGTATCACAGCTATATTCAATATGAGAAACGCCGCCGTCCACGCTATTTGATAATTGTCCGCGTCTGGTGAGGAGAATCAAACTTGTTTTAGCATCACGATTTGTCCCACACATACCTAGGTAGGCAAAGGGAACCTTCTAGTAAGACACTCCGTTCCCATTCGGATATTTCCGTTCTGCACTTTCCGCCGAATTCAACACGCAATGCATCAAAAATTCGGTATAAAGTTGGGGGATAGCGAAACTCAACGCAGTCCTTTACCTTGTTTCCAGAGCGAAAATTAAAATATAAAATATTTCATTTCCCACGAGCGGGAATCGAACCTCATGGACTCCATCGCACTGTTGTGAAAAAATAGAGAAAATCTAGTACCAGGACGATTCGTTCCCCATTTACCGATCGATTTCGATACATTGCGTGTTGACTCTCAATTGAAAGTCAACGTGGAAACTAATTAATTTCCCCAAGTTGAAATCGAACTCACAATAATTGACTTTCAGCCAACAGCTGACCCAATGCGCCACTAAGAAGATATTCAAATCTTTTCAGTAGTTTTCAGCGATTTACGCACACACACATCCAGCATTTTCTTTAATATCTATTATTTCATATTTTTAAAACAATAAAATACTACTAGTTTGATGACCTTGCATGTTGACAAAATAAAACTAAAACATACTTACTGTTACGCGGTGATAATGTGTAAATCAGCGTTAAGCATATCTAGAATAGAAAGAAAATACTTAATAACATATATACGATATTTTAAAATATTAATCACATATGTATTTCTATATAGAAATGGATAAATATTGAATTTTTAACTACAAAGTTTCAAAAGTTTCAAAGCTTCGTGACGTCTACGTCAGCAGCTTGAAACTCGAAATATTTTTTTTTTATTGCAAGAATACAAAAAAAGGCATAAAACATTATTTTTTTTCCTATAATCATTTTATTTTTACACGTAAAAATATAAACATTAAAAGTTTGTGTGTACGGAACATAAATAAACTAATATAAACATAAAATATAATATAATATAAACATTTAAAAATTTGTATAAACAACGTGGCGTAGAACGCCGAAGTTTGACATATAAGAGGATCCTTGGGGAGTGTAGAGGAGCACAGAAAATTATCCACGTAAACGGCTATAAAGGTGTTTACGTTTTATACCTTACGAGAACTAAGCTACGGCCACAAGTTGGGTCAAAGTATGTAATTCTACTTAGAGCTGTGGTTACCTTGAGTGCCAGGTCGACCACGTTGACCATTATAAGGGATCTTTGTCTTTGTCGCCTTGAGTACTTCTGATAAGATAATTCTACGGTTTCGTCCTGTGAAATAATAAAATATAAATGATACTATTTTAATAGAAATATTTTAATAGGAATGTAATTATTATATAGTGAATGTTTATTCTATTATATTTTAATTCTCTCGGCGGAAAGTGGGTAAAGGAGTGTCTTATCACTAGCTTCCCTCTGCCTACTCTGCTGTGTGCGGGATACAGCGTGAAGCTGATTAATTTTTATTTATTTATTTATGTTTATTCTAATAGAATGAGAAAATATTGCTCATGGTCTATATCTTTCGTTTTTTTAAATTACATCGTCCATAGTTCTTAGAAAATATAAAAATTGAACGTAGCGGGTCCGTCTTCGACGGTTTTTAATAACGTATTTTTCTTTTCTAAGTATGGAATAACACTTTAAAAATGTAAAAAATATTGAAAGACAATAATTTTTAAGCAAGAACATTGAAACAAATATATAAAAAATCCTACAATAAATAAAAACAAATTAAAATAGTAAATATATTACATTAAAATTCTAATTTTATCTTAGTCTGTTTTGACATTTTTAAAATTATCTAAAGTGAGTTAGTGTAGTAAATTAAGTAAGAAAGTAACTTACTTTAAAACTATTAGTAATCGAGGGCCAATATATTCCTTTATAATAGCGACCCGTCCTCAGCATGCCGTCCGTAGTCACTGTTAAAAAATATTAAAGACATAAAAAAAAAATAATCAAAAATCAGCTTCACGCTGTATCCCGCACACAGCAGGGCAGGTAGAAGGAACTTAGGTTTAAGATACTCCTATCACCACTTCCCGTCGAATTATTAGAGATTGTGCAGCAATAAATTATTAAAAAAATTGTAACAATATCTAATAGTTGTAGTTTCGATTCTTACTCGGGGAAATGAGTTATTTTTATTTTTCGCTCTGTGTCGATAAAGTGCGGCGTTGAGTTCCGCCACTCAACACGTCTTTGAGAATCTTATCACTAGGTTCTTGCTAGTTACAGGATTGAAGGGATACAAAAAAAATTGCAATACTTTCGATTGGATAACATTTTCCTAGCTAAATACTTATCCTTAATTAATTTATATATTATTAAGTATAATTTATATATTATGGCCACATAACACACAATTTTTATAAATAACTTAATTAAAACATATATTTTTTAGCTTCACTCTGTATCCCGCACATAACAGAGTAGGCAGAGGGAATCGCTTTTCACTTTGCGCAGAATTCTGGAGGCTATGCAAATTAAGAATAAAATAAAAAAGAAAGAAAAAAGAAAGCAGAACGAAGAAATTAAAATATTTAATTTCCTCAAGTAGGAAACGAGCCAACATCAGTCGCGTTTATAGTCAGACCCATATATATTTATTGCCGGCGAAGTCGCAATATTAGCTAGTATAGTATAAAATTTTGTGGTTAACCGTACTCATTGACTTGCGGTATTTAATATAATAAACAATATGTAAGTACCATATATTAATAGAAACATATCTAAATCAATATTTATCTTCAATATAAAGTTATAATTGAATGACATTTTCCTATAATTTTAATATACACGTAAAGTTTACAAACTGAACTAATTTTTGCGCGCTATTTTGCTTTTAAAAATAATAAATTATGTACCCTACAACTAGTTAAATGTAACCATGCTCTTTGGCCTACAGGAGAGCTGAGGGAACCTGAGAACCTAATGTTAAGACCTTTACCCATCAATACTTCTATTCTCCTGTTTCAATCGAATTCTGGAGGCATTGTGTGTTGAGAGGTGAAACTTACGCCGCGCTTTGCCCCATTACTAAAGCGAAAACAATGAAAATATTAAATATTTTATGCCCTCCAGTGGGAATGGAACCCACAACGCTGTTGAACGATTGGCCTTGCGCCACGACTGGCCTCATTATTAAAATATAGCCAATAAACTACACTACTTTTATATTATAAAGTATAACTAAAACTAATATTTCAAAGTCACCTATATCGCCGTCCGCGCGGAACGGGTCTATACTGTTGCGGCCGCTGTTGGTGGACCCGTCGTCGTCGCTAACCCGTATCTGAAACAAAATAGAGTGGAAAATTAAAAAATATATACATATAATATTTTATAGAGGCCGACATGACACAGAAGCACATTGAGTGCTTGTGGGTTCGATTTCCACTCGAGCGAATGAATAAGTAACATTTTCTTCGCTCTGGTAACAAGACAAAGCGCGGCGTTGAGTTCCGTCGACATGCAATATTCAATATGTAGAAAGAACAAAACGAAGTCTCTTAACGCTAAGTTCTCTTAACTTCGTGGCTAGGTAGGATACAGCGTGAAGCTTCTTTTTACATTTAAACATACTCGTACATACCTTCTAATATATATATAATTACAAAATGGCAGTTAGTTTGTAATCCATTTGAATCTATGTTAAAGATTTTGGAACTTGGGTAGTGGAACTACATTTTTTTAGGTTCATTCTGTATCTCGCACATAGCAGGGTAGACCGGGAACCTGGGAACCTAGTAAAAAGACACTTTCAGACACTCCCGTTCACCACTTTCCGCCGAATTCTAGAAGCATTGCGTGGTGAGTGGCGCAACTCTGCTTCGTTACCAGAGCGAATCAATGAAAATTTTAAATATTTTATTTCCTTGAGTGGAAATCGCACCTACCTACAACCTATTTACATTTACAAGCTTGTGCCCCTGCGCCACCACTGACTTCTAATTTTCTATTTACAATACTTTATATAAAGTTTTTAAATTGCCTGAAAGGATGAAAGCTAAATAAGCTTTTGTTTGATTTTAATGTACTTAGTTTTACTTACGTTTAACTTAAGTTCATTTTCTTTCTTATAAGTTAATTATAATAGTCTTAAGTGCTTTTTGCCCTATACTATAAACTTATTTAAATATTGTATAGAGACATACTTTAGAATCTTTGAACATTTTCTTAAAAACAACAAGAGAACGATATATCACATAATTATATAATTAATCAGCTTCACGCTGTATCCCGCACACAGCAGGGTAGGCAGAGGGAACCTAGTGTTAAGACACTCCGTTCCCCACTTTCTGCCGAATTCTGGAGGCATTGCGTGTTGAGTGGCAGAACTCAACGCCGCGCTTAACCTCGACACCAGAGCGAAGAAATGGAAATATAAATTTAAGTAAATATTTCATCTCCTCGAGTGGGGATCGAACCCACAACCAGTCGGTTTTACAGTCACACCTCGTGCCACTGCGCCACCACTGGCCTTATTTAAAAATTATAAAAATAATTAATAATATTATATTAGTGATATTATTGAGGTCGTCCTAGCGCAGGGGCCCAAGCGACTAAAAACGCGACGGCTGTGAGTTCGATTCACACTTGGGGAAATGAAAAACTTAATATCTTCATTTTCTTCTCAAAGCCCGGTATTGGAGTTTCGCCACTTAACTCGCAATGCCTTAAGAATTTACTCTTTAATGGGGAACAGAAATCTCTTAATGGGGAACGGAGCGTTTTAACACTAGGTTCCCAGTGTCTAGATTGCTACGGGTGCTGCAGCGTATAGCTAGAAATAATATTTTGAGAACATCATCGCGCAATGTTCAAATCAACGTTTAAAAACACGATTATTTTCATTTTTCCGCTCTGGTCCGTAAAATGCGGCGTTGTGTTTCGCCGTTCAACACACTCTGTATCTTGTCTTGACACTCCGTTCTCTTCATAACAACCAGGCAAAACCTCGCCTAAATTGGGGTATGTTATGCATTATAAATCGTAAAGGTTCAAAACATAAATGCAAATGTATGAATGATCGCATATATTTGCACTTTTTATAATATTCTAGTATTTACAGAAGTGGTCATAAAATATATTTCTGTCGCGCAGTACTTTTTACCTTAGTAATAAATAAATTCACGACGATTCCCAAGAGTCAAAAGATTCTTAGAATATTGAACAAGTAAGTAGAATCAAAAATGTTAAACTTTATTTTAAATTGAAGCTCATTCATTTGAGGCCAGTCGTGGCACTGGGGCACAAAGTGTCACTGTAAAATCTACTGGTTGTGGGTTCGATCCTTACTATATTTTCATTTCTTCGCTCTGGTGTTGAGGCAAAGCGCGGCGTTGAGTTCCGCCACTCAGCACACAATGCCTCCAGAATTCGGCGGAAAGTGGGTAACGGAGTGTCGTAACATTAGGTTCCCTCTGCCTACTCTGCTGTGTGCTTGATACAGCGTGAAGCCGATTTAATTCCCATTGTTTGTCCGACATTCAATTCTGTCTGTGAATTAAGTGAATAAGTTAGTCTTTTTAAATATAGGGTATATTTGTATATGAGTGTATTTCAGAAAAAATGACCCTAGCAAAATTAGACTGTCTCACAACTTTAAGCACTTTTATTTCTTATTTATTATATGGATCATGTGGAAATAAGATTTTATATGGTTAAAGTAAATGTTTTAATGTTGACTTAAATGAAAAAGTACCATAAAAAGCAGATAACTATTTTTATATTTAAAAGAAAGCAAAATATGAGGTAAAGATTTCGAACGTCCCACGGTACTCTTGCCGATTTCAAATACGTCTTACTTTTAATATATTAGACTTTGAATATGTTTAAGTGTTTAAATATATTCACAGGTATTTTTTTAAGTGTTTTTTCAACTCTTATGTGATAAATTTACAGTAATTTTAAATAATATCAATATTTTAATCTTGTCCTACGAAAACTATAGTACCGGAAAATCCTGAGTAGTCACGGTGAGTTTGATAACTTACACAAGTAAAATCTACTAATTTGTATTGTTTTTGTCTTCCTGGCACCACTATAATCGTATTTGTAAAATTGCCATTATTATACTAAAGTTAGTTTCGACAAAAACTGTGACGGAAGTTTCTGTGTCTTCGGGGTACAGAAAAAGTATTCCGAGTAGTGACGATGTTTTAAACACAAATTAATTCGTTTTCTTTTATTTATCACGTAGTAATTCAACAAAAATCTAACCTATATTACATTACTACAGCTAAAAACAAGATAATTTAATTAAATGCTAGTTATTTTTAACTTGAAAAGTTTTTTGGGATGAAAACGTCACTTCCTGTGCGTTACGTGACATATTACCGGAACAAAACTGTGACTATTAGGAATTGTAAAGCTTAGTGCACAAGGAATGTTTAAAAATTTTAATTTATAACTCATGTGTAACACTTGGAAATTACGGAGAGATCAAAAGTATCATTTGTATAATTTAAAATTAATTCGCGCAGCCATAGGGAATGTCAAGGTTTATGGGTAAATATTCATTTATTAATCGGAGATCCTCCAGATAACCAGCAAGAGCTGGCTATTTATATATATGCTCTGCATAATTTTAGAAAGCAAAGCCGTGATAGTGATTGAGCCTGCAGTTATTTGGATCTGACTCATCGCCTTCCTTCGGGAATGAGTGCATTACATCGATCTTCCACGAGTCTGGGATTACATCAACTGAGTAAAAATGCCGAAACAAATAAAAAAGCGTTGGAGCCTGACATTACATAATGTGAAATATTGTGAGAAAAATCCAATACTTAAATCTGGTTGTAAATACCGAAATTTGCAATAATCTGGTTGAATCTGCCCACAAATTTTTAAATTTCTGGCAATGCAACTTCCACTTCACTTCCGATGGTGAAGTTGACATACCACCAAGTTAAGAGTAGTCTGAAATGTGGTTAAGCAGCGAAAGCAGATGGAGTTACTGCAGAGATGGTCAAATATTCACGGCGAAATATTACGTGACTTGGATTTGTAATTGTATCTGTGCAATTTATGCTGGAAATCAGATTGAGGATACCAGACGAATGGCGAGGCACAGTCAACGTGCAAGCTATAGGGCATAATACGCACCATCATTTCATTAGCTTGCCAAAATATTGAGGAAAAGAATGCAAGAAAGAGCCGATAGCCTGTAGTGGGATGTCTAATTAAACTTTAGAATTGAAAGAGTAAATGAATCCAATCCAAAAGATTCAACAAAGACCTAATGTTGGCAGTAACGTAAACAGTTTTTTGTGGTTTCGTGGACTTAATAATCCAATTTCCTGGATTGTAAGAATTAAATTATGCGAGATACTATCCCGGTACAAGTTGCGTGGCCTCTTGCTCCAAGCTATAAAGTCTCTTTAAGGAGATCACTCAGCCTGTATGGGTGCACGATCTGGCATGTCACCTTGGTTTGACATCAAATCGAGAGTTAAACAAGGCTGCGTTATGTCATGTTGGTTGTTCTATCTGTATTTGGACAGGTCTCTCCAAGGCGTATAAACAGTGACATGAGAGATAAAGCCTTAGCTGCGTTGATGATGACGAAACGTCAGCATAGCTCCACACATTGCAGTTCTGATATCGATTATGTATACGGTTCTAAAACGTGGATATTACAGAAGAAGAATAAAAGAAAGGTAAATGCTGTAGAGATGTGATCTTTTGGTTCGACATGCCTGTCGTGTCGAGCCGTTTTGTTGACCGAATCTGCATATCAAACAAAGTAGTATATTACCGTGTCCAAACCGAGCACGTCGAGAGAACGAGTGATGACAGAATGGCAAAAAAATTGAGAAAGGAAGAGCAGCAGTTGGTAAGACAGGCAGGCGAAAACCTCGATTGACCTACGAAAACACAGCATCGATGATACTGGAAAAATTTCACGTAAAAAGCACGAGGACCCCCTGGAGAGCATATGTGAAGAGGGTGATGTCAGTGGACAAGGTAAAAGATGTAAAAAAAAATATGCTTTATTTTACTTTCAAAGTAACAGTGTGGATATTGCTTAAATTTTCCTTTTCATCACGAAGGTTTCAAATTAGTCACTGTCCTACATAAAGAATTGCACAAAATTTAGTTTTTTAATATCTATTTAGCATTTTATAGTTTTTATTTTATGATTATTAATATTTTGTTATTGTCAAGAATTGCTCACGTTGAATGTTTTTTTGATTTTGTAATACGTTTAATCAGCAATGAATACTTTTCTACTGTGAATTGTCCAAGAAGTGACTAACAAGAATTTATTTCGCTAATTATTTCGTAATGTGATAAAATTAAGCTACTTTTTTATTATTTTCGGAAAGAATATAAACAAATCTGTTAGATAATAGGAGATGATTTGGTTTTAATACCTGCTTTTGTTAGTTCTGGTAGATCATAGTCTGTGATGTAAAGAAATACTTTTCGCCATATGTTGAAAAAAAACTTGAATATTTTTTAAATTTATGGTATAATTTCAATTTCAATAGTATATTTAGGTAGTTAATAATATACTCTTTAATATCTGAGTAAATATAAGCAATTTTATGATATGCCAAAATAATATTTCTTATTCGTCACAGGGTAATTTTTTCTGAAATACACAGATATGTATTAAGTTACCAAAACTTCACTATTACTTTTTGAAAAACATATAAAAAACTTTGAACATAGCGGATTTTTTATGTTTTCTATTATAAAAAGTACTTTCCTAATAACACTTTAAAATTGTAAAAAAAAAAATTGTATACTATCTTTTCAAATACGTCGTTGTAGCATTAAATAAGCCATTAGTCAAACTTGCAAATCAAATATCACAAGACATAAGTATAAATTCAAATAATAAGCCGAACAGCTGCAAATTATAGCCACTAAACGCCTCAAGTTCCTATATTTTTCACATTAAGGACTTTTGGCAGGTTGCCGACCGCATGAAGAACAACTCAGCATACTTTATACTGCCTGTAGTAAAGTAGATTAGTCGTGGCTAATTTGAATTTACACAGTAAGAAAATAACCAAAAGAAGAATACTAAAATGAAAGCTGTTATCTACAGTTAATTTATGGCGGCCACGACTCATCGACCGTACTGTACTTAGTCGTTGTGTAAATGTGATTACTCCATATAAATCAGCTTCTAGATTGCGCATTTAGGCGTTAATTCATTATAATAATATATTTTTATAATGTCACGTATAATTTTATCTTTATTTAGCATTAGTACGTTGTCACGGGTAAGCGGTAAACATGTTTTTTAGCACATAGCAGAGCAGGAACCTGGGAACCTAGTGATAAGACACCCCACTATATTTTAATATATTTGTTAGAAACAATATATATTAGAGCACATTCAAATTGCTTTTTGGATTTTTTTGTAAATGCGTAGGAGTAAATGGTTTTTTTCCTTTGGTGACTTCGTTCATGATCTACACTTTGCGAGGTGGTGAAGACTAATGATGATGAAGGATCATTTATGAAATAATATTAAAATAAGCAATTGAAATGTACAGTTATAAAATTATACAGCTATGAGGAGGCTTATTAAACGACGAGGGCGCTCATTTTGACACTAAAGTCTCAAGGTCTGTTGTGATAAACAATTTTAACCATCTATAAAAAAAATGACGCCATCCTACCTTTCGCTATTTACGGTTCAACTTCTATTCGGGGGAATTCATTCATTTTCATTTGTTCTCTCTGGTGACAAAATAAAGGGCAGTGTTGAGTTCCGCCACTCAAAGCGCAATGTCTTGAATTCAGGCGGAAAATGGGCAACGGAGTGTTTTAACACTAAGTTCCCTCCTTCAGTCTACTCTGCTATATGGGAAATAAAGCGTGAGCCTGCAGCTAAAATATTTTTAGTATATACATGTAAATACCTGTTCATCAGTGACTGTACAGCTAGCGCCGTCTCCAGACTGCCGCTCGCCCTCCACGCTGGTTTCATGGCTTTCACCTTCGGTAGTTTTACAGCAGCCCTATTAACAAATAAATTAAATAAAAAAAACAAAAAACCAGGCCAGTCGTGGCGCAGGGGCACAAGCGTTTGCCTACAAATGTGACAAGTTGTGGATTGAATTCCCACTCGAGGAAATGAAATATTTACTATTTTTATTTCTTCGCTCTGGTGCCTAGGGAAAGCGCGGCTTTTAGTTCCACCAATCAACACGCAATGCCTCCAGAATTGAGTGAAAGTGGTGAGCGGAGTGTAACACTGTGCGTAACACTAGGTTCCTCCTGCCTACCCTACTATGCGGGATACAGCGTGAAACTAAACAAAACCAAAGAACAAGCTCAAACAAAACATATAAATAGATATTTTAAACGTCATTAGTTAAAATAAACGATTTTATAGAGATGAGAATTCAAATATTACATATAATATGTTAAATATTATATACGGATATGAAACCTATTTAATGCAATGTTAAAAGTAATTTTAGTATACTATATTACTATTGGCCTATGTAACCTATTACAATCCAATCCACGATCTATATCCACCGCAAAATGGCTTTCAGGCAGATGACGGAAGTTATTTAAATTAACCCATATTATATATATATATATATATATATATATATATATATATATATATATATATATATGTGTATATATATAAACGGTTTTACAATTTTTCTACATAGCATTACAGACTGACAAAACTTACGTGTCAGGACATATTGTTATAAATTTTTTGTCCAATTTTAAGTAACTGTAAGTCGAGTGGCGAAACTAAGCTCCGCGCTTCGTCTTGTCAGAACGGACAAATAGAAATAATTTCTCTTACTGCGGATCTAACCTACTACCGATACGTTTACAGTTCACACGCACGCACTAGGCCATGGTGGAGCAGTCGAATGTCCATACGACCTAATCAGTATACATTAATTATTTTACTTTAATTTTTTTTTAACGTCATGCTAATGTTAAGTTATTTCTTTCCTCATTTACTGCCGAATTCTGGAGGCATTGCGTGTTGAGTGGTGGAACCCAACGCAGCGCTTTGCCTCGATACAGAATGAGGAAAATGCATATATTTTAATATATGCAATTTCCTCAAAAATTGCCTCAATTTCCCCGAGTGAAAATCAAACCCACAACCTGTCACGTTTACAGTCACGCTTTGTGCCTCTGCACTACGACTGGCCTCGAAATTAATAGTAGTAGAAAACATAAACATTGACCTTGTATTGCAAATCTCACTCTAAGTAACTCCAAACAATAATAATCGATAAAAATCGATTGTTATTACAAGTCTATGAAGTCCAATGGATGTTCTTTTTGCTATTATAGAGCGGTCTTATTACGATTTTTTTTATTTATACTTTAATTTTTTTGAAGTTTATTTACTTGTGGTATGACTAAAATATATATGCAAAAGGCAAGCTAAAGTAATCGCGACCGGGTTAATCGTAAGTTTAAATTATATATTTTCATAACGTATATAAAAAAACCGGACAAGCGTGAGTCGGGCTCGTCCACCGAGGCACTATGATAAATCGAAGTCTGTATCAGATCAAAAATCGATAACTTTTTTGTTTGTCAAGATAAACAATTGAATTTTAAAGTATAAAATAGCTCTCTAGGTAAAGTTCAGATATTATACATTTATTGGAGTATATATATATATATATANAATTAGGGTTCAGAAGTGAAATGTAAAAAGGAAAACAACACAACACTTTTATGTATAGAAAATCAAAATAAATATTAACTGAAGTTTAAATGGCTAGAAACTAATATAAAACACCAATAACATTTCACAACATATATAGGTATTTACTCAGTGTTAATTATAGCAGCACTTTTAACCAATTCACAATATTTATTAATTAAAAACATTTAAGTTACTTTATAACTTGTTAACAATGAACTAGTAACAACCTAATAGCAAATCACATCGAATACAACTGCTATATAGGGGAGAGGGGGGCACATTCGAACGATTTTTAAACTTTGTGTCATATCTAAAAATTCTACAGTTTTTAACTTTTTTACTATTTCACAATGCTTAGTCCAACTATTGTGCCACACAATCGTAGCATCATATGTAGAAAAATATATAAGTTAAAGGTGCAATATCAACTTTAGTAGCAGTAGTCAAATGTTCAAAGCTGCCCCCCTTCCGGGGTAGCTTTGAACATATATGGGGCAGTTTTGAACTATCATCGAATTCAATGAAATTAAAAGGCTTATCAAATTTTTAAGTAATTTTATTAATAAACTTAACATTAGAAACGATGGAGATCAAATATCAGTACCATG